>WHUY01000041.1:0-515046 GCA_015179035.1 Tirmania nivea | reverse complement strand
ATATATAAATAAAATAAATATAAATATATATAATAAATATATCTATATATTATTAAAATCTTTATTTTTAAATTAAAAGATAAAACAAACTTTTATAATATATTTTTATAATAATATTAAAAAAAAAAATTAAAAATAAATATTTAATATTTAAAAATAACATAAATATATTTAGTATTATATTACTATATTATAAATTATTAATATAATTAATCTTATTATATTATAAAATTTTATCTCTTTTATTACTATATATAATATCATATATTTCAAATTATTAATCTTTTAGATTAATATTTAATACTTTTTGTAAAGTATTATCCGCTCCTAGATTTTATATATGCATAGCGAGCGACAGTATGTCGTAGTAGATATACTAATAAATTATATATATTCTATATCAATTGTTATCCTAATGGCGACCGTTATCCAATTTGCTACTCTATACCTTTTAGATTGGTCTAGGCACGAGAACATGTTTTACTAAGATCTTCGTCCACAGATTGTATAACAACCGCGACTACATGTGCAAATTTAATTATAAATCATAGATCTCGTACCACTCTCTGGCGGGGTAGCGGTGCCACTTTAACCCAAACAAAGCTATACTATACTACTGGTGAAGTAGCCTGGTTTTGGTAGGAACTCCAGTCTTCCACCTGTTCATTTCAACTCAAAAGTCTTACAATTATCCAGTCCTCTCTTGAAAGCCTATTGTACGAAAACACTATCATTATCGCCCTCTGCGCAGGCTGCTTGCGGTATATAGGTTTGAGGCAACCTAAGTACTACATATGGAACGATCTCTTCTATCCTGTCAGCTACCTGTCAGCGCTAGATACAGCGTCCGGCGCCAGATACCTGGATGAAAAAATGTTGATTCCTAAGCAATCATCCCACCCCTCCACCACCGAACCCCCACTCAAATCATGCCCATTCATGATGGAAACTCTATTCAACCCATGAATTTGGCATTGGTGATGAGGCTAGGGACATCTAATCCAGAGTTTATGGTCTCAGGAGCGACCTGTGTTTGATGGCCAGTGTGGATCTCTGATACGCCATTTCTCTGGCAGCTTGATGACTCGTACATCACCATCCAGCTATCATACCGTGATAAGAATCTACTTAATTCTAAACACAGGAAGCCTCTCCTCAAATGACTCGGGACTACTTTGATACGGCTAGCGACATTAGCCCTAACCATTCACCGAGTTACCCTTCATGCGGTGTTTTGAACAAAGACACCGTAATTATTGGTAAGTAAGCATTTGCTTAAGACATTGAATGTTTAGCCTGACTTTGGTGTAGGTAATGGACCGGCAGCATTGTTTCTGAGCTTCCTTCTCCATGGCAATATCCCCTACTATGATCCAATCACACACGGCCCACATCCTGACCCCGTACTGCATCGGAAATTGCTAGGAACCTCAGGGTGCTTATACGAGTTCCTACAATCACCCGAAGATGTATCCTACCTTACCGAACATTTTCCCGCCTCACAGCTACCATACTCCACCCAGGCGCAACGGATAAATGTTCTTTTGGACACATTGCTGCGACCCAATGCAGATCTCGAGATCGATGAATGTAAACCCCGGATAAGATGGGTGAAGGACGACACGAAGCGGGTTGACCACTTGGTGATTGGTGCAGCACCGCAAGCCGGTGGCCAATGGAGTGAGAACCCTATAGCTACGAGCTTAGACATTAGCACTTTAAGGTATACTCTAATCCACTCTTTGCCTAAATTATAAATACAGGTGCTAACCTTGTATATAGCTATGCAGATATGCTTTCACTTCCAGGTTACACTTTCTTTGACCATTACCGGAAGCTCTATGGAGAGGATATGCCTGTATTCACACGCCCTACCCGACGGGACGTCTCAACTTACTATGCCCAATACCCGAAGGAAACAGGCATGTTGTCCTCCACCGGTCTATGCGGATATGTTTATCAAGTAGAACGGACAGGGGACCTTGAATTCATTGTCAAGGTTCTTCATAGCTCTAAGGGTGCAGGTCAGCTACAAACCCTCGTGCCCTATACATTACGCTGCAAGCATGTGGTATTGGCGTCCGGCATTTTTACCAGACTATTGTCCCCTCCACCGCATTTACTACAGATCCCAGAATATGTTGCGTCAAAAACAGACAATAGCAATTGCAATGCACCGGTACTCGTCGTGGGGTCCGGATTCACTGCTGCAGATACGCTACTGTCCGCACACTCCAATCAACAGATTATTCATGTCTATAAATGGGATCACACTGGGTCTTCCCCGTTAAAGGGATGTCATTCCTCTGCATATCCTGAGTACGCTATGATTTATCGGAAGATGAAGCTTGCAGGGTTCAGTTCTGCGACAATTAACCCTATCGTGTCTGAACAGCCTTTGTACGAAGGATTTCCCAATGCCGAGGTCATTTCAGTAACGCCACATCCTGGCATACCTGATTTGTTTGAGGTTACATTCAAACTTCCTGAATGCTCGACCCCCGTGATTCGACAGGTGGGGCACCTAGCCTATTTTGTAGGCCGTAGGGGTGATCTTTCCTATCTATCCCAACAAATTCAGGCCGAACTTGGAATTTCCCACACGGCTGGATGTATATCGGGGGATACCCTTCGGGCGAGGGTAGCTGCGGATGCTGAGGTCACAAAAGGAATATTTGCCATTGGCAGTTTGGCTGGCGATTCTCTTGTCAAGTTTGGATTTGGGAGTGGGACATATGCTGCGGGGAGAATATTGTATGACATCTCCAGAATGTCTGCTATCGATGGTGTTTCTGTAAGCGAAGTACATCAGGTACGGGATTGCAAGTCAGATGATATCACTGACATATCACTCTCCTTGCCGTCATTAGCATCCTCCTCTAGAAGTGGGGCTTCTGGAATAACAGACGGCGGGCTTAAGTTTTCGAGCGCTATGGAGGGGTGGAGTGAGAGAAATCGGAAAATGTCAACATGCTCGACTCTGCCGTTTGCGTCAGATCTCTCATTTTCGTCGGCGTATTAGGAGGTCAAAAAATAGTTGCATTATGTCTTGATGCGATTCCAGATTGAGCATACTCATGGTGGCTAGTTGATAAAATCTTGACAATTCACTTCCGCATAGATACCAAGTTTTTGGGCGACTTATCCGTTCGGATGGTGGTAAAACTCTGAGGTTTTATTTACGTTGTATTTTTGGTTCGCATTCTTGCAGTGCCTTATGTGGTTTTGGTTTGCATTTTAAGTTCCATGTCAATGCCAACTTCATGTCGTGGAGATGAAAATAGATGCTCTTTGCTCTGCTTACTCGGTTTTACTGAGAGCGGTGGGTTTGGAGGCATGGAGACTTAATATATGCTAGGCGAATGGCATTACCTTTTGCTCCTGTAGTGAGCTTCCTATCGCTAGCCCTCCACAGTTGTACAGACTTTCGGCATTCAGGGATCATATGACGTGCTTCAATAGAGTAATAGTGACTCTTGGGAGGAGATTGCGTGAGAGGGGTTTATTATTGCGCTCACATCAAGGCCTATGACGAGTCAGATTCACGGTATCAGTTAGGCTGCACAGTATATGTCTCGTGGTGATTTTTCCCTTATGTCATACAGGTGCTGAATGAGTAGTGAGTAATGAGTGAGTGCTTAAACCAGAAGTGACCAAGACATTTGCTTGAGGATAATAATTCGTGTGCAGCGAAATATTTACGTTATAATTCAACTACTCGATATAACTCAATTCTAACAATCTGGCCTATGCCTTCCCATCACACTCAGCTCTGGCCCCATTTTGTAAACAGCATTGCCGCCGAGGGTGGGAGAACTGGAAGGGCCGGATGAGGTCATAAGTTGCTGAAACGATTGCCGATCTAAAACTCCAAGACGGTATCTCCCCGCCGCTTTACCCGCATATTGTACTTGCCCTGTTCACCATGAATAGTCAGCCATTTGGACCACATCCTATCATAGACCAATGCACAGAGGTCTAATAATAACCCCTCTCTTCCCCTTTCAACCCTTCTCAGACCCGCATACCCCGCTCGAAGCTCCCCTATTCATCCGTCCATATACTGCTACCCAACAATCCCCCATAGAACAAGAGATATACGTACCTCAGTCTTATATGCCAAATACCCCATCGCCGTCGGCACGGCAAAGACATACCAGAACGTAAGCTTGACGGTGCGGGGGGTCCAGCGGAAGTATTTGTATCGGTTCATGTGCATGTCTATATCATCGTGAGTCTTCCGCATATGCACATTCCCAGTCTCGTAAAAGGCGCTTGTTGTTTCCTCGGTGGGGAGACGTACGGTACCATTTTATCAGTCCAGGGTCCGTGCGGAGGACTATACTCCATTGCGCGATATGTTAGCGTTGAGATCAAGCAAAATGGGGGGGGGGGGAATGTGAAAGTGAATAGAATTAAAGAAGAAGGAGTAGTAGATATACCCTGAGGACCGTGATCGCCTGCCATTGCTGCGGATTTTCCGGGTGGGGAGTGGAGGTGGGGAGTTGCTACTTTGGAGTTTTGGGGTTTGTTTCGCAGGACGTTGGAATGATGGCGCTAGTAGGATAAGAACGCCAAGAGACATCATCGGATGAAACATTTGCTGAATGTGGGTGCCCTTGGCACTAATATGTATTACCTAAGTACGTACTCTTCTGCCCACGACACTTTTACTCGACCTTCTTGCCTGGCGTTCTATTTGCATGTATATATGTGCGCGATGTCAACCCTTTGCACACTCGTGCTGTGGTATCCATTCAAGCCGCAAGCTGGAGATGGAGAGGAATTCAGAAGACTACAAGCAAGATACTCAAACATCGATACCGTTCGTAGGCCACGGCTGCCAGCAGGATTCAATTGTGAACCGTCATAATTAAGCATCACATTATTAACGAGTATACAACTTATCTTATCTCGATGGTGAAGATATTTGCTTCTTTATAGTTTCCTCGTACTTTCTATACCTCAGCGTCGTTGCCTGCATGCGCGGTATAGTGGTACCCATCCTGAATTCACTTACATAAACAAAAAGAGCTGCTGCGCCCGTGCCGACACTATCTTATCCAGTGCGATGGATGAACTTCATGATGGTCATCATCGCAATATACAAAAGAACCAGACTAAAAGCAAAGCGAAATCCGCAGATCCGGGATCGGCTCAATCCCTCACCGGCTCATGTAACATGGATATTGAAGGTTCCTACATACATCCGACAGCTTTCACATTCCGATTGATTGTTCGTTCTCTCACATGCTAGCATGAATCCCATGCCTCGGGCTCGGGAGATGGAGGAACCCATGTTTCGGACTCGGAGATGGAGGGCTGACACAACTCCATACCGGACTCACCGCACGAGATTATCTACACGAGAACCATTTTGACCAACGAGTGCTGCCGGTGAGATCTATATCTTCACACCAGGGATTTCGGGGTAAGTACTACCCTGAAGACGATATAAGATTCTTCCCTCCTTTGTAGCCGTGTCTGAGTATTGTGGCTGCAGAAAGACAAAGCACTAGTAGTAATAGGATCAATAATGGGAATTCATAGCCACATGAATCTAAATAAAGCTCCATACAAAACAAATAACTCCATTTCTCATAATATATATCCAATATTCCCCCATGCCTATATAACACTTTCTCCTGAAAAGCCAAATCTACCAGCATGGAAAGGTGAAACTCGACGCAAAACATAAACCCGGCCCAAAACAGTCGTCATCGCCTTAAATGGTGTAAAGTTCGCGAGGGTGCCATGCCGGTACAGCGGCCGTGACGACATCAACTGCAAATATATAAAGCCCGAGACAAAGTCCACCTCCAACATCAAAAAGTCAGCATCATCAGCGCCACAATATCGCAACGGAAGTTGCTCCTTACGCCAGATACCCTCGAAGGTTATTGTGAGTCATAAGAGAAGGGAAAAGTATCGAGTATGATGGTATATCCAAATATGACTGCAGGGGATTCAAGTATTGCGAAACAGCCGAAGATTGTGGTTCATTGGTATATTGGTTTCATTGAATTAGGATGCGGAAGAGAACTAATGGGATTTGAATATTTCAGGCTCGAAAAATCCCGTGCCCAACGTATCGTCTGGCTCCTTGAGGAGTTGGGGCTCGACTATGAGCTTAAGATTTACAAACGTGATGAAAACTATCTCGCCCCCCCGGAGCTCAAAGCCGTTCGTCTCCCATAGCCATACCCCCACTTACTCCTCAACTAATTTAAGCTAACCCATTCATCCTCCCTTTTTCAGATCCACCCTCTCGGCAAATCCCCGATTGTCACAGTCGATGACCTCGTCCTCGCCGAATCTGGATTCATAGTCGAATACTTCACTAGTCGATGGGAGCGGCTCCGCCCTGACCCGTCGAGCCCAGCAGCCACACAATACCAATATCTCCTGCACTATGTGGAAGGCTCACTTATGCCACCCTTCGTAATCGGGCAGGTCATGCAACAAATCAAAAAAAGCAAACAGATCCCATTCTTCCTCAAGCCCGTTGCAAACATGATTGTCAACGGTGTATACAACAACTACCTAAACTCTACATATGAAGGGAACTTTCAATTTCTGGAGACAATGTTGGAGGGAAAGACGTATTTTGCCGGAGAATTCTCAGGCGCAGATGTGCTGTTGAGTTTTCCGTTGGTGGAGGCAGCAAAAGGAAGGGTGAAAGAGTTTAATAAGCACATGTATCCAAAATTATTTGCGTGGATGGACAGGGTAACGGCGAGGGAAGGGTACAAGAGGGCCGAGACTAGGACTGAGAAGTTTGAGCGGCTTGGGTAAGCGAGATGAGGTCAGGGATAGAAAAGGCGTATCATTACTTGCTTATACTGAACGGGGTCCATTTTGTTTCCTTTCAAGTTTTTTTCACGCTTTCTCTGGGCTAAGTTTTCGAAATCACAAATGGGGAATGGATAATTTGGGCATTATGCATCCGAACTTGTATGGGAGTCATTGCCTAAGATATATCTCATACTGGTCACTAGAGTCCTATGCCTCATTGTCAGATGCGTGTAAGAGAAGGCATTGGTGTGCCAAGAGCAGGCTATCCTATTGGGATGGGTACTTTCCGTCGAAGCAGTAGTCTGGTTGGTGGCACGACTCTCATAACAAACCCACAAGCTAGCTGCTTTTCATCACTCTTCAGGGTAAGTTCAGACAGACAGACAGACAGACAGACAGACAGACAGTTCATACATACAAAGATCATGACTGAACTAACCTGCATGCCGGGGGGCAATTGGATTAATATGGCAATTTGCGAAGGCCTCCCCGATCGAAAAAGACTTACTCAGTCATACAGCAAATAAACCAACCCCCATAACACCTTCTACTTCCTCTCCCCCCTATAGGCGTTTGCGCCCGAAAGCTTTCACCATGCCAGTTCGGAGTGCGCGAGGGAAATGTGGATTCTGGGTTTGGACAAAAAGGTCTAAGTTACATATTTCTATCAAACTAGTCAACGTATGAGAGATATCAAGCCTGTGATTTCAGACATTACATGACATTAGGGGAATAAACTAAACGAAAAGTTGGTATGCAATGCATACCGGCTCAGGTCTTCCCATCCCCGCACGATATATCCATTATAAATCTGCTGCAAATATCAATGCCCCCACCCCCGCGCCTCCAACGGCCATCATCACTGCCGCAACCACCACTCTCATCGCCATCCTCATGAAGCTAACTCCCTCTCTCTGTCCCACTTTATCCCCACTAACCCCAATCCAGACCCCGCTCCCACCACCCTCTATCCCTGCCCAAAGAGCCACGCTCACAACAAACCAACTCACATCCCACGAGACACTACTCACCGCTGGATGAGCGTTCAAGAGCGTCCCCCCAAGGCATTCAATTGTCGTTTTTATTATCTCATAAAAATTTGTTTGAGCCCCGCTTGTCCCTGAAGCTAAAGCCCGCTCTTTTGCGAGGGAGACAGTCACTTGCTTGACGACTGCTAGGGTAGATGCTGCATGGCATGCAACAGAGCCAAAGGACGAGCAGGTGTAGAGGATACGCGTGAATCTAGGTGAGACAGGGCACATAAAGAAAATAGGAATGAATAACGCTACATGCGGAAGGAGCAATGCCGGGAAGAAGAGTTTATTCAGTTGGGACTCTGGTGGTGTATGTATCAGTATAGGTAAAACCAAGGTTGGGATGAAACAAAACGTAAGGTAGAACCCCAGTAACGCTTTTTCCAGCCTAGTCTCCGTCGCTACGGGTTTCTTTCTAACGTTTTCCTTGGGATCCGCTGGCGGTGCGGAGGGCGCTTCGGCACCACGATGAGCGAGGACGTCGACAAAGTAGAGGTTCACAGCAACACTCAAGCTGACTAGCTGCGCAAGTGCCATGTACGCCGCCAGTTTCCGGCCATGGCCTTGATAACTAATCCATATACCCCAACCAAAACACGCCAAGAAGATCTGTTGACTCCACCACCATCTCTCCGGTGTTATCACCACAATCCTATACGCTTCCTCAAACAGCTTCGTGTCACGTAGCCAGTAGCCAATTGTGCGCGGGGTATCTGGGGAAGCGACAGTGGTGGACCAGGTGGCATAAGAGAGGTGGAAGAAGCGGAGCATATGGTACCAGGTGAAGGAAAGTGATAGTATAGAGAGGATGACGAAGAGCACAAGCTGGGAGTAGAGGGTGTGTTTGGTTGACCGATTGGCGCCATTCCATTTGCGAGTGCCGAGTGGCCTGAGAATGGACGTAACGATGACGAAAGTACAGGCGAGGATGGCAAGGAAATACGAGGTGAATATGGAGACTGATTTGATGTTCTCCATACTTGGCTATGGATTGACGTCGCGACGTACGTACAGTAGCGATAATTCAGAACATGTGCCGGGTAACCTCTCTGCTTCAAGGAAAAGTATAAGACAGATAACAAACTGGCGTGGTAAGTGCGAAGTGCGAACACTTCCCCTGCCCCACCACAGATATCATTACCATCTCATCAGTATAGAGAACAGCTAGGTGGCAGAAAGTTTTATACGCTGCATAAAAGGCCCGAGCATGCAGCGCGCTTGATTCAGACTCAATGCAGAGGATTGGTATCCGTATACAAAGTACTTGTTTTATGCCACATCAAATGACCGATACTGCATATCTGTGCGCGGCTAAGCCTAAATTATGCGCGCTAAATGTAAAACCCCTTATGCAAGCCGTATGATTCTTTTTGCCACCTAGCTGTACTCCGTATATCAACGCCGTACTCCCGTACTCCCGTACTCCCATGCATAACTACACAAAGCCAGCCAAAGTGATCCAGACGGTAAAGCAAATCCCACACACTCGGGAGGCTTTTTTGCACCACCGGTACATAGAATATGAATCCAATATCACATTTTCCATCCTACCACGTGAAAGCGCAAATCTTAACTCAGTTTTGTTGAGATTTTTTGCGGCCTGCACGCACCCGGCGAAATGTTACAAGCTTTTGATGTCTCAGAGCGCGCGGGGTTTTTGTTGCATCGGTGAACTGTGTCTCTTTCCGCAATTGGTGCGGGACTCTCTGTTGTGCTTCTCAACATTTACTTGGAAATTGAAAAGCCGAACAAGACTTCCGACACATATCTAGGCACATGCCTACCGTTACCATATCAACAAGAATATGTAACGTACGCCTGAATCCTTGGCGTGCCAAGGGAGGTTACTTCCATCCAGCAGCTTTGTTGAGGGTAACTGGAATTAAACCCCGATTCCTTTGAACTGACTTTCCACTTTTCGTTTTCTTAGTATAATGGAACACTCTGTTCAAAGACTAGAGTTTTCTAATGGCTTAGAGCATTTATGAAATGCTATCAATTGGCTCTCTGTATTCTAGTATGCTCTCTGAACCATTCAAAATAATTCAGTAAAATATATCAACTAAACATACTACTACAAAATAAACAGCTCCAGATAACCACGTGGCTTAACGCCTAGCGATAATTGCATCAATATGTCGGCGCCCTGCGTCGGAGGAAGGTCGGCCCAAATAAATTAAGCTATCAGGGTGTAAAAATATCACCCAAAGCGGCAAACCGCTCGAACCTACCGATCTCAAATACATGTCACCAGTCTTGAAAGACCACCAGAAGCGTACTAAAGAGCTATAATCAGCGTTATATATGACAACAAGCACCCTGTACCCCATTCCCTGTATGTTTGTACCATCATCATCACCCACGCGGGAGAGAAAAGCATGTTTCGACGCAATCCTTGTGTTCAAGATCATATTTGTAGTCATTAATAATGTCAAGATAATATTAGCTGACAATAAGCAGCCGGTGTTGCATCCTTGAGGCTGTTCTGATAGGTCCCTGATCTTGAGAAAAAGTTTCTAAACAGTTTTTTCCGTGTGGTTCCGGAATGATATATCAGTTTGTGAATTGGTGATCGAGCTGGTTGCTACAACCCGTTCTGTTTAATATAAGATGATGCCACACCGTTGGCCTTCCTCCTCCGAGGCTGCTCCTCCATCGCCAGAAATCCACCCGAGTAGGGAAGCATGTACTCTGCACTGGTATTTTTGGCTTTTTAGGAATGAAGTCATGATTGACAATTAGATTAGAAAAAGAAAGTGAAATCCACATACCTTCAAGTCCCTGAATCCAGCCTCTCCAATTCGACGTCTAGTTATTATGGTGCATACACTGGGCCTACTTTTCCTTAAGTACAGTACATGGGTATGATTTCTAGTTCAGCTACCCGTCGTCACACAAAAAGACTGAAATTTCACTTGCGGACCAGTCCACTACCGTTGGCCCTCCGGTATATGCACCAAAGGTTTATTACAGTTTTCTCGTACAACTCTGGCGAGCCCCTCCTTGTGTAACCAACCATTTGCGCATCTTCATACTATCTGTACTCCTGCTCAGCTTCCATATCCCCTCATAATAGCGTTGCCGTAACTCCTTCAAAGGTCGAACCGTATGGGATGGAAACTGCCTCACGGCTCGAATATACTAGAATCTATACATGAAATATGAGAATGTGAGAAAGGGAGTCTGCAGAGTACTAATATGAGGCTCAGCCGGCCTGGTGATATCAAGTAAAGGTGCTTGAAGCACATACAATTGCATCCCGGGGGTATATGAAACAATGTTTGACGAGAAACAATTACGCAACCAACATAATACCGGCAATGACAAGAACCCCGGTCATTACCAACGATCTGTATATTCTTGCGGAAATTAAACGGGTTCCAGTAGTGATATCAAAGGCAATTGGACCCAGTTGCATCATCAAATTGGGCCTTCAACATTAGTGAGACATAATGCGGGGTAGGAATGCTGAAAATATAGGCCAATGATATGTTGTATGCATAAAATGACGAAATAGGTCAATGTTCGAAACCAGTAACAATATCAGTTTTTTCTCTGCCTCATTAAGTACTATCTCTTCCTTCTCCTCGCCCTCATCTACTGAGTACCAAACCACCCAATTCCTTCGAGATTGATATCAAAACAAACAAACGAAGTGAAATGAAAAACACAAAACGAACGAAACCAACATACATCACACAATCACTGGTATAAATATCCATTAAGTGTCAATAACCACAGATAGAAACACAAACTTGAACACAAACACAGCACACGGTACGCACAATTGAGTAATGAAACAACCACAACAGCAGTAAATACAAGCCTAAGCCTGTGGTAGATTTATAGAATGGAGATGGTTAATAGACTCGTTCGGTAAGAGGCTAGAGACGATGATAGATGAGAAAAATCAAAAGTGCCCCACCCTGATGCCGCAAATAAAATGCAATAACCAGAGAAAAAAGTAAAGAAAATACTACAGGTGAAAAGAAAAGGAAAGCAAAACCGATCAGATACAAAGGAAACATTTCCAAACGACAGAACAAATAAGAAATGAGAAATTAAGGTCAGTAATGTCATCGAGTAAACGGGCATATCTCCCACGGCCCCCCTTCCAAGAATTGGGTAGTAAGAACAATGAAAGAGCACGAGTTCTATGGCTCTGGAAGTACACCATCGATTGCGACCAGCAGCACCGAAAAATGATATCTCAAAAAACAACGGGATATGGAAGGTAAAAGTGAAAGAAAACTTGCCCAGACCTCTTTTTGCGCAACCCCAATAACAAAACGTGAAATAAACTCAAAAGTTCACAAGGAAAATGAAAATAATTTCCCCACACTGATGTGTTCAGGGCTTTTCTATGGATATATAGCGAACTCCCAATTTTCCCAGACAAGAACTGATAAAAGAGTCATGTGGAATCCGTATACGACGGAAGATGAATAGAAACTCATTTTTCTGAAATGTTGACTCCGTACTCCTCGGTATCTCATTAGAAGAAATGCGTATAGATTTTCGATTCCTCATGGACATCCATTTCCTGATTGTTGTGGTTAGTCTATGTTCTCCTTGAGGGGAAGAAAGTAGTAAGACAAACCATCTTGAATGTGTTCAGTTCCTCTTTGATTTGTTGAGCTAAAGCGGGCGTCAAACGATTGCAAGTCGCAACGTCACCCCTGCGATCGTACTCCCCACTTGGCCATGTATCGTGGAAGGTTATTCTTGGACTGAACGTGACGTTGCCTTTCCCGCAACTCGGAGAGGGAGGAGCACTTTGAGCGGGTTTCCCGGCGAATTTTGGCGAGTTCATGAAATAATCCTCTCCTTCAATTGTCAAAGAATTGTCACGTTTGTGCTTGGCGGGTGATTGCCTTCCTGACTCATTGGGCATAAGTGGACTGGAAACTAGTGAGGCATGTGGGAGGTATCCTGGACTATCCACAGGTTTGATTATAGGGGATGATGAATCTTGACCTACATTGAACATTAGCATCAGTGCATAACTCCGAAAGAGGGTGGTACGAACGTTTCAATATACCCTTCTTGACAGCCGCTAGGACCTCTGCCCTTTCCTTATCGCCACCCACGAAACTGCCACCCCGTCTACCCACGACTTCACCTGGAGCCCCCCCATTGGTTGCTGAAGTAGGCCGCTCAGCAGGAGCCTCTAGAGAGCTCGCACCCTTGGCGAGTCCAGCGCCCACGTCTTCTTGTTCCCCAGCACCAGCATTTTTTTTGCCCTTGTCAGCTTCCACGTTGACCATCGTCACCTGAGCCGCAGTTGGCACAGTCCCCACCGGACAACTCGCAGCCTCAACCCCAATCACTGATCTTGGCCGAAACAATCCAACTAATGAGCGGGTTGACCTTTTCATTCCCTTGCCCATTTTCCGAATCATGATGGACGCAGAAGATGCTGTGGATGAAACAGAAAGATTATCTGTTGAACCACTGAAGAAATGCCCTTGCCCATTACTGTAGATGCCCTCACCAAGACCCGATGCCTCCTGCTGCTGCGCGATCTTGGACTGTTCAGCCTCTTGCTCCTCTCGGAACCTCTCCTGTCGCAGCCTAATACGATCAGCAGCATCTCCACTGTTTCCTACTGCCGCCTTGCGAAGCTCCGCGGCACTGCCAAACGAAAACGCGCGTCGGAGGCGATTTTTCAATCCTTTCCTCGGGTCTGCGGAGAGAGCTGCTAAGCGTTCGGCAGCAGTGCTAGGAATAGGGTCTGATGTGCCATTTCGAGGCTGAGGCGACTGTGGGGCTGGTAATTCCAAAGCGGTATTCATATTCACCGGCTTTGAGAGTGGTGAGGGGGCGGCTAATCTTTTGTTTATTTGCGATGAGTCTCTAGGAGGAACATGGGCAAGGTTAATTTCGTGTGAACCAACTGGGTTCATAGTTGGCGACGATGGAGATGAGGTGTTATTATTATTGGGGCTCTATTTCAAAACATTAGCGATGGGACTTGGCAAGATGTAGATTGCCGAATAGGAGTAAGCAAGCAAAAGAAAATCTTACTGAGTTTGGACGGTGGGAGTGGCTTGAGGATGATTGAGAGCTGTCGTTACTTCCCCTCCTTGCAACCATCCTCGGTGCCGAGACTTTGGAACCTTGTAGCCTCTGATTGGCTCCCTGTGGTGCAAAGCTCGGCAGCTGTAAGTTGCTCAATCCTGCAGCTTGACCATTATTACCATTGATCATTGACAAGCTCCCTGGACTAAATGCCCCAACAGATGCTCTACGCTGCTGTCTCTGTTGTGCCCTAAGACCGTTCGGAAGACGATGTGTATGTATATCATCGACTGACTGACTTCGCAATTGTCCAGCGTAGCTCCCAATCGGGTTCATCACTCCACCCGCTGGTGCAGATGTAGTTACAGGGCCGTTAGTCCTACCAGGGGTGACAACCGGAGTGTAGTGTGCACCCACAGCACTCATTCCAGAGCCGCTAGGGACTGCTGATCCTGCAGGCGAATGAACTGCGGGGCTGGATGGTACATTGCCATCGCTCTTTTTTCTCCTGTAACGATCCGGGCTGGGCCTAGATTTTGTTGCTGCTGGCAGTATCGGAGGGCTGGTTAATGCAGCTACGGTGGCTGGTCTTGCAGTGGCATTAGGGTTGGTCCGAACTGTGAGGGCTGTCTCTTGTTGCTGTTGGTGGGATTGATGATACCGCGAGGGTGGGTCTGACGAGACAGAGGAAGACGAAGAGGACGTTTCAGAAACTGGGTACCGTAATCTTGTTTCCTCCGGACCTAATTGTCGCACGGCAGGGTTCTTGTTGTCTAACCATGCTTGTGTTTGCTGTTTGCTGTGACTATTGGTCAAACCAGGCGTGCTCGTAAAGGCATACGGAGCAACTGGAGCTGTGCCAGAAAAACTACGGAAGCCAGAGTTATTGTTAACGGAACCAGGCCCATAGGAGCTCATAGATCGTTGCTGCATAATGGCGTGGGACTGAATTTGCGAGTTTGACTGTAGCGTACCGGAAGCTGATTGTGGACGTGTTTGAAGGAGCGATACGGAGGCTGCTGACTGCTGGGCTGGGAAAGCTTGAACCAATGCTGCCATGGTCAACTATGAAGGATAATCCAGAGAAAGCAAGCCAAGGAGGGAGTGTTGCTGCGACTGACGATCTGGGGATGTTGTATGTATAGAATGGGGAAATAGTTATAGGTGAAGGTTATGAGAACGTTAACAGAGGTTGGTTTCCTGCGTGTATTGAAGAAGCTTAAGAACTGTTGCAAAAAGCAGTCAAAGTTAATTCTAATGCAGCCAGTCCAGTCAGAGGTAAATTAGCTTTCAAAACGAACACGGTATCAAAGCATCGCATACTGTGTGTATGTACTTGGGGGAGGGCAAAATGGCTGGTGGTCACCCAGAAATGGACATTATATCCACCTTCAAGGACAGTGGGCTATCTTCAAAACACAGCACAGTACGGGGGAATCCAAAGATATCACAAAACAACAAATTGAATAGAGGGAGACGAACAACAAACCCCTTGGTTTAATCCCTGACCCTAACTTCAACTGAACACTCAAACGCAAAAGAAACTCCTGAAATGCCGTTGCTATATGACGAGATTCCCAGAATAAACTGAACTATGGTTGAATAAATTCACAAGAAAAGAAGCGGATATCGGCTATCGTTCACTCAATCGAGCGGGCGGAGCCGTAGAAGAACAGGTGTCCCCTCGATAATCGGGTCGGTGAAGAATGAGATGATGAAGCCAAAGCAAGACGGGTCCGATAGCCTGCGTCTTGGTTTTTCCGCACCCTTCTGAAGCGTCTCTGGTGGTAGTCAAAACGCGGGTACAAGCCGGCTTTCAACAAGTAGCAGCACGCACGAAAAAAAATAAAGACTGGTGAATGGGGAAGCAGTCGTAAAGAGGATTGTCCCCTTTCCTCAGCTGAAAGGGTAAGTACGTAATCCGACCTGGGAGCAACGTTGTAACAGGGGGACAATGTTCAGGGTCGGGAACCTGGGTGATTGCTGTTGGCCCGAGTATATTTCTTCTTCTCGCAGCAAGAGAGTGGTGTGTGTGTGGTGGAAATGGGGAGGGAGGCAATGCCGACGAGGGGGGGAGCGACGTTGACTGTAAAAGGGCAGTGATTGGACGAAGGAAAAGGAGCACAGAGAAAAGAAAGCAGGTGGGACTCAAGCAAGCGAGCGAACGAGGGAAGGGGGTAGGGGGGGTAGGGGAGGAGGGGGGTGGAGGGGGCGGGGGGATAGGGTGATGACGGGGAGGAGAGAACAATCGAGAACGAGACGGGACCCGCTTGTCTTTTCTCGCAAGAGAATTTTGGGCAAGAAAAGGGATAGAGGGAGTCTAGAGCAGGAGGGCAGAACAGCAGCAGAGCGAACGAACGAACGACTCGGTCACAGTCACACACGGGCGCATCAATGCGACAGGACAGAAGGCAGCGGGCAGCGGGCAGCGGGCAGAGAGAGCGCACGACGACTATGTGACTTTTGTTCTCGCTCTCGTGTTGCCGTTTCTCACCCAGATCTCTCTCGCCGCGATCGCTAGCTGTGCCAGGTTGCCAGGGGCAGCTTCGAGCAGAAAGGGTCGGTCGGCACTAATGCTGTCGGCTGAAGCCAGGGGTAATCCAGGCCTACTTGGTACCACGGCGTGCCTTCTGACTAGGTACATAGGGTCCCTGGTTGGGAGGCGGTGGAAGAGAAGTAAACAACGCTTAGATGAAAAGAAAAATTATGTATATGACGATGGAAAGTAGAGTACACGTCGACAACCACCCTCATGCCCGCGCTTGCTGAACGTCCCTCAAGCTGTGTGATCCTCACATGTCGCCTACTTCCAAGGTCACTGGTACATACGTGCCAACCAGATTAGGTACATACTATGTACATATACCCAATGGTAATATCGCTCCTGAAATTCTATCATTGATAGCCATGCCCGCTACTTAGCGAGGGGTGCCTGCGCATTACATCTGCCAATTGTGTTCGCACGCTCAATGTGATAGGTCCGAAATGTATGTACCAACAGCTGGAAGCTGGTGTCAATTAGCGCTCTAGCCCTGCCCCCCGGATGCAAGATGAACCACTATCCGAGATAACATCTTGAGTCACCTGACGCCTCGATATAACACCAGCGTGCTGGTGGGAGGGAACAAATCAGCTGGCATGAGAACACAATTGTGCTGCTCAAGGGTATGCCTCCAATATCAAGTTAGACATCTGACAAGAATGCCAATGTTCCGCAACTGGTATCTGCATCGAAGGAATTAATTGCGAGCAGAAGATTCAAATTTAGCACCACTGCCTGCATATATGTACGGGAGCAAAGCCTCACAGCGTTTCATATCGACTCATGACGCTGTTGAAGAGCATTGGCTGCCCTTGCTGCAGTCACCGGTGAACCAAGCGAGTCAGTGTCAACGTTCCTCTCAGGAACAAGGCCTTAAAATTAACTTAATACAATTGCCCAGTGAGCTTCCCCTCTCTTTATACCTAGCGTTAAAAACTGCTGGTCAACCTTAGTGAGTATTCATTCTAACTATGTGACACAGATATGTGTTCCATTTTCCCCTGCGGTTTCGTCACACATGCGCTGTGACTGAGCTGGAGGATAAACGTTTATCCTCTTTGGAAATTGAAGCCTGACGGATCGGCATGGATCGCATTGCTTTTCGCTCATCTTGGCGAGATGTTTTCTACTATCTCCAAATTAGTATAGTGAAATTGGAAAAACATGATTGAGAATTGTCCATCGGCAATGCAACCACATTGATGTTGATGGTATATTTTCTCTTTTAGCCTGCATAAGTAGTTAAACCATTGACCAGGATCATTGAGAAGAAGTAATTGAAATTTCCTAGGTACTTTGATGATCATTGTAGGACGTGGTTTGCAAATAGGGTGGGGAAAGCCTGCACAAATGACCCGTTCCAGGGTAATAGTGGCCTGAGCTCCTTGTTTTTCAATCAACTTGAGGTAGGTAAAGATCCTGCATAGGTAGGACTTTGCCCTCCCTGTTTCGGCCACCGGGAATTGCTCCATAAATATGATGGCCACTCTTAACTGGGAACGTTCTAGGTCAGCCCCACCAATCACTCTCCGTCAGTGGCTACTGGTTATTTGGCCCCTTTTCAAATACAAGACCCCTTCCCGAAACCTGCTGCAACAGGTGCCGAAAATAAAGCGAAGGGGCGTTGTATGGGTGTGCTTTACCAGCAGGCGAAGGAAGTGGTTCTGTAGTCTGGATACAGCTGCAGGGCACCAAAGAGGGATCACCCCTGTGCCCCTTTGCCCACTCCCCTCTGGTAGAAATGCGGAGAAAAGCCCCTGTTCGAGAGATCGTAGAATATGTGTTTAAAACAGGTTCTTCGGGCTTCTAGGCTTTCACTCAAAACCTGTGTACTTAGGTAACTTGGCATCGGCACTGCATTTCTTGTGAAGTAATTTAATCTCACAATAGACGTTCAATTGAAGCTGTGAACGATGCTTGAAAACTCCAAAGAGCTGAGTGATATCAATTCGCTGTTCCCCGCAAATCGTTAGGATGTTACCAGGATGTGGACAAGCGTTCTCCTGTGTTAGGGAATGATATTCAAATTGCTATCATATTGCGGGCAACGTCAATCGGGAAGAAAAAAGCCTCTCAAGTCACGAACAGAGGAAAGCACGTGTTAGGAATTGTACTATACTTTGGCCGGGGGGATTCAAACGGCAGCCAAAACCTGACCCTGTGGGGTGGATGTTTGTTTCGCCCCGGCTTGGATGACGACATTTAGCAGAACCCCAAACGTCCAGAAAGAATTTAGATAGATATCTGGAAAGGGGATGCAAGATGATGTTCAGATGAGAATCGTTGCTCCTTCTGCTAGGCATGACAGAGAATCTACTTTCCGACCTTTAGTCAAGTGCGTCAGGTAGAGTACAGAATGCTGCCAAGGACATGATTCAATATCCAGTTGTATATACGAGGTGCCTCATCGGCCATGGCCAGAATAATAAGTGATGGGTATCTCTCTCGCTGGCGACTGCAGTACTTACCTAGTACTATTAGCTGCTTAGCAAGATCTAGATGAGGAGGCCTGTTGCACAGCAGGATGGTTAGCTGTCGTTACGTCCATGTGCTTCCGGAACTAACCCACCTCTCGGAAAAAACTTTGCCAATCGGATAAGGCCATCATCACAGCCAACCGTTATATTTGGCGCAGCAGCTTGATTGTTCCGTTGTGGCAAGAGTTGGATTTCTAATCAATGCTTGGGGGGAATGATCTATGGCTGTGAGACTTCAATGCGATACCGAAACTCGAATAGGGGTGCAAAAGTGGGGCTGCAACCCGGCTAGCAGGGCCTACAGGCGCCCGACCAAGGTTGTAATTTTCCCCTGCGAGATGGATGCTCACATTGGCAAGGTCGGTCGGTATGTTTGCCGCAGAGGGGAGTTGTTGCGTTGTTGCATCGCTGCAGATACCGCAGCGGACGAGGGATATCGATCTAGTGAAGTGCTCTATTGCGTGCTGCTCACGAAGATAACTGCGTGCATAAAACATCATACGGTCGTTCTAACTGTAACGGATTTCATGTGTTAATTGTGCTTGCTGTGCGCCTTATGGGTCATCATTCGTCCCACCAGGCGGAAAGGGATCCTGCCGACGTAACAGTTGCATGCCTAGATGCCTCTTCTTTCACCTATGTACTTATGTATGCGCCGAATCAGACTCTATGCATCCCTACATCAAAACAGCGACACAGGGCTCACTTCTCATCTTCTGCACCGCCAAGCTTGTGGGGCTTGCGTCATGACGTTCGCCAAGCAATCTCCTTCTCTTGCGAAGTCCGCAGTGACTACTTACATCTTCTTGGGGCCATGCACTGCCTCGCGATTGAGACACAACTTTGAGAACTACCGCCATGTGATCTGGGTTAACAAAATTCTCAACCTTTGATCCCCCCTCGAGGTGGAGAGTCTCTCTTTACAGCATGGACACCTCGCTCCCCTCCTACCAAGCTGCTACAGCTCGGGACCCTCTCTCCCTTATAGCTCCGTACATACGACGAGAAGACCTATTACCAGCCAGCCTAGTCTGCCGCCGCTGGCATGCCGTCTTCTCTAGGGCATTATGGAGATCGCCCGATCGGTTCTGGGAAATGGGTGACAGAAATGCAATGAGTACAGCCTCATTCAGGTTCACTTGGAAGTTTCATAGTTAACATTTCCTGTTTTGCTCTGAAGGGGGTTTTATGCTATTCCTGAGGTCCATAATCCGGCTTCCCCCCACCTCTCGCCCCACAACAACCCACCACACAACCACCTTCAACCTCTCCTCCGTCAATGCCTCTATATACACCTCCCTTCCCCAGAACTGGTTTCACCTGCTATTATCGAACCTCCCCTCTCTCCTGCATCTCGACGTATCCAATATCCACTTCCTATCCCACGATAATCTCAACTACTTTTCCCAACAGCCGCCCCCAGTTTGTGCATATAACCTACGCACATTTATAGCTAAAGAATGTCACAATCTGACCGCAGCAGGGTTGGAAAGGTTCCTTCGGATTGGGTGGCCGCAGTTGGAAGTCTTGGATCTGTCGGGCTCGAATGGTGCTGCGCAAGCGAAGCCTATATCCGTGATTGCTACTGAAGCACTACTTCCAAGCTTGAAGAAGCTTGTCATTCGAAACCTAGAGCTTCGGGATGGCGTAGTTGAAATCCTTGCAAAAGGGTTAGGAACGAGGATCACCGAGCTAGATATCCGGGGGAATCTTGTTTCTGACGTGGGAATCCAGTGGCTGCTAAACTACTGCTTCCTCCCACCCGAGTACGAAGTCGGTGACAGAATCGTGCTAGGACAGCTGAACCATGTCGTCCCGCCGCCCCTCGCTCGGGAACACGACGGGAGGCTTCAGTATAGGGGTCTGACCCGCTTGATGGTATCGAAGAACCCCAAGGTCAGCTGGACTGCGGTGGAGAATCTGATAAAAACTACTCGATTGGAGAGTTTTGATTGTGGGATGATATCAGAATTTGACATGCTAACGGCGAATTCGAGAAGGAGGCTTCTATTGCCAGTCCTGTCTATGTATGCACACAGGAATCTGCATACGCTCAGGATCGATTTTCGTATAGTTGCCCCCATGACCTCCAGGGCGGGGAGTACCACGGCTCCGGCGGAGTTGTGCCTGAAACCGACAATGTTGCCTAACCTGCGTAGGTTGGTGCTGTGTGGGGTGCCGTACTATGCCCCTTCGTCGTTTCGAGTTATGGACGGCTTGAAACGGCTCCTGGATGAGCTGGCTGATGCGGAAGCGGAGGTTGAGGTGCAGGGTGGAAAGGGAAAGGGAGAGCTGAGGTATCTTAGGCTGCTGGTGGTGGAAATGCAGGCTCTGAGCGTCACGGAGGATGAGGATGGGGGAGTAGGGATGTATGCTTCTTCTGCTGGGGGGAGACCGAATCGACGAAATTCGGATCCGGATTGGGATGATGAGGATGAGGATGGGCACACTGCAGATGGCGATGGGGATTTCTCGTTTTTTGGAGACGGCGAGGAAGAGGGTGCCGGTGGGTGGAGTCAAAAGACACTCAAAGTGAAGGCTGCGGAGGGGGAGAAGAAGAAGGAATCACAGGTCAGCGTGTTGTCTGAGCTGGAGAGGTACCGGAAACAAGGCAGGAGTGGGGTGGGAAAGTTTTGGAGGGGAGAGGTTAGGGTTGTGAGGGATATGGGGTGGGATGATCAAGGTGGAGTGGAGAGGGGGAGCATGGGGGTGGAGAAGTGGGGAGTGGTGAAGGAGACGATTTGATTGGCCGGGAAGGGAGGGATTGGGATGGCAAGTGAAGGGTTTGGATGGCTGGGGTGGGTGCGGTGGCATGAGGCGAACGTGCTAGATTAGTGGCGAGGAGGTGCGTTTCTTTTCCTTATGTTTGGAGAGGGGATATGGGAGCTAGCTCATAGGATAATACGATACTTGGAGGGCAGCAAAGCTCGAATGATACATAGCAATGGGACATCAGTAAGGACAAACGTAGAATATATATATTCCATCCTTCCTTCCCTCGAGCCCTAGTGTGCATAATATAATTGAGATTGGTTATATGCGAAGTTTCGCAGTTTGCTAGCTTTTGAGCATATCGCAGGCGCGGAGTAAGTTTGAAGCAGCGTGGGGTTCAGGGTAAGTAGGCACTTGTGCGAAGGACTTGAGGTGGCATATCTAGATATTTTTTTTTTTTTGGGGGGGGGGAAGGAGGAGGAGGGGTGAGGAAGAGGAGGGGGATACTGGCTGTGCGCTCAGATAACTGGAGTATATGTGTGTGTATGTATGTATGTATGTAGGAATGTAGGAATGTAGGAATGTATGTACACAGCCGACAGGGAAAGAAAAAAATAAAAAATGAAAAATGCGTGATGCGATGCGATGCGATGCGATGAAGAGCGGGATATTGATGTTTTGGAGGCCGAAAATGCAAGAGACCAGCCAGCGCCCCCGTCCCCCTTCCCCCCCCTCTGGTGGGGGTTATTTAGCGATTATTTGCTCACACAGGACTCGCTGCCGGTTCGCGGGCGAGCGCGGATGCGGTCATGGCCCCGCGGAGGACTGCCTCCTCCGGGAGCCGGCGGAGGTTCGGCTGGCACCTGTAGAAGGGGATATCCCACGGCGCAGCGTTCGGCGCGGCGCTTCGCTTTGGGCCGACCCAGCCCCCGGGGAGGCAGTTCCACTCTCCAGCCTTCACCAGCCCCGTGTCGGGGTTGGGGCTGCCGTCGACCACTGTTTCCTCCGGGTGCCGCTCGAGTTCCGCCGCCACGGCCTGCTCCACCGTGAGCACCACCGCCTCAAAGTCCCGCAGCGGGTCCACGCCCAGCTCGTTGCGTGGGTGGACCGGCCGCGACGTGGCCAGGCGCGCGCGGATCTCTGGGAAGCGCCGGAGCAGCGCGTGTAGGAGCTTGAAGAGGTGGCTTTTTACGCTTGTGAGGTTGGGCTCGAGCACGGGGGTGCTCGCGGGGACGGGGTCTCCGCCGGCGTCTGCGTGCGGGAGGATCTTGGTGCGCAGGATGGAGAGGTACTCGCGCGCGACGGTGTCCACGCGGGGGAAGAGGTGCTCCGGGGGGTGGCGGGCTGGGGAGAGGAAGATGCCCGTGGGGTTGGACAGGCAGCTCTCGGCGGAGAGGACGGCGTCGGCGCCGGTGGCGTCGAGGCAGCGCTGCGCGTCGCCGGGGTAGAGGATGTTTCCGTTTGCGAAGATGACCGTGTCCGGGGGGAGGTTCTCGCGGAGGTGGCGGATGGCCTGCCAGTCGGCGAGGCCGGTGTTGTGGGCCTTTTGCTCGCGCGTGCGCGCGTGCACGGCGAGGATGCTGCTCCCGCTGGCGAGAAGCATCTCAGCGTAGGCGAGAGTTTTCCGGGGGTCGGGGAAAATGCGGATTTTGGCCGTCACGGGCACGGCGAGCGTGCGCGAGGCGTGTAGTGTGCTGATGAGGGAGCGGACCAGCGGCCACTCGTCCTGCAGAAATGCCCCGTACCGGCCCTTGCGCGCGATGTTCTGCGGGCAGCCGAGATTGAGGTCCACCCCGTCCACGTAGGGCGCGACGAGCTCCGCGGAGGCGAGCAGCGCGGCGGGGTCGTTTGCGCAGAACTGCGCGAGCAGCGGGCGGTCGTGCTGGGGGTGGCCGTCGAGTGTGCTGTGCGCCGCGGGGAAGTTCTGGCGCGGGTACGACGGCGTGGAATGGTAGAGGCGGGAGTGCAGCATGGGCGTGTAGGTGAGGATCGGCGGGTCGGCGGGCGCGCCGGAGGGGTCGGTGGGGTGCGCGCTGGGGGGGGCGGCGGGCTTGGGGAGGTGGCGTGACACGAGCAGGCGCCACGCGAGGTGGGAGTGCTCGACCATGGGCGCCAGGACGAAGCGTGGGGCGCCGAGCGCGGTGTAGAAGGCGCGGCCGTGGGGGCGGGCGGGGGCGGTGGATTCGAGCGTCATCGTGCTGGCGGCGGCGGTCGTGGATGCGGATGTGCAAATGCGAGAAGGCCTCGGGGGGCAAAGCCGTCTCGCGCCTCCGCGGCCTCCCGCCGCTGGGGGTATGCGACCAAGGCGTAGATGCCGAATCGCTGAATAAAATGCGCCCGCGCTGAGCGTCTCCGCGGTGCGTGGGCGGCGGTGGGGGAGGCGGCAGGGTGCGCGGAGATGGAAATGGTGATGGGAGATGGAGGTGGCGATGGAGATGAGACGGAGGTGGAGGTGGAGGTGGAGGTGGAGATGGAGATGGAGATGGAGATGTCTGCAATTTTTTTTTCGCAGCGGTGCGGCTCTGCTGTGCGCGGCTCTGCCTGCCCCAGCATCGCCATCACAACTCGCACATCGCCAGTGCCCCCATCGCCGGTGCACCACCGCAGCAACATCCCCAGCGTCCAGCGGTTCGCAGTCATGTACCATCTCGTGAAGGGGCTGTACCAGTATGCCACCAGCAAAGAAGGTAAACCCTCTCCGCGCGCGCATTCCCATCGCCTGCTTGTTTTGCTTGCTTGATGCTTGATGCTCGCCACATCGCGCACAGCGGGGGCTAATTGCACCGTCCTCCCCGCGGCGGACGGCAAAGAGTACTCAGTTCTGTACGCGCCCACGTCCGCGGTCGCCGCATCTCTCTAACCGTTGGATATAGCCTGCTCGGCCTCGACAACGCCGGCAAAACCGTACCCCCCCCTCTCCGCCCCCTCCCCCTCAGTGGCCCCCGCTGACGCTGCCCATCCAGACCCTGCTCGAGCAGATCAAGTCCATCTACCTCCCGTCATCGCCGGCGCCGCTGCCGGGGCACACGCCGCCCACGGTCGGGCAGAACACGTCGTACGTGCCGTTCCCCGACCTGACGCTCAAGCTGTGGGACATCGGCGGGCAGCACTCTCTGCGGCGGCTGTGGCCGGCGTACTACGCCGCCACGCACGCCATCGTGTTCGTCGTCGACAGCGCGGACCCCGAGCGGCTGCTCGCCACGAGCGAGGTGCAGATCGCGCTTGAGGAGGTGGTCAAGAGCGAGGACGCCGACGGCGTGCCCGTGCTGGTGCTCGCGAACAAGCAGGACAGGGAGGACGCCCTCGAGATCGCCCGCGTCAAGGACGCCGTCCTGCGCGTCTTTGTCGGCCTGGGCGCGCGGGACAGCAGGGTGCTGCCCGTCAGCGCGCTGGAGGGCAGGGGCGTCAGGGAGGCCGTCGAGTGGCTGAGGTCGCGCGTCAAGTGGAATAAGGAGGCGAGGCCGCCGGTGCTGAGGTAGAGCCGGGTTGTGCTGGCAGGGGGCGCGGGGTGGAATGGGTGTGTGTGGGGGGGGGAGGTGCAGAGACGCTGCGCGGCGGAGAAAAAGAAATAAATACAAATGCCACTCTACCCTCTTGCTCCCTCCCCCTCCCCAATCCCGCACTCCATCCGCATCCCTTCTTCCAGCCCATTACCCCTATCCCATTTTTATACCCTCTTCCCCCGCCAAATGGCGCACAATTACGGTTAAAAGGAATATATATCAAGCTGATTATGCCGTGATGTTCAGGCCCCACCGTGTCTACTGTAGTAAAAGCAACACATTGTTTGCAACTTCAGGGCATATCCAGCCGTCACTTATGCCTTGTTCATTATCCATTACTAATTACAAGAAAACCCTCGTCAGACATGTAAAGTTGGAGATAAAAATACTAAGGTAACGATACACTGTGCACCATACACCGTACGCCCTCCCACTGCCCCAATTGTTTATTCATAAACAGCCCGCCCACACTACCACCAGCCCCCCCTCCACTCCACTCCACTCCACCTCACTCTCACGCCGCCTTAGGGGCAATAACCTCCCTCTCAAACGCCCCCACCCCGCATCTTACCCCCTCGGCAAACTCCCTCACCCAAAGTACCTCCTTTCCCTCTCCCACTCCCGCCGCTGCCTCTACCCACAGCCTCACCCTCCTCCCCACCCACCCCCCTAGACGCCCAATCCTTGCGCATACCCCACTGCCTGCATGCGCACCGTCCATCATATCTTTCAAGCCCAAGCCCACAGCCGCACCGTTTCCCCCTTCCACTCCAGCTCCACGCCAAAACCCCACCGCATCTCTAAACCCCGCCTCCCAACCTTGCTCAAACGCCTCCCTGCCCTCATCGCCCTTCCCCTCCACCCAACCCCTCACCGCGCCAGACTTCAGCTCCCCCTTGACCCTTTCTGCACGTACTATAACCTCCTCTCTCGCTTCTTCATGACCAAAGCCCGCAACCTCCTTCCCAACCCAGTATCCAGCAAATCCCTCCCACGCCTCTACCCCTTCCTTCAACTTTCCCCACGCCGTCGGATCTCTCAGTGTGATTACCCAGTCTACGCCTGTCCCCATCCCCTTCACCCCTTCCGCCTCAGAGCCTAGAATAACATCCATCACCACCCCACTCCCCATCTTCTTGATGCACTCTACCCACTCCCCCTCCGCACCCGGATAAACAGGCACATAAATCGGCAAATCACTCCCACTCAAAACCCCACGCCAAATCTGCAAGTTCCGCCCAAAGCCCACCTCTGCCGCCTGACCTGCGCCTGCAAGAGGCAACTCCACCCCAACGATATTCCCATGCCTCCTCAAAACCTCCACGTAGATCTTCGTCACCGTAGTCCTCATGTCGGGGATATTCTCCTGAGGCTGGAGCTCTAGTAACACGCCCAAGCTGTACGATTCTGCTGTTGAAATAATCTCGTTGAGGCGGTTAATTTCAGTCGCAGCATCTGCGCCTCCAAATACCCCCCATTTCATCGGAATCTTCACCGCCGTCGCCCCCGCATTTACCAACCCCTTCCACATGTCCACATTTTTATGTTCAGTACCCTCTACTTGGATCAGTACCCCCCTGTGCCGCCTATACCTCCACACACAACCTTGATCGATATTCATTCCCTTCTCCCTACTCCCTGCCCCCGCGGTATTCGATATCCTAATTTCCGGCACTTGCACCTCCAACCTCCCCTTCCTAACCCTAGATCTGGGCCTACTCCTCGCCCTCCCCTGCTTCCCCTGCGTAGGCGGCGTAGGCGCCTTGATCGTGACAATCGAGGAACTGGAGTGTTCCCTGAACGGTACCGGTCGAGGAGAAGATTGCTGCTGGGTGAAGGGGGAGGCGGGGTATTCCCAGTCTGCGGCGGATTTTAGGTCTGCGATGTCTGGGTTTGTGGGGGGGGAAGGAATTGGTGGGTTGGTGGTGGACATGAGGGGGTTGGGTTTGCTGGGTTTGGTGGATGCGCGAGATGAGGGGCGGGAGCGAGAGCGGGAGGATGAACGCTGGGAGGTGGCGGGGGAGGAAGGTCGCGAGGGGTGAGGGGTGGAGAAGGGGGAGGTGCGGGAGTAGGGGGGGAGGAGAGAGTCGAGGCCGAGGCTGGAGAGGAGCCTTTTCATTGTGCTGTACGGGCTCCTTCGCTGTATGGACTTGGGTTTACGTTTCTGAGGGCGTACTGCTGGGCTGGGTGTTGAGGTTGGAGATAGTATATAGTGGCGCTTGTGAGGTATTTGTTCTCTCCCCTTCCAGCTGAATTCGAAATCGATTCTCCTTCTCTTCGGCGCTCTACAGCAGCAGCCAGATCTCCCACTCTAGATGCTCAGCCAGTGCGGTCCTCCCTAATATTACAACTCAGCCCTCTGTACAGCTTACAGCCCCGTCTCCGTCACTGTCTGTCCCTTCGGCGTGTGTCGGCGCCGCCTTGCCTCGGAGCCGTTCGATATGGTGCCCTAGATCTGTGATGTCGAGCGTGCAGCAGTTGTAGCTGTGGAGTGTAACAAGTAACCTCAGTTGGAGCCCTGCGACATCCGCTCTTGTAAACTTGAAGGTGAAGTCGATCCAGGGAAAAGCCCTCAGTCCGACGACAGAATCCTGCTCTGTGCAATCCCTCTCCTGCAGCCGGTATGCCATACATCGCAGGCGACAGTGGGTGCCGGTACCTGTTTTCGCGTGGAGCCCCTCACCAACCATGGATGGGCCAGCGCTGATCCATCAACCAAGATTGCCCAAAATTACAAGCGGCGGACTTGCTGCCACCAGACCACCACCACCAAATACAATATAAGGTCTCGCAATTATCCCCGCCGCCTGCTTGGGCGACCACTGCCAGAAGCAAGTTTAATCCCGCTGGAATTGGGCTGGCTACAGGGGTGGTCTGGGACATTCCCTGACCTCACAGCCGATATGGCCAACTCTATCATGGGGAGCTTCACAAGCAGTGGCCTCTGGTTAGGGAAGCGCAAGGCGCGGCAACGGAAAATCTGCCCGAAACCCACTGCGGCCATCTATCAGTGTTGAAGATGATATGCTTCAAGCAGCACCTGCAAAGCGCTGGATTTCCTTCCTCCACAATCAAGAGCCTTGGAATCAACAAAGTATACGGTGCACTACCTCGGCTCAGCTCCGATGGCCTCCAGGTGGCTACAGCTCACAACACGATTTGCACGGGGATGCCACAATTCCAGTCAAGATGGCATGCCTTTGTAGAACTCTCGAGAACGGAGAAAGGGGTGGTTATTTAGTTTGTGTCTTTCCCACTACCAGCGACAGGCGAAGAAAATAACATCAACCTATAAGCACCGGAGGACGCTAACAAGAAGACATTGAGATCTAGACCAATTCTCCCATGAGCATCCTCAGCGCAAATTACCCCGTGAGGTGCGAGCATGTCCCATATGTTAGGATGGAGCTGCGGATCATGCGATTACACAAGGGCAGCTGGTGGACAAACGGAGGAGATTACCATTGGTGGCGGTGAATAGCTGCAGCAGACCTATTTTCCTGTGCCCTTGCGAAGAGCAATCTGAATCTATGGCTATATTCCTCGCGGTTAAAGTGTCGTCAATGACGGCTTATGCGAGGCTCGGAGAAGGGTACAGGGGCACGCATAGGTACATGTACCGCGGGGACTAGTAAGCAACATGTCACCACCTAACTGCAAGTATCTCTAACTAGAAAAAAAAAAGAATAACTACCTGGCTACCGGGGGGGTGAATACTTGAAACGCGGTCCATCAGATGAGACATTATTATACTGCAAAGAACAAAGCCTCCACAACAGAGGTTTATTCGAAGTACATATAGCTTCCTCGCGTGGGCCCAAGGAGATGGAAGTTCATTTCATTAGACCTGGCTTGAGGCTGACCCACGGCGTGTTGGACTATTTATCCCGGGCGTCCTGAACGATGGTCAACTACATGGATCCTGAATTATGGGGATGGTCAATTTGGAATTGTTTAACACCTCGTTCTTTATTATCTTTGTTCTCCTTGACAAGCGCTGCTGTCCTTTGTTACAGCGGTCTATTTAGACCACTCAAAAGTCCCTGTCTGTATCGAGATGAATTATAGTAATACATTCACACTCAATCATCCGCCATTTATGCCCTCTCATACGCTGTAAAATTCAACAAGGTAGCATCTACTTTGGGGTCATTAGACCTGGCTTGAGCTGACCCACGGCGGGATTCCAACGGCGCAGCGGCGATGGATCTAAGCAACGTTCCACTGCTTCACTGGAATTACCCTGAACATTCTCAACGTTTCCGTCGTGAGAACCGGGTTTCCTTCTATGCAAGAAAACATAAAATGGCTCACAAAAACAAAGACAAATCAAAAGGCGTCTCTGTGTTAAACCGTCTCGAATTTTCTTTCCATTTTACACAAGAGAGAAAGAGAAGATACTCCACTTGTACCACTTTACGAAACTCACAATGTCAACATTTCAAGAGGAAAAAAAGAAAACCCGCCTGAATCCTCTCTCAAAGATTTACAGACAAAAAAAACCATCTACGCAAAAAGATAAAATCCGTAGGAAATCGTAGATCCTCAGACCGACATATAAACAACCATACACAATGCCCCAATAGCCAGACAGAATCTCTCATATAAATAACCTCCTCGCTGTGAGGCGATCTCATGGCCACAGTTATGGCACTTTGTTACACATTCGTTGAGTTCTCTTGGATTACCCGATGTGTCCGATTCAGTATCAGTATCCGATTCAGTATCAGTATCAATATTCGAATCAGTATCAGTATCCGAATCAGTATCGGTATCAGTATTCGAATCAGTATCCGAATCCGAATGAGTACCAGTATCTGAATGAGTACCAGTATCCGAATCAGTATCAGTATCAGTATTCGAATCAGTATCCGAATCCGAATAAGTACCAGTATCGGTATCGGTATCAGCATTCGAATCAGCATCCCAATCATCATTCGAATTCATATCTATATCCGTATCTGTATGACTCCAAATCGATGAATGAAGCAATTGAGTCGCTCTGGAGCGACTGCTTGCCGTTGACCCGCTTCGAGGGGTCCAGTCACCACTAGCCAGCTTTGATGCGGAATAGGAGTGTATTGCTGAATTCCAAAATTTAAAGCTTAGATTTTCGTTAGAGTGAGTTGTCTTTGGCTCCTCAGCTGAACAGCCATCACGTACTACCTGGTGCACCGGCCAAAGTTTCTCAAAAATCCCCGACCTCTCGAATACAATTCGAGGGTCTGACGCTCCAGAGGCCTTGCTATGGTTTGTTCTTTCAGGCGTGGTAAGGTTGAGCCACGATGTAACCTTTTCATGAGCTGCTAGGGGTGTTGTACCAGATTTGTTTGCAGGGTCCCTGTTGGTATTTCCACTTCCTTTCCTTTTTGGTGCCACACGAGTTAAGAGCTCCGCCCATGAACCAGTTGGGGTTTTCTTGGATTTCTTGCCCATTGTCATTGCCTGTGCATGAGGGGCCTTGTTTGGAACAAGATTATATGGCATTGGCAGCACACGGCGTAAAATTCCCCGATGGATAGTGGTGGCATAGGGCTTGTAGTTTAGCTGAAAACCTTCTCTCTTTAAAATAAACCTCACAACCCCATTTTCCTGTGGTGCGTCAGGACCCTGCACCAATTTCCTTGCCAGGAAGGACCAAGAGAATCCATCGAGTAGATTATCGTTAAGAATCTTTACTGTTTGCAACAGCACCTCCAGCAGCCTATCTGATTCACTTGCTATCCCGAATCCGTAGATTTCGTTTGATACATTGGGAATTATTTTGCCATTCCAGGTGTGAAAAGCCTTTCCAGTGTTATTGCCCAGTTCATCATTGTGAGAGTTGGAATTCGTAAGTTCAGGTATAGGGAAGGTTGAAAGAGGTAGACCGTATATCTTCAGATTCATATTCAAAGTCGTAGGTTGACCTTGCTCATCGGTCTGGCTTGCTTGTCGAATATCCAGGATATAATATGGAGGAGGTGGATTGGTGATGAGAAGGTGTAGGTAGGCTTCGGAGCCAGTTTTCGTAGAAGCATGGATTGGCATACTTTAACAGAGGTATTGGGAAGCCAGCAGCTAACCCGCAAGAGATGTGTTGCAAGGGTTTGGCAGCCACAAGCCCGATTCACTTGTTCCTTGTGCTTGGTCGACTCTCAGACTGACAGTTCACGAAAACATTCGGGGGCCGGTGTTTCTGCAGCCCTTCTTTTTGCCGAGTATATCTGTCATCAGCAAGTAAGGTTTGCTTCTCATATGAAGTCAGCCCACGTGAAATTCAGGACTCTAGAAAGTTTATATAGAGAATGGGACAGAGTCGTGCAAGATGAGGCATACAAAGAGACTCACAAAAGAAACTTGCTTATTGCTTAAGAGACCTCATGAATAAGACTCTGAGTAGCAAAATCTAGAGCGTTTTGTATGGACATAGAGGAGTGCCTCAACGGAGGTTATATGTTCAAGGCCGCGGTTTATTATAGTATCAGCATAGGAAAATGCTACAGTGAATTCTATTTTCGGGGAAGGAAAAGGAAAGAGGTGGAACAGAGCCCTGAGTTTGCTCAACAGTGTCTCTAGTTCAGCGGTTGACTTTACGATTGATGAGTGAGGAGAAGGCCATTAGAAATAATGCAATTGTGTATGATCCCAAGTTCATGCAGGTACGTAAGTACATATTTGGTAGGCTGTCCAGATTCAATTTACGGTACTGGTACCAGATGGTCTGCTATCTTGCCATTTGTCGTTCACTGCTAGCAGCCGTAAGTATGACAAAGTTACCTGGCTGCTCGAAGGCGCCCAATTCATGTACAGCTCCACCGGGCAGGCTCAAGACTGTATACCTCGGGTAGCACTCCCAAAAGCCGCCGTTCTAGTCTTCTAAGGCCCGCTCCCCTCTAATCTTCGGCCAAACGTGCCACAGGGAGATTTGCGAAAGTCTGCAGGGGTTTCGGTATTTATACCAGTTCTTTATAGGCGATAAATACCGCCCTCACCAATTTTGCAATAAAGTGTTAGAGTGATGCTTTCACTGATTGTTTTGATAATCGGAAATGTCATACTTTGGATCAGGGATGCTTGATTACTTCAGGTATCATTCCATAGACACTTATCTTCTTGACTCGAGCTCATACACGCCTGGCTCATCGGGATCGGGTCAGGGAAAACCTACATTGTTAATAAAACCTCTTGAGAATGAATGTGGTTAGGTCTATCGCTGTTTTTTCTTTCACGGGATATTTAAACTGAAGGCACTCGATAGTTCAGGGTAACTCAATAGTGTTTAAAATTAATTGTCCGCGGTACAGATCTAAGTACGCTATATTGCTGTGTCAATATGGGCAGTCTACTGTTCTTATTGAAAAATGGTTCTCAAGACTAGATATAGGCCTGCTCAGGCAGTGATGTATACGTAGAAGTCGTATAAGCTAAATCATGACTGTTTCTCAATCGGGTTTGTAAGGAGGGTATTGAGCAAATTGAAAAAAGTTCCTTCTGTTGGATAAATCCTCAAAGACAAGAATTTGTAGAATTCCCCAGGTTGTTATCAAATCACCTTTTGTTTGTCTCTAGTGGATTTGAATGTGGGATTTTTTGTATTCATGGTGGTATCACATATTGTTGCAGATCTGCGCGTTTTGTTATAATACATGCACTGAGAATTGGCATGTTTCAAGTGGCAGGAAATAAACAAATATAAACTATCCTCTCACCCACACCTACAGGGTTCACAGTGCGTATCCAGAACAGGTGGAGGAAGTGTCAGCTAGAGTTCTAAGTATCTATACTATTATTGCTTCACTTTTCGTCCGCATGTCCGCAGATGCAGGCTCCAGAAACATTGCTAGTAGATTCTTGTTGCTATACTAGCCTTGCCTCCTCTCTGATCCCTCCGGAAATACTAAAGAGCCATTTCCAACCTCAAATCCCCTACCAATCCACAATTCCCTCCCGTTTAAACCACCGTAAACCATCCTGTTACTTGATTCCCAGAACTCAATAATATATCCCCCGCCCACCAAACCATTACTCCGAACTACAGGTGGGAATATAAGAAGTCCCCCTTTCGCACTACCCATCTCTTTTTTACCTTCAGATATGGTGGCAATATTTTCATCATGCATTTTAAATTGCTCTATCTTCTCCTCTGCCAATAGAACGCAGTCGGATGACGAAAATGTACTCTTTTATTCCGACAGGATGATTGCGCTGGGTAGTAATAAGCGCTCTCTGTCTCGTCTCCCCCAGAGCCTGAAATCCATACTACATACAATACCTCGGCAAAAGTATTTGCGAGGCTCCCCATATATATTTGCAGGGGGGTCGCAAATACTTTGGCCGGGGTACTGTACGTTATACCAGGAGGCATATTAACTTCATCGTTTAGGGTTTCCAAGGCCTGCATGACAATTTTGATCTCAAGTGAAGTTCGTTCTTCCATGAAGAAATTGGCTTCCTTCAGGCTGGGGCGTATGTAAAGTGGTATGCCATAAACGTTGCTCCAGAAACTGTGGGAAAGGCCTGCATCTGTTCTACCCTAGAGGGGCGGAAATCGAAAAATTGGTCTCCATCCTGATACGGCTTTTGCACCCAATTATCTCTACAGCCGCATACTGGGCAGTCAAAGTATCTCGACCCTCCGCCACTCACCGCCGGTATTACTCCACTTCTTACTCGTCAATCCAGCTCCAAACTACTATCAACTCGCTTTTCAACGTTGTCAAAGTGAGGGTAGGTACTTTGATTCGATATGTGAGGGAAGAAAATAGCAACGAGGCAGTGTAAATATCCCTTTCTCAGTGACGAGTGTTTGCTTCGCTGAGGTTCAATATCGGTATTAACTTTCGGCGGATGTGAATTGAGGAATTTTGGACGACCTTTAACCTAGATATCTTAGGGTCTGAAGATGAGTCCCTCTCACCAAAGGTTCAGGCACTTGCAACCACCTAGCCTGCACTCATACCATTAGTAGCCGTGGAGCACCCTAATCCATGTGTCAGCAAAACTCAAAAAGGCAAAAGAACAAGATTCGGCACCACAGATATTGCAAAACTTTTACATGACAAGATTTGGGGATATCTAGCCTCTCTCTAGAAATTCTCAACCAGGCTATGTTTAGGACCGTCGGTATAGATGTAATGCTAATTGACATAATCGAATACCATATGGTCGTACTCATGCTTCTCCGAAAAAGTACCCTTTTTTGCCCTGTGCATTTCCAACCAGCGCCCTACTTCTCATAGGTGTGCACGTGCATACCGCTTGTCTGCTGACCCGCCCTTAGCTCGTAAAGAGAAAGGGAGCAAGAGAGCCAATCTGACAATCTTTTTATTTAGCAGATATTGCCGCTGGGGTTCGGGTATTGCAGAATCTGCTCTTCACAATAAATCCAAAGCTGAAGGTTTCTAATTCTCCTCGTGTGGTAACATACCATGTAGAGTCCAAGACGAGCCCGTAGGCAAATAGGAATTCAACAGCTCCATTATTTCCATCAAAATCCAGATGCTAAATTCGTCCCTCCTGGTGGAGCCATGTCTTCGTTGAATGAAGAGGTTACAAGGTTGGCAAGAGGAATGCCTGGTAGTGATTCCAGGATCGAGAGAACTCACAAACACGTAGCCACCAAAAATTGAGAAAGTAATACCGTGATGGGATTCACAAACAGATAGACGTTGACTTTGAGGGTTTCCTGTATATTCGCCATAAATGTTGTTCCTTCACGGCTAGATTGCCATGAAGACTCAGTACTTGAAGACACTACCTTTGCTAGCGCTCACAAACATACGGCAATTCAAAAGATACTCATTACATTCGAGGCTCACCCGAGTCCTAGCAGGTCATTATTTCCTATACCTATTGAAATTTGAACATATTAATGACCTTCATGGCAATATTATTGCCAACTGAACCCTTGCCTGAATCTCTACTGGGCCTACCTTGCTCATCGATATATACCCATGCTATAGGTGCTTCCTGGACCATACATATCGGCCCCTAGTAAGCTGAAAGTCTGGATCCCCTTGACCAAACTGCGTGAAAGAGAATATGTACTTTCATTTCCCTTGGGTGTAGCAAATCTGGGGGGACATATCGTAAAAATTAAAACCAGTGCCGCATCCATTCTACTAGCTAACCGCAGGCTGCTAATAGCTAACAATATCTGCCATGCATATTAGAGGATCGTTCGTACAAGATGTTACATCCGTGATGGGGGGTGCAGACTATCGCCCTGGTTGAGCTTGGACCGGTAAATGGACGACGGTGAAACAGTTGTAAGAGCAAAATGGATCATAAGGAGTCGAATATTCATATCATTTCCGACATCTTACTTACCCCACTGTCCACCAAATCTATCAAATAATAAGGTCCCGGTTTTTGCATGAATATGCCGGATCATCTTATAAGGCTTTCATGAATCAGAAGGGCTGAGGAGACTCTCACGTGATTCGCAAGAAATCGGCCATCAGACGATGGCACCGTAACTACTGTACTGTTTCTAGTTGGGTTCCTTATATGTAGTCTCGGCCTATGTGGTATGTGTGCGTATAGGTTCGGTATGTGAGGGGGGTGAAACGAAGCTGGCCTGAATGGAGTCAGCTGATAGGTCGTGCCGATAGGTCATGCCAGCAGATAGCCAGCCGGCATGATGCACTCACAAGCATATAGCTTACATTGATGTTTATATGCATGGATATGTTATGAATCCTCCACAAGCCAAAATCCCAGCGAGATATCGTTTGCGTAAGTTTCTCTCCTGCAGGCGCTGCATACCTGGTTTCAGTGAGCAGAAAATACGGAGTAGACTTGAAGGGTTCCTTGATGACCGGTGATACATAAGCTTTGCCCGGATCCGCGGATCCAACTGGCGGCGGGAATTTCTCCAAGATCTCTCTTCTGACGGTGTTTTCGAGCAGGTTTGTCTGCCATCCTGATTGACATTGCAGACAAGACATGCTGTGCAGTATGTGTTGCTTACCCACCCAATCAAGAACGATTCCCTTCATCCTTGTTACTAGTCTGGCCATGTGACATCAATGCCACGAATACATCCAGATCGATATCCGTTGAAAGAAAGCAAAGAACTCTGAGGGTTTTGGTAACGAGAATCCCCGAGACTTTGTTATCATATCCCGCCCAAATCCCAAGTATTCGTGAGTTTGTTGGTGCGACGTCGAATCGCAACATTGAGATCGGGATTCGTTCATTTTTACCGCCTTCATAACATGCATACGGCCTCTGTTCTTCCCAGTACACCGCACTACCGAGTATACTTCCATCTTTCTCTCACGGCGCCCCCTCCACCATACTATCTCCTCGACTTCCGACCTGGAACTGCGGGCTCTGAAACCACCAGTACCGACTCAGTACCATGTACTACAAGTAGTATCACTTGGGGTCGAGTTTACGCCCTTCCACTCTCAACATTTAACCCGGTCATCTGGAACTCCACTATAACCGATGGCCTTTCAGAACTTGATGTTCTTGTTCTTATGCGGACCTTGGAGGTGATAAATGAGGAAACGCCTGGTGGCGTACGATGGGTGATGAAGGGAAAGAGGGGGGAAGGAGGGGCGTTTAAGATAACGTTGGAGAGGGCGGAGCTGAAAGTATCAAGTACTCCTTGCTCGAGTGGCCGAGGGGTGACCCCTGTAGAGGAAATGGTGGAGAAGGGCGGGCTAGTTATGTGCTTATTTTTTGTGCTGGAGAGGGAGGAGTACACTCTGCGTAGAAAGGAACAACGGGATGAAGGCATTGCAACAGAGCCAGTGACGATAACAGGAGAACCGATCTCACACCCGAGTAGCCCTTGGAAACAGCAGAATGCATCATTTAATAAGGGGCAATTGGTTCCGCCGGATTCCAAACTTGGAACACTGGTCGCCACTGCCGGGGCTATCGTAGCGATTTATATGGGGATAGGATTTATGCAAGTACCTGGTATTAGCGTCTGAGATACCTGTATGTAGGCTGCGAATGATTCGATGCCTACATGTGACAGTATGCTGGTTTTAAATTGTAAATAGATCCTCTTTGTAAGCTGTTTACGTGCTACCGTTCGTGTCCGTTAGCATCCGGACACTTGCAAAATCACAGCAAAAATCGGCAAAGGCGAGCTTTTTTGGGAAAAAAACCCTCGGGAATCATGTCCCTGATCTTCGCCATTAGTACTCATCTCACACTGGGAAGGATGTTCTAGATTAGTTCAGATAACAACTTCTGATAGTTGTTGATCAGTTGTGAAAGTTTAAGGGTAGTTACGTGCAGATGTGCAGAAAGTCTTACAGCCAAATATCTCCTCATATGTACTTGTCCATTTTATGGCTTGTGCAGCTAATGTTCCTATCAAATAAAGAACGCCCGCTGCGCACATTGCATCCAGAACTTTCTTACAGATTGGTCTTATTATTGAGCGCAGCCAACGCAGGTAAAGTATCTATCATTACAATCCCACTATTCTCCATCATCATTATCACAACTACGACGCCATTACCTCATACAAACTCTATATATAATGAGATCATATATAAAACTTCAGCTTTTACATTGTAAGTTGCAACTTTTACAAGTCCATATCATAGAGTGAGGGCGAGATCTTTTATAGCTTTATATTTTTTGATTTCTGTATTTACAGTTACCTTGTGGAAATAGTGTGCCAGAATTTCATTTACCTAGTTATTAGAGAACTCAATATACAAGGCTTACGTCCCGCAACATGCACATATTGGGCACAAATAACATCGGTAATGTTACCCTCAACCATGCTTTAGTCACGTGTTTTGACAATATTCATTGTAAGTGTTGCGCTGCCAAGACAAATACAAATACTAACAATAAGTATCACCCAGTGTCAACAGAAACACCTCGCTGTAGTCAGGTCAGAACATAACGTTTACAGCGAGGTAATAACATAACATCTGACTACAGCGAGTGTTTCTGTTGACACTGAGTGCCAACCAGATTCATATATCTAGTAGTCTGGCACATATCTACATAATGTACATCATCTTCTAGAACATCACTTGAGTTTGGACAAGCGCTTATTTTCTGGGAAATTCCTTTTTGCTCCGCGGAGTCATGGGAAACATTGAGGAATAAATTCTGCCTATATCTACTCCATATATATAGTATTCACAGCTCAACAGGACACGTAGTAAGTTACTTTACAGGTATTCACCACTGGTCTATCCGTGTCCCCACAGCAAATTTCTTCAAAGGTATACCTACACCTTACCCTAAGCCATCCGCCCTCCCGGTACTTTCTTCTTGATTTCCGGAGCAACAACATTACTTCCATAACCCCGTTGCACTTCAATTTTCTGAGGTCATGTCTACGGCCTACCAATGTCAAGCAGCACTTGGGGGGATCAAGACCTGACCAATGGTTATCGTGATATTCAGTCTTGCTCCGCTATCAATGTCACAGCTGGCTTCGCAGACCTTGAGCTGAGAGTTATTATGTTGCACGCAATGAACGAGGCCATGGGACCTGCAGGTTTGACATGGGCCATACATTCACGGCTTGGGGAAGGGAGGGAGTTCAGAGTACTGCTAGAATCTATGGACGAAACGCCAGCGCCTACTGAGGGCGAGAAGATGGTGCTGGCTAAACAAGGTGTGTTCACCGATTGCGTAGTTGTGCCAGAGACAGAATGTATTTCCCAGATGGCATGAAGGCACGTAACGAGGCTCAGGCGAGGGGAAAATTTGCGCTCCTCCCTAGTCTATAGTTTATGATATGCATCGGAATCAGCATGTGAGAGCAACTTCGAAAATGTTCAGGACTTGTTGACTTGTTATTTCACTTGTAGATAGCTAAATATGTACCCCTGAACAAAAAATATAAACTAAGTATGACGAAAGTTCCAAAAAATGCCATAAAAGTTGCAACCAGTCTGATACAGCCTAACAAACTAGTTGCAGCCCCCCGATGCCTCTGCAACCAGTCTAGAGTAGTCTGGTTGCACAACCTCTCGTAAGAGAAGTTAGAGGCTTCACTACTGCTTGTTCCTTCGCCTTGGCAGAGCTGTCTGGTTACTGCCACGGTAGTCTGGTTGCATGACCCTTACGGAGGGGTCATGCAGACTACTGCCACGGTCGGTTTAGCCTTCGCTAGTCTCGTGTCCAGGCTTCGCCTAGTCTGGTTAAACAATTCCTCCTTCCATCTGTTGGTACCACATCCATCTACATCTACTTGTATATGGCAGTGTCAAGTAGGTTGGCGGGCTTGGCATGATGTAGATAATACGGGAACATGATCCCAGAGAGAGATCATGATATGACGAATGGAGATACGTTCTATCAGGTTATGAATGCCCTCTGTATCTATCACCACGGATACACCCAAAAAGCTCCTCGTCGATCTATCAAACCCCTCCAAAATTCATCATGGAAGACCTAGAAATCCCCAAAACCCTCCATCGAGAGACTCTCGTCTTTGACCTTCTAGACAATACCAATTATGGAATATGGAGGAAGAATATGAGGATTCTCCTCATGCGAATGTGTCTCCTTGACTTAATTGACCATGAACAACCACCAGACGCAAACATCAGCTGGGCAAAGGCCGACAAATAGGCGTTCTCAGAGATCTACTTCAGATGCAAATCTGAAATTCAGTCATCTCTTACTGATGACATGACTGCACGAGAAGCCTGGAGAACCCTTGAGAACTTATTTCAATCCTCCTCCTTAGCAAATATCTTCCAGCTAACTATAACATTCAACTCCCTTAATCAATGTCCCGGTCAAACTATCTTATTATTCATCAATGATGTCACCAATGTAGCGGCTGATCTAAAACACCTGGGAGAAGATATTAGTGATCAGAAAATAAAGTAGCAAATCCTGGCAAACCTCCTCCCAGAATATGCCACTCTCGTTACTACTCTCACCAACATAGACAACAACAATAACCGGCTTGATATAAAAGACATTAGGGAATCATGCATGCGAGAAGAGAAGCTGATACAAAAACGAACAGCTATGGTCCAACTGCAGAAAACAGCAGAAACTATTGCTCTTACATTCCAACCTGCTCCGGTAGCATATGCAGTGAAGAATCCTGAGAGCAAAAGACAGAAAAATCTGAAGAGTCTTCTTCTTATCCTTCTTCATCCGAATCCTCATCCGAATCACAGGAAGATACACATAAACATCGGGAGGATACACATAAACATCGGAAGGAAAAGAACCAAGCAAAAGCAGTTTGAGGTATTCTAATTGGAAAGAATATCACAGGAGTTATCAACTATTGCTGTATGATGCGATCAACCGATCGAGTAAAGGATAAACAACAGTGGATGCTCAATTCCGGAGCCTCCAATCACTACACCAGCAACCTTAAACTCCTTGTAAACATTCAGACAATCAAATCAATACCAGTTGAGACAGCCAATAGAGTTATCTACACTACCAAAAAAGGAGACCTCATTCTACAACTACAATGCGGAACTATATTCATCTCGGATGTGATGTATTCTACTGACCTTCTTCAGAACACTTACCTTATACCGATAGGAATGTAGATTATATATCTATCAAGCTCAATATATCCATGAGATTTTAGAAGAATTCCATATATCCAACGCTACCCCTGTTTCCATACCAATGGACCCCAAAGAAAAATGGGAAAAAGAGTCTGACGATATAATGCTAGGTTTATTGGAGATTCGGATATATCAAAGGGCTATCGGCAGGCTGATGTATCTAATGGTAGGCACGAGACTTGACATCAGCTATGCAGTAACGAAATTAGCCCAATTCTCCGCAAAGTCTACTCAACGGCACTGGGCAGGCGTCATGAGAATATTACGCTACCTGCGATCTCACAACTCTGTATACCTTACTCTTGGAAAATGTCACATACCAAGGAATCCTATACCTGTCCCTATATCTTTGATAAGATACTTTAATGCCTCTTTTATAGACTGTACCACATCTTGCAAGTCTACCGGAGGAGTTCATTGCCGGTACAGAACCTGCAAGAGAGCTAATATGGATTATGGGATTTTTGAAAAATATAAAATGCCCCCCAAAAATCCCCATCCTATATGGCGACAACAAAGGTGCCCTTGCACTAGCAAAACACACTGAATACTGATCTCGTACAAAACATATATATGTCAGAGAACGGTTTATTACCTACATCGTGGAATCAGGACAAGGCTTGGTCGAATACATCGCCACAAAAGACATGATAGCGGATGCCCTCACAAAGGCTCTACCTCGTGAACCACATGAGCGTCATGCAAAATCAATGGGCTTACAGTTTAAAGCATCATAACACCACCAATGCGGACTATGTTATGGAGTTTTCCCATCTCGCAACCAACTGTACCTACATATGAAGGTATAATCCCATTACGTGGATGAAGGTATTCCTCTTCCAAAAACGTTTTATACGTGAACAAGTCAGTGTAGAGTATGTTATTCGCTCTCTGGTCCTGAATGACCAAGAACAATCCCAATCTGATAAAACATACAGATTGGAGGGTGTGGGGTATGTTATTCGCTCCCTGGTCTCTAAACAATGACCTAAAAGAAGTGTGGGGTATGTTATTCGCTCCCTGGTCTTGAATGACCAAGAACAATCCCAATCTGATAAAATATACAGATTGGAAGGTGTGGGGTATGTTATTCGCTCCCTGGTCCCTAAACAATGACCTAAAAAGAGGTGTGGGAAAGATCAGATCTCAGGAGCCTTGCGACGTGATTAGGAATATGGAAAACAGGGAAGGAATGCTGTATCTTATTTCTTTGTTATTGTTTCATTATTATTATGTTTCTTTTATTTTTCTTCTTGCTTTCATCATGCGCCCGAGGGGAGGTGTTGGTACCACATCTATCTACATCTACTGTATATGGCAGTGTTAACTAGGTTGGCGGGCTTGGCATGATGTAGATAATACGGGAACATGATCCCAGAGAGAGATCATGATATGACAAATGGAGATACGTTCTATCACCATCACACCTCTCAGGATCTTGTGGCTTAGGACCTGTCTAACGATTCCATCTGGGATTGGCTCTCTCCCCTTCCACGACCCAGTAGCCTCATGTTTCTTGAGTACAAATACCACAGACCCATCTCCAGATCCATTTCTCATCTTAAAGACAGCCCACTCCTCCCCCATGGCCAAGCCCATGTTATTGTTCAACGCCTCAATAGTCTGCATCAAATCCTCAAAGCAACCTCCGAACCTCGTACTATCAAAATATTCCAAACATGCAGGGACCTTCGTAGCAGGGTCGGTGATGGTTGTAATAGGCCAAAGTGGAAGGCCATACACGTCTCTCTAGATAGAAACGAGTCTGTTGCGGTTTCGCTTTATAGGGTCGTTGGGGCGAAAGTCTAAGGAATAGCATTGAGTAACTGGTCTCAAGTGGAAGTGGAGATAGACTCTAAGGATATGCTCTTCTTCATAAGTGCTGTCTTCCCTGGATTCATTATCGTTCGAACCCGAGTCATCTTTGCTGCTTTCATTCGATCCGTACGCAGGAATTTCACCTTTTGACGGGAATTGTGGCCGACATCTTCTTGAGAATCTGGATAGTTCGCCGTTAGTAAAGGTTCAAGGCAATGCAAGGGGTATTGGAAATGTGGGCTTGGATGAATACAAAAGGTCATCATCACCTTGACACGAACTGGTTTGTGTAGTTTGGCTAAAGAAGTATGGGAGGGGGAATCTCACGAGAAGTTGCGGAAGTAGTCTCATGCCATGCGAGAGATGGTTGATGAAGATACCCTCACACCCAATCATGAATTACTAATCTGTAGACTCTCGATATCCAGAATGTCATCCGGGTACATTAACTAGATTAGATAGACTCTGATAACATACCTACAAATAGCAAAAAGCTCGACGTATAGAGAGCAGGAACAACACCTAGCGGAAATACCTACCAATGATGTGAGATAGCTTAAGTGGTGGGGTGCGGGTTATGTCTTAGGTAGAATCTAAGGCGATTTCTTGTCAATATGCTTACCTAATTCGGAAGCGACTACCTATTTAGGAAACTTCCTCAGTATATATTATTTAGTGCTATGAGCGGCTTGTGCCAACCAGACTATGCATTATTACTTTAAGAATATGCCCGATATATTGTTTGATGGGCGATTGGGTCATATACTTATATATCAGACATTTGTATATCGAAATTCTACTGTACGAGGGCTATCCTTACTGTGGTACAGGAGGCAGTTGAATATGTAGCACTACTATCTAGGAAATGAGTTCGCACTACGAGGCTTTGGTGAGGAAATGCTATTGCACAGCCAATCTAGACTGGAACTTCCTATAATTAGAACACCTACTCGCGTGGATACCTTTTTAGGTACGCAAGTAAGTTTTTAGGTACGCAAGTAAGTTTAAGTAGAGACAAGTCTTAGGCTTTTCCCACCTGATCCTCACAGCGTTATCCATATAAGCACTCTTTAGCAAGTGGCCTGGGTTGCACACGTTTTGGTACGGTAGGGCTCTATCCCTCAAGTGCTCGCTTTTCAAGTCGTTTACCATAGGAGTACATCTATTGAGATTGAATATCAAGTGAAAGTATGAGTTTTCTCCTACGTATGGCATAAAAATAAGAGGACTACTTACTACACACTTCAGACTAAAAGGTGGAGTAAAAGCAAGTATATATTTGGAACCAAGAGCGAGTCCCGAAATATTCACATTCTATGAGGGGTATTCAGAGCTAGGTTTTCTAGGAGGTTTTGCAAGAACGTTTATTATATAGCTTGAAGGCTGAATATGAATATTTCAATCCGGAAATCGTCCTTGAGGCCGAGATTGTTAGGCATTATCTTCGCGGGAAAAGAGTGCACATATGATGTCAATTGCACTCATTACATTTCCATCCAGATCTAATATTGTGTTGACTAACAATACCAAAGTGATTGGTGTAGAGCCCGCGACGGGTTTCCGCACAGACGGTCTTAAATCTTATAAGAGGGTTAGAAGGACTTTGATTGGCCACGATAATTGCTTTCGGTTGGTATTTGAAGTCTAAGCTAATCGTATGAAGAATACCTTTGTGAGGAAGTTCTAGATATACCCTTGCATGGTTTTATGGGGATAGGTAACGTAGTTCTTGGAATATCAGGTTCAAAATGTAGTGTCCAGTGGGATAGATGCGCGTAGGAGGGTCATACTTGGCTATCATATCGGCTAGGCCAATCTTCAACCACCCCGGAAGCAGCCTGGGACAATGGGTTCGATAGCTACCAAATATCTATACATAATAGGGTATATTTCAAGCCATGTGGCATGTTAATCCATGAATATTGAGCTGGCTAACGAGGGGCGTCATATTGGGAGAAGAGGCCTTAACCCAGCATATCTCCAACAAAAGAGGTCCAGATCTAGCGCCAGGTAGCGTATTCACGAATGAACAGCCTCTATGGGAGGAAAGTTTTAGCCATCGGTCGCTACATTGTATGAATATATGTTCTGACCCTTCGATATCCACCCATTGTTTTTTTTCCATGATAACATGTAGCCCGTTGTTCCGTGGGTGTACCGAGTCTTTAAGGATGAGGGAACGGGGCCGCCGCATGACATTAAGTCGAATCGGCGTATAGACTTTAAAAAAAAAAAAAAAAGCCTGAGAAAGTACCATTCATTGTATAATATGTCCCAGAGCTTGAACCTAATTGGTTGGGTTATGTTGAGTTATTCTTGAAAGCACGAACCCTCCGTCGCGCACTCCAAATTTATTTTTGCTGTGAAAGATTCACCGAGAACAAGCCTGCCAACATGACGGTAATAAGCATTTCTGGGACAGGGCTTTAACAGTATTTACTCAACTCTCGATATCAACATCTCCGAATCAAGAGTATCTTGGATTCAAATAAGAATATCCCTCAATGCCCCAATACCGAAATAAGGAAAAGAAAAATATATCAAATGGTGCATAACTAGGATTGCTACTCCTATGCATCCTCAACTTATTATATATACAGGTTTAACATTCTCAGATCAGCGGCCTGGTATCTCGAACCTACATTTGTTATTTTTCAAGAAAATTCCTCACGCTGCAATCAATTCGTAGTATCCCTAACATTAACGGAACGAGACTTAGCCTGGTATTCGACAACAATGGATTCCTGGATGTCTGATTTCGGTTTGTTAGCTCCTCATCTCAACAGCGGGTTCGACACTTATACTGAGGATGGCGTTTTAACGCCTTCGACAACCTGCGCAATTTCGCCTCTGCCTTGGGGTGTACGGAGAAGGTATGCCCATGAGCTTTCCCCATACGGCGCTTTAGACGAGGGCCCCTTGGTAGTGATGATGAAACTAGTGTGGTTGATGGAATGAGTCTCCGACTGAAATTGATGAAGCACCTCCAACACCACCTTCAACCAGAACTTCCGATACCGCAATTGACAGCGTTTATGCGGACGGAGACCTTATTCTCGAGATTGCATTTGTTCAATCTAGCAACTCAACATCGTTGGTTGACATACAACGTTATGCAGTTACACCCGGGTACCGTGCCAGATTATCATCTGTTGTCTAGTGACATCCTACGCGAAACTCTCCAGTTACTCTCTACACAGAAGCCTGGGAGGTGGCTCCGGCCCTTGACCCACACGCAGCGAACGCGCGGCATATACTGGTACTGTGTCGATTCCAAAGCTGTCGGTCCCAAGGAGGTTATGTTGTCTGTCTCTAACTTCCACCAGTTTCTTTGGCCTGACTGGAAATCACTTTTGTCAAAGTCTTTCAAAACTTTGATGTGTATACTTCATCACAAGAGTCCCGTGTTCTTGAATAATCTACTGGCAATAGGCCTAAAAGAAGGCACGGAGGGTGGCTTAGTCTATCTATCAACTCTCTCCGAGCTCGCATCAACTGTCGAACTTGCTCGGATACGCTTACAAGACCGGGTATCAAAATGCCACGGTAACTCTGGGAATATTAATACACCTTGGTCTTCAGAGTTACCAGAACTAGGAAAAAATAGATATGGCTTCTATCTTGGGAATGTACACTACCATCCTCGTTTCAGCCTTCCCCCCATATAAAACTTGCTTTTGTGTGGAACGATAGGATCGCATTTCAGAAGGCAACTCTGTTGTACATCTTGAACACCGGTGGTGTACTGCAAGTCTACGAGGATGATAATATGGGGATTCTACCACTTAAACTAAGTACGTGAGTGCCAAAGTGTGCTGTTTCAGCATGGGCAAGTGTGAGGGGTTGTTTTAGGGTAATTTCCTAATGCTAACGGCTAGTTACTCTAGAGATTCTACAGCAACAGCGAGATTCAATAATTGATTTATGTTTCGACGTTCTCAACTGGATGCACATTACATTGAGCAAGTGGAAATCTTTTAGAAATCCAGAACAAGAACACTCTTGTTGCTTGTATCTGGGCAAGTTTATACGGGCGCTAGGCAACTGTATATGGGGGCGCTTCTTCGAAGGGCCTCTTTGACCGCTCCTTCCCCAAACACCGATATTGGAGTTCCCCTTCCACGCTTGCGCGTTCCCTTAGAGAGTTCGCCCGGGAGTTGGAGCAAATGGAAAGTTCTATTATGCATACCGATCAGTGGGTGCGGATCCAGCTCTACGAAAACTCAGTTTGTACACATCGACCATCAGCAAACTTGGAGTTTGTGCATGGAGCTCCGACAAAGGGATACAAGTCGCTGCCTTATGCTTTAATAAATGAGTAGGATAGGATATTTGAACGAGGGGGATTTGATTTGGATAAATTCCGTTGTTAGCGGTTACTGAATCTTTAATTTTATAAGACTGGTATGGATGCTGGGGGCGCTTATTACTCAGTTAGCTGTTCCCGTATAATACCCACGGGTAGTTAGACTCTTTGTACGGTTTCGAGACCACTTTTGGTGGACCCTCATTTGATATGCAACCAGACTACATGCGAATAGCAGAATTTAACCACACAAGAAGTTAACCATATTGCACCTCTAGTCGACTTTACTAGGGAGCCGAAGCCAATTCAAATCTTCTTCCCATAGAGTTGAATAACATGACCGTAATCCTTGCCATACGTCCAGGTGGATAAAGGAGAAGGGGTAAGGAGAAGATGAGGGGGTGCGATATCGCATATATTTTGCTCCCCTTGTTTCCCCCCTCTTACACATATACGCTAACGAGAGGGAAATGGAAAAAGGGATGAGCAAAACATACCGCTAATAGTAACAGTTTTTGGGCCCCCAATCAAGATCAATCAAGATCTTTCCTTCCAACGAGGTTATGTTTTTTTCTGCTGTCGCATTCCAAATTCACACATAATTTTCGCCAGGGGGCAGGTGCCCAGGACCGTATATTAAGTAAGTTTATTCCGTAGAACAACCCCCCACAGAGCTGATTACTTGAATACGCAATATAGTTTGACCACTCCCTTCTCAGCAAGCGAGCAATTGGCTTGGGGGCGTTTTGACCGTTGCATTTACTGTTGTTACCCAGATCTATTATTTCCAACGAAAAATTTATTTAAAAAAAAAAAAAAAAAAAAAAAAAATCCTTTCTAGCATAATGTAAAGTTGAATTTCAGAATCGGAAGCAAAATTTGTTTATGAAGATGCTACAGCTCAACTTTAACATGTTAAAGCACTATGGTCAGGCCCCCATTGTTTCTAGGGAACAGAAAAAGACTTCTCCTTAGGCATATATTTGACGCTTGGGAATCATGGGCAAAAGAGCCATTTAATTTTTGTTTCTTCTTCTTTAAAAAAAAAGAAAAGCTTAATTTTGGCTTTGATTTTGCAAGTGCTTTAGAAAATCGATGACGTCGACCCCAAATTGTAAGCGTCAAACTGACCCTCCTCTCTCCCCCAAATGAACTGGGTAATATGAGGGGGCGGGGCATGGTGATTTATTCTCGTCTGCATCATTTGATATGATCTCATGCTCATGCTCATGCTCACAAACCTGAACTAAAGAACTGAAACCGAGGTTTGTATGATTGATCGATACGGAGGGTAATCCTGTTGGCACTACGATATATGGAGGTGTCTTGAGGGCTTAAAAGGGGTAATATTACCTAGATGTAATACCCAGTTCGCCAGTAAGTAGTTCTCCAATGAGACTTGCTGGAGCCGGGGAGTGAACGTGTGGTTGCAGCTGTGGTCACCAATTACCACCAGGTGCCAACAGTCATCTCGGCATAAAATCCGAAATTCGAGCTTCAGAGATGAGGGATTAGAATGGTAACTGCTACTTATCATTGCTGTTGGCCCTTCCCTAACTACATGATGTATTGATGTTCTGAGTATCCACAAACATCAATCGCGCCCAAAGTAAAACATACCCCTTTTAATCCCAAGAAAAGGATTTTTAGACAAGAGGATTCAAACAAAACAGCCCAGAGAAAGAAAGAGAATACCCCAACAAGTTTCCATACATGGACACAGCATTGCTTCCCCGAGTATCCATTGGATTAGCTGTAAGGTGACCAGTGTAGGAGAAAAAATACATCCAGTTAGATAGAATCATCAATTCGCCCTCTTTCGCTTGGGAGAGGGCTCAACGTCAGCATCCGAAGTGGTGCTGCATACGGGACTCTCAGTAGGGCTGTAAGTCGGACTACTGACTGCTAGAACAACGTCCTCCTCGTCATCATCGAGTACAGATTCATCTGGAGATTGACTGCGATCGTTGATGTCGCTGCCGTCTTGACAATGCTGTAGGCGGGGAGTGATATCCATGTACTCGCTAACCATAGCTGAAGAATGACGACGCTCCCTTGGCCCTATCGTTCCGCCGTATCTGTCTTGATGTCGTTGGGCAGCGGAGTCTACCCAATGTTTATCCCTCAGTAAAGTATTATGTTCTTGCGGCACGTAGATGCAATATGCCATCATTCCCGAAACTGGCCGCTTCACCTCAGTTGACCTAGGAGTATTGTTGAGCATGAACATCTGGAGCAGGATTTTAAACCTCTGCTGGCATGACTCAGCTGGATCAACGGAAATCCCAGCGGTAACAGAATTATTTGCAACGATTGACCAACCGTGGCCTGGTAGCAGGGCATCGTTCAACACTTCAACGACCTGCATAAGAATTACCAAGTTCTGATGGCCTAAAGTATCAAGGAGCTTGAAGAAGAGTGGGGCATGCTGAATTTGGCAAGCCTCTTCACTGGCGCCAGACTGCCGACCTCGACTGAACTTTAGCTCACCATCGGGTGTGGTGAAGGGCAAGCCATATACATTGCCCCACATGCTGGGGTCTGTGCCGAGATTTTTGGAATTGGATGGACGGAAATCAAGAACCATGAATGGCGGTGCCGGGTCGCAGTGTAATACGTAGAGTTGGACTTTATGGAGACCTCCGGTAGCATGTCTATCAGGGGTCCTCGGTTGGAAGGCCATGCCACGACTTTGAAACTAGGGTGACGATAAGCATTAAAATCGAGCGAACATATCTGCGAGGTGTGGACACAAACCTACCAAACTATCAGGTACACACAGAGAAAGACTGTCAGGGTGGATTGTTATTGGCCTCGCACCAGTTCTGATATGTGAAACAAGTAGTATTTGTTGGTATTAGGTTGTTTGTGCTGAACCTAGGTATGGGCGTATGATGGGAGAGCGAGACTGAGGCTCCCTTCTGTAGCCCTTTTCCGTCAATACGAGATCTAGACTGCTTTTCCTAAGAAACACATAGTCTGGTTTGGAAAGTCAGTACCTAGTCATATACTCGATAGATTGTGGCCGGTATGGTGCTGATATATGTGTAGATTTCGTGCTTCTGGGATAAAGGGCGAGAGAATGTCAAAACAGCTAAGATAGCCTACTTGGTAGTTACCTACTTGGTACGAGAGAGTTGTGCCAATCAGACTACCAACCAGATAGTCTGGCGGGCACCGCCTCTCGTACCAACCAGATTACCAACCAGACTACAACCAGACTAAACCAGACTATCTCCAGGACAAGTCCTAAGCAGTCTAGCCCGACATAGTCTGGTTGCCCGGGCAACACGTGGATGTAAGTGGTTGCCACTGAGTCTCTTCACAACTGAACTTAAGATGATCTTACATAGGACCCAGAAGCCTTGTTCCAGGTCTCTTTTCTCTTTAGTCACCCTTGCATGAGCTGGATAATGCAGCCGCCTCTCTGTGACTCTTTTGGAGGGGGGATAATTGAAGGGTAAACAGGGATTCGTCATAAGAGGATTGCGTCTGCAACTGTAGCTAGGAGATTGTACTTTGGGCCAGCTACCCATGTCCAGGAGTGCCCCTGATGATGTCTCTTGAAGGAAACATTGCCCATTTGATTATTCTAGAAAAGATCTCACTAGTCGATTTGACATGTCGGTGTTTGCAAAAAAAGGTGCAATCTTGTCTTAGTAGCCAATTGAAAACCTAGATAGAAAGGTGTTCGAGGCCGCGTAGCACGATACGAAAAGTCATCTAATAGTAGGTCACTATATAGATATTCTCTCATAACAGCCCAATGCATGCTCATATCCTCCGCTGGCCGCATTGTGCTGCTTCCAGATTACAAAATGTTGCAAGCCAGTCCCACAACCACGCCTTCTTTGCCCGGGACAGCTAAATCCCACCACTTTTGCTTCCTCTCTTCCTCCTTCTTTTTCTGACATGTTCCACAGTTTGGACAATCGCATGGTTCGTCCTTTCTTTCAGTCTCTTCTTCCTTCTTCTTTTCCACCTCCTCCACCTCCTTTCTCTTTGCAACACAGCGTGGATGGGTGCATGGATGTTTTTCACATGAGTGACTCCAACGAACACGACAGCCGCAGTTTCTGTAAGAGTGAGAGCATCGGCAGGGCAGTGCAGAAGGCAGGAAATGATTCGGTTGGTATGGAGAGGAAGCAGCAATAGGATAGGGATAGGCGATGTTACCCCCTATTCCGTACTGCAAGGCAATCTGTGTGGGAGGAAGATGAGGCGTGGCATAGTGCGGCTGCCGTGCTGTTTGGCTTGAGCTACCGATACCAATGCAGTACTGATGGCAGTCTAGACAGTTACAGCCGGTGTGATGACGGGAACAGCGTTCCATGGTGCAGGTGCACTTGAGCTCTGGAGAACTCGGAGGAGAAGTCTCCGGAGTTGCAGGAGGCGTTCGACGGACGAAAGCGGTGAACATGTACGTGGATTGCTTGTTTCTGTAACTCGGATTACCCACGTGGGTGGGGCCGTCGGCCGGAAGGTCGTTTGCAGAAGTAGGAACTGAAGTAGGAACTGAAGTGCTTCAAAAGATAAAGATGTTTGTCTAGCAGTACAGTAGCTGTAGCGTCCTTAACATGCTAAGGCGGCTTATATGTGGTCCTGTTGAGATCCTCTCTGAGTAGTCTGGTGCACCTCTCTGAGGGCCGGCGCCGAGACCTTCGAGAATCCGTGCATGACTTACTGTTCTGGCGCCCCACTTAGGAATGGTGATCAATCGAGCCGTTAGCGCCAACAAAATGCTGCGAAATCATTCAACTGCATAATCTAGCATTTTTGGGTACATGCAACTGCATAATATAAGCCGATTCTGCAGAATTTAGCATGAACTGACGGTAGGCATGGCGCAGTGGTAAGTACTTTACTTTACGGTCATGGTTACTTCAGAAGCAGCTTATACAAGCTATTTGGAGCGGGCTTATAACAGGCTTATATAAATTGTCAACCAGACTAATAAATTGCCAGAACAAATAGGAAGGTAAATACAATATGAAAAACAATCTCAGCAAGCATAATACATATGAAAACCTATATGAGACCCTGCTCAAGCACCTTGCCTAAGTTAAATCAAACTCGCCTATGATCCCACTCAAGTTAAATCAAACCCACCTGCCCGCCCAAGTTAAATCAACCTCACTCGGCCTCAATTAAACTCAGCCGGTCTTAGTCAAACCAACCCACCATATTCCTACTAATCTACCTAACCAAATAAATCTATCCAGCTCAAATTAAACTTGTTCTACTGCAACCTAAAACCTACTGCATAATAGTACCTAGTATTTTAAATTAGTATCATAAATCATAATTATAGGAATAGAATATACTTACTATTCCTTGCGTACTATAATAGTATCAGAAATATCCTCCAGCTCAGAAATATTAGATGCCATAGGCTCAGAAATATTAGATACAATAGGGGGAGGTTTAGATCGAGTAGATCTTAGTGTATGTATGGATTCTTTTGAAGCAGATAAGTGGGAGGCTCGCCTTTTGCATTCTTGTGTAGTGGAGGAATCTGAATCAGATAGAGTTGATATTATCGAACTGGAGGGAATTGGTATTTGAATTCTTGGAATTAGAATTCTAGTATTACGGTTTTCTGGAAGAGCTAGATTAAGACAAGAATCTGGCTCTTTACTCCCTTAATAGCAATAGTTAGTACATTTATGGCCTGATTTGAAGCATTTACATTGTTTTGTTTTGCAAGATGTTTCTTGCTTACAAGAACAATATAAAAGCAACTCCGTCACTTGAGAAGCTAAAGCTGCTGCTTGATGCAAGCTTATAGCTATAGTATTATTACCGAGATTTAATGTTGTAACTAAATTAATATTTAGTAAAGTATAGATATTAACTTAGAAGTTAAAGGGCTTTACCAACTAATGGTGGAACTGAATTGAGTTCTGCTGTTAAATATAAGCGATCTAATATCCCATATTGAGTTTGTAGTTAATAGCAGCCTAGATGCAGTTGAGCAAGAATATGAACATATAGTCTTGGATAATCCAGTATACCTCGATCTTGTTGAGGAATATGTAAGGATACAATTGTATTAACCTCAAATGACTCAATTTGGAAGCGCTTATTATATCAATTTGCCATTTGCATACATGAATACAGAATGGAACTACCAACAGAGGCTTCCATTTCTGTTAACATTATAGTTGAAGAGGAAGTCTCTAAGAGACTTGGATCAATTGGAATAGTTGGCTTTGGTTGAACTTCTGTACTAGATGCCTATATAATAGGGGTATTCAAACTTGATTTTTTAATTCAAAATCCCTAAACGACTTTCTGATCGGTCAGAATAATTTCAGGTTTGAATACCCCATTTGCGACCGTTTAAACTGGGGCGTTTTAGCGTCGTTTAAATGGGTGTTTTTCGGCAATACTGTCTCATGTCATCTTGGCGGTCAGCTGATGCGCATGTGGTTGATATCAGCTGACTCACACGTGGGTTGATGTCATGAGGTGTGAGGTAAGCGGAGCCGTACCCGCACCCAAGAAATGTGCAAACCTCCGAACCCTGTGCTTTACCGGCTTATGTACCCCCGTTTTACACCCTTTACCCCCATTCCTATACAATCCCCACCTGCATCTTCGCCTCTCCGCCTGTCCGTGTGTGTGATCTATCAGGTGATAAAAGGTATGTCCTCGGGTTTCGGGTTCCTGCATTGCGTTGGTGCTGATTTGAAAGGGGGGGGTGGGGTACGGGAATGGGGAGACCTGCAAGAAAAGCTAGCTAGAAGGCCCTCGAGTCTCAAATGCAAAGTCAAAGCCAAACCCAGAGCAGCCAAAGTCAAAGTCAGGGTAACTCTCAAATCAAATGGGATAAGGGGCTGGACGAGAGGCTTGCCATGCATTTGGTGTCGGGTTGGTCCGCTTGGGAGAAGTCAAACAAAACTCAGCTCTGTCGGCAATGGGCAAAAGATTTGGGGATTGAGCTAGATGCAAAAGGAACTCGCACCAAGAACCATCTCAACGTCATGATCTCGCAGTACAAACAGACAAAGGATTTGGAGAATATTACGGGTACTGGGGAGAAAATTGAGCGGAGGAAGGAGGAGAATGGGGAATGGGTACGTATATATCTGGCAGAGGTGAGGAGGGTGGTATCTGTATAGAGCTAAATTTAGTAGGAGACATACCCGGTCAGCATCAAGGAACAACAAAGGAGGGTGTGTAAGATGTTTGACATGCTGGATCCTGTCCTCGGAGCCCTGCATGGGAATTGCCAAAAGACTTCTGTCGGAATTGATGAAGGGGGGATTCGAGATGGGGGGGGGACGAGGAAGAAGAAGAAGATGATGAGGGCGAAGGGGGTACCATTACGCTTAGCGGAAATGGCAAGGAGGCTACCGCATCTCCGGAGACGAATAGGGGTGGTAAAAAGGGTGTCGGGATCATGGACACGTCTGAGCTTGGATTGGACAGCGAAGTAGCCTTGGAGATGGATGAGGAACTTGCGGAGTTGGATGACTTCATGGCGTCTTTGGTTTCTGAGGCACCTAAGGCGGGGACACTTGGGGCTAAAGCTAGTGGGGTTTCGTCTACCACGCTCTCCTCCAGAAGCTCTACAAATATGGGGATGTCCCAAGAAGTTCTCTCCATCAGTGACCCAACCACCCCCCACTCCCCCTCCCTTGGAAAGAGGCCTAGGAAGACCCCTCAAGAATAAACAAGCCACCAAGAGCTTCCCCGATACTCCTCCGATAATTCCAGCAATCCCCTCCAACTGCGGCAGATTGGTTATCCCCTCCTCCTCTAAGGGATCCCGCTTAGTTATCGGTGACGATCTCACATTTGACGATCCTACCCCTCGCAAGAGAGGCAAGGCTGCAGCCAAGGACAAGGTCGACTTTATGTCAATCTGGGAACAAGATACTCTAGGACAGCGAGAGAAATATGCCGCGGCTCGGCTCAAGTACAAGGCTCTTGTTGACCCTGCTTTGCTTATGTGTCAGGCTCGGGAGAAGGACAAGGATCGCATATTGGAGCTACAGAAGACGCAGAATGAGCGTAGCTTAATCCTGATCAGGCAGTACGAGATCGCGGCATCTATGAATAAGCCAATAGAGGAGTTATTCCTGGGGGCATTGGCAGCTTCTGTGGTGGTTACCGCGGATATCTTCAAAGCACCACCAGCACCAAAACAGAAGGGACCACTCTCCGGGGTTCTTGCGGGGGTCCTCAATAGGGAGGTGAGGATCTCCGGGACCCCTGAGAGGTCTTCCGGGACCCCCAGGAGGACCCAGCTTACTGCACGAATGACTCCGAAGGCGATGATAGTGAGCAAAGGCAAGCCAGGTGCTATTCAACAGGAGGAGGAGTACAACGATGACCCAATTCAGCTAGTGTCGGAAACTGAAGCTGAAGATGAGGAAGAGGTGGATGAATATGATTCGGATGAGTAGTCTAGACTATCGGATGAGCCGGATGAGCTCTAACCTATGCGGGTTTGTTTGCTATTTTTTTCTCTTTTCTCTTTCTTATTCGAGCATCTTTGAACCTCATGATTACATACCAGACAGGCCCAAAGCGGACCAAAATCTGTCCAACTGTGTGCTGCAATCTCAATAAATTTGTTGCTCTTCTCTTACTCACGCATCTCTTGCTCACGTGCCATGAATTCTTTAAGAAACAAGGCTCTCCTTAGTACCCCGCGGTCTCTAGCATCTAGCTCGTCGTCATCTTGGTTCTCTACTTCCTCCCAGCCTTCGTCATCATCTTCTTCTTCATCCATGTCATCATTGTCATCATCGAGCTATGGATCTTCCAATTGTAGTAGGTTGTGGAGTATCACAGATGCAGCGATCCATCTGTAAATCTCTTTCAGCGATCCCGGCTCAGATTGCCCTTATTTGGCATATGCTTTAGGAAGGAGAACCAGTTCTTGAGGCGACCTATGGTGTGCTTTATCTTGATACGTAGGCTGCTGAACTTCTGGTTGAACCTTCGATGCTCCCTAGGAAGCCTGCCACCCTTAGGGCTCTTGTACGGAGTCATGCAGTTATATATCAGTGGATAGGCAGAATCCGCCATCAGGAACTCCCGCCTCCCTAGAAACTCTTCTGTTCATACGTTAGCTATACAAACGTCATGTGGCATGGCACTATAGCTCTCAACCTTACCTGAGGATTGGCATATATGGGTAGCACGCCAACATCTCCCATCGTGAGCTGAGGCAAGATACACTGACGAAAATATGACTATACGTCCAACGTCATCACAGACGATCGTAGCCTGTAACCCATAGCATTTCTTTCGATGGTTGAAGAACTGCACCCCTCTGTCATCTGGATAAGGTTTGAACTTGAAGGGGGGGGGGGTGGGGGGGTGGGGAAGATAAAAACCGGCTGCGCTGGAAGTGGTGGAGGGGGCGGCTCCGCCGCCCCCCTCCTCGCTGAAAATATATATATAAATCTACACAGTCCTCAAATCCCGAGTCTCTTAGCCTCTTCTTCATCTGCTTCCGTTCTTCTGGCGTGTGCCACTTTGTGACCTCATTCCAGCACGTGTTCAGAGCTATCATAACCCTTTTCGTATATAGAACCACAGTACCTTCCGCTATGCTGAAGAGCTGCGATACAGACATGACTGCAGTCCCTCTATCGCTCCCTAACCTGCATGACCCTATCATCAGCATAGCGGCAGACATCTGCGGACAGTTCGACTAACCTGTGTAAGGCTATCATCAGCTGAATCATCGGAGACATCTACGGACAGTTTGACATGTTGGCAAAGACTTCGTGGTTCTCTATCCTGGCAAAAACCCGCATGAAAGAGTCGAGGTTCATCCGGAAGAAGTGCCGGAATCTGTCCACAGGAAGCCTAGCTATGATATCCTCTCGGAAGTTCCGTAACTTAGGCATTCGATGCTCCCCACCCCTGGGGCAGAGGTATCTCCTGGCCAAGATCTTCTGAAGAATTCCTATTTTGATCCTCATGTTTGCCTCCCAATCTACCCTATTCGACTTAAGATCACTGCTGAAGAGGCTAGAATCTGAACCCGAAGATAAGGATACACTAAGACTGAGGCTGACGCTGGAATCCTCTGCCTCCCCCGCATCTCCGGACCCCGCTTCCACAACCTCCCGAATCCGCGACCTTACCCTCTCTCGATGCCGTTGCAGGAAACTCTGGAAGGACTCTGCCTGTAGGTGGTACTTGTCTTTCTCGATACCTTCCAGGAACCACTCTATCAGGAACTTGCGCTGGCTTTTACGAGGCATGCTTGTTGCTATTGCTTGTTGAGATTTTGTTGTGTTAACGACTTAGCCAAAACAACTCTGTCGGGATCACATCATACCCGACATCACATGACAACACCCTGCCGATATCACATGACAGCACATAATCGTCACATCACCTGAGCGTCGCCCACCACTTGGCGTCACTCGGGGCAACTTGCGTCATAACGAGCATCGTTTAAAAGCACCCCTGAACGGTCGTTTTTTTGCCGTTTATAACGACTTTAACGAGGAATTCTTGTTAACTTTTTAAGGCGCCCAGACCGTTCAAACCGATCTGAACGGTTTTTAAAAAAACGACATTCTGACCGATTTTTTGAATTAAATCAAGTTTGAATACCCCTATTATATATGGTAAGATATTTTTCTTCTTAAAGTATAAAATAAGACTTGATTAATTTATACCTAATGTGATATCTGGTAAGGTATCACTCCAACCTTAATTTATATGATCTTCTAACCAGCAGCGCAATTTTGTTTTCATAACACCATTTGCTTGTTCAACTAAACCTTGAATTTGAGGATGCCGAGGTCATCCATTAATAATTTTGATGCCATACTGCTGTAGTAGAATCAAAAGTGTACCTTTGAATTCTTTTCTATTATCACATTGAATAATCTTCGGTACTCCTATAATTCCTAGCAAATGAGCAATACATTTAGCAACTCCAGAAGCTGTTTTATCTGGAAGTGCATATAAAAATGAGTAGGTATTTGCTAAAATGATCCTTAATATGTAGAATCCAATAATTATTATCATATGGAGTTGCTCGCATATCAACTAAATCCACCTGTACTCTTTCTAGAGCATAGCTAGAATTGATAGGTTCTAGTAGTGCTCGGGTTTGTGATAGTTGATTTTGTAAGCATATTAAACAATGCTTTTATAGCCAAACAACTTCTTCTCGAGAAATGCTATAATAACGCTGCTTAATAAGATGAAATGTTTTGGTATGACCAGCATGCTGACATCATTGATGTGAATAATTGCTTCACATACTCTCTCTAAGAGAATAACTTCTCTATTTAAAATTAGCTTCAGATTCTCTCAATATTAAGATTAACAAACCGCTGTAGATAGTTTCCAGTAAATGCGACCATTTACCAGTTCATAGAACGATAGTGCATCACACTTTTGATTTGACCACCTTTGTTTAGCTTCCTTATTATTTTTCAGATCCGAAGGTACTTTTGAATCTGGGAAAGTTAAGAAGCATTTGTATTCAAGATATTTCTCCTCATCAAATCGTACTCGATTTCGATTATCTATTGATTGTAGCCAGGTAGTAAAGCTACTGCGTATTAAATCTGGAATTATAGAGCTTGCTGATATTGTGAGTATGTAGTATATAGGTTAAAAGAGTAATAGTACTTAGTAGGTAACATATATTGTTATACATAACTATGCTAGAGATGTTACTTCTTTATATATTTTTCTATTGAGATAGTGTTTCAATATCTAGTTACAGTAATTTCCTTAATTAGATATTATGTTAACTATATGTAGACTAATTACCGAATAATATACCTACCCTATTCACCAATTGCTATGATTGCCGAATGGTATGCCTGCCCTATTCACCAATTGCTATGATTGCCGAATGGTATGCCTGCCCTATTCACCAATTGCCATGATTGCCGAACAGTATGCCTGCCCTGTTCACCAATTGTTATGATTGTCAACTGGTATGCCTACCCTATTCACCAATTGCCATAATTGCTGAAAGGTATAGCTGCCCATTTATCAATCAAGTTCAAGCTTCCGAGCAATTTAGCTATTTCCGAGCAATTCAGCTGCTTCCTAGCAATTCATAAAAGCCTGTTTCAATAGCTCATATAAGCTACTTCCGAGCAATTCATATAAGCCTATTCTAATGGCTCATATAAGCTGCTTCCGAGTAACTCATAAGCTCATTCCTAATAACTCATATAAGCTACTTCCGAGCAATTCATATAAGCCTGTTCCAATGGCTTATTGTCACGGCCCTGACCCTATAGGCTCGATCGAGGAGTGCAGGAGAGTCAGGCACATGCAGGAAGCACCGCATAGGTGCACAGGATGGCACAAGGTAGGGCACGAAGGAATAACCCTCGGGTAGTAGCGGGAGGCAAGGAGGATTAGGTGGTAACAGTGGCATTGGGATATGTATATATAGCTGGCTATTTCCCCTTCTCCTTCTCTCTCTCCCTCTCTCTTCTCCACGCAACGTCTTGTATTCTAGTCGCACTAAATACATTCCGTTCCTCCTTGACTCTCTCGTCCTTGTCATAGTCTTTGGTCATAGCAGCGCTCCCTGGAGCCCGTCCATAGTCCTTATCACAGACTCGCCGTTACACTTATATAGGCTGCTTCCGAGCAATTCATAGAAGCCTATTCTAATAGCTCATATAAGCTGCTTCTAAGCAATTCAGCTGATTCCGAGCAATTCATATAAGCTCATTCCCAATAGCTCACATAAGCTACTTCCAAGCAATTCATATAAGCCTGTTCCAATGGCTTATATAAGCTGCTTCCGAGCAATTTATATAATCCTATTCCAATATAGTTCATATAGGCTGATTCCGAGAAATTCATATAAGCTTATTCCTAATAGCTTGTATAAACCACTTCCGAACAATTTATATAAGCCTATTCTAATAGCTTATATAGGCTGATTCCGAGCAATTCATATAAGCCCACTCCTAATAGATTGTATAAGTTGATTACCAAAAGCTCATATAAGCCTCTTCCCAATGGCTCATATAAGCCTGCCATTTCTACTGACTATACTAGTAGTTGCTGGTATTTAATTTTAATAAAAAATCAGAAAAATAACTTCTATTTTAAAAGGCAAAACGAGTTGCCCCAGTCCACTATACTCCGAGCGCCATCACACTACTTCTTAGGTCACCCTCGTTGTAGACTTGTGGTTTGGTGGAGATATAGTGAACTGGAGCATTAAGGAATGGATACCCGACAACCCTGCTCCCTCATTCATTCCAATGATATTAAGGCAATTAACTTTTTGCCTCCACTGGGATTCGAACTTGGGCCCTCAATAAGTAACCATGACCGTACAGTAAAGTACTTACCACTGCGCCATGCCTACCGTCAGTTCTGCAGAATCGATTTATATTATGCAGTTGCATGTACTAAAAAATGCTAGATTATGCAGTTGAACGATTTCGCAGCATTTTGTTGGCGAATGGGTCGCGCTAACATCACCATTGCTGAGTGCTGTACGGATTGACAAATCGCCATGATTGCTGAATGGGCCAGAACAACTCGCGCAGGTGAATAGAAGCTACACCTCGCATGTAGAGAACTAGCAAAAATCCGCAGGTGTAGACTCCCAAAATCCAAGACTCAGGTGAGAAATGGTCATCAAACACGCAGGTATATCAATCAGCTCAAAACCAATAGAAGAATTCGTGCGCCGGTACATCAGTGGTTTTAGCCATAACATGTGGCACAGAAGAGCCTCATATCCCTCCGCAGCGATGCAACCTTTACCAAATTCTTCATGGAGATACCTAATTAACGAGGATGCCATCTTTCCCCGCCGGTCCTCCCCTAGTGACCCCCTTATCTCTCAAATACTAAAACCTTTATTATCCTCTTCAATCCATTTTCGCATGACTCCGGGCCTCTATTTGTTTGTGCTGTGTGCATGATTAATGTGGTGGGGTACCGCTCCGGGATGAGGGCGTGGTAGTGTTGCTCTCCGGGCTTCGTGGCACTCTAGATATCCTCTCCTCTCACAGTCTTCCGTGACAGAACGAGAACTCCTGTCTCTTGCTTCTGGTATTTTTACCCCCTCCTTTAGTGGTTCTGGATTTACCTCCGACGTTCTCCATCAGTGTGCATGCTTCTACCATAATATTCCCCGGAGGTGTACTTTCCTCTCGAGTTTGCCCCTTTGTTGTCGCCCGTGTGCCCACCTTTTCCTTTCGTCTTCCCCTTCCGATTATATTCGCCGGAGATGCGCTCCTCTCTTAAGAGAACAGCTTTCTTAGGCGTAACTTGAACAGCCACCTCTGCAGAGGTCCGCAACGGTGGTGCAGGAGGTGGGCTGGTAGAGGCGTCACAGGTTGTTGGTGGTGGCGAGACGGTTGTGTATGGTTCGATGAACGTAGTAGCTTCGATATACTCCTCTGGTGGCGGAATTGGGTCTGTCCTGTAGCAGCATCATATGCCTAGGGAAGGCCACTGTACTGTAATAAATTATTGCTTCCCTCATCATCCCCAAGACCGACAATGCTAACTGGCCACAGAGGTAAAGTAAGTCACAATCGTGTAGCCAAGTCTGCCTATCTTGCCACAAGTAGTAACGCTGCTACCGTTAAAGGGAAGATCAAAGGATATTGACAAGGGCTCTTATTCACCAGTTTTCCCGGTAGTCTGGTTGCACGACCCACCGGTATGGATATGGGCGCTCAGCTGCTGTTGCACCCATAGGCTAGTCTGGTTGCACGACCACCTCCTCCCATAGGCCCCGCTAGCGGGGCCGTTATGCCAACCAGACTAACCCATAGGAGTTCGACCACTAGAGCAAATAGGGGTATAGGAGCAAGCCAGTTACTGACCTAAATAGGGAGGCCGCTCTGCAAGCAGAGCCGATGGGGTTGCATTCAACCTAAATATGCCGAGCAGAGCTATGTAAGGTAAATAGAGCCAGCGGCTGTCACAGCATTGGGAACGTGTAGCACCGATCGCATAATTTCGTTAGCAGCTCAAGGTAACAAAACTCAGCGCGTTGGCAAATCATAGAAGTATTTACTCAATTGATAAGCCAACATCATAGTCTGATCTACCGATACATTACCCTCAGAAATAAGAAACTAAAAACCATGCTGCAGCTGATACGAGTTCTGTCTCAGACGTTTACCAACTACATAATGCAGTGTAACTCAGTAAGATCACGATCTGAAAGTAGACAATCACTGTAATTCAATTGTCGGTACGCAATAGCTAATTCAGAATGTTTACCAGTCGCCCAGGGCCACCGGCAGTCAAGATCAGAAACCCCAGATTCGTTGGTTTCAAAATGACCCGGAAGAGGACACACTGGAATTTGACACTGCTGTACGGAGGTCCGACACAAAAGTCTTTTCCTCCTTCCTATTTGGGAATAGTGGCTTGGCGGTATATATGCATGCATATGGAGCCGTATTTGCATGGTAACTTGCATATGCAAATGTTCCTGCATCACCAGCAAACCGGTCAGGCCAGCTCACCTCCATGGAGGGGTCCTGCCAACCAGCTCCATACATCTGCGCAAGCGTCTAAGAATGTTTGACATTATAACTCATGCTCAGGCGGTAATTTTGCGATCGCTTGGAGAAACTCTTGCTGTTATTCAGCAGCAAACCGGAATTACTCAAAGACACATTCGGAATATTCACAATGAAGCACAGAAGAGGGGGTGGGAACGTGGAACTCCCTTAACCTTGGAGCATGTCAAGCATAAGGATCGCTCTGGAAGGAAAAAACCAACAACGGGGGTGTGAATTGGGTGGAATTTGTTTATAGTTAAAATATACATATATACCCATATTGTGCATATGCCAAGAAACCATGCATATTTATTTTAGGATATGCATGCATATAGTGCCAAGCCACTATTCCCAAATAGGAAGGAGGAAAAGACTTTTGTGTCGGACCTCCGTAACTAGCACATAGTTCTCATGCCCTACTATGATGCAAAGGTTTTCTCACTCTTGTCCTCATACATTTCTCCCTTACTATAACGTACAGAGCTAATCTAATGTTCTAGGTATCGCTGGTGTTGAAATTAAAATCCAGAGCTTCCCCGCACATTGCCAAGCTCAACCCTAGTCTAGAATCCTTGCTATACTGGACAAGGGGTGCTCGATTTTGCCCTCCCCGACAAACCATATCCAAAGGTTCGAAAATTGTTTTGTATACATGTGTATCCACCGCTTCCAGCTGAGCCTCAGCTGCTTGTCCCGATCTCGTCACCTTTATCCAGTGCTATAATCGTGCTATTAATCCATGAAATCGGCTCCTAGCAAAGCTTTTTCGCCCCAACGAGGCATACGCTAGGAGTGTTTCTGAAACGGTTTTACCTGTACTGCGAATACTCTCCTACCTTTGATGTACTCTAGAGCATGCTGCATGCGCATGTGGTGTGTAGGTTTCAGTCGTGTACTCGTGATTTGCTCACTACAATACATACATTGCATGTGCAGTAGGTAGTTATTCACCATATATTTGCTTCTTTGTAAAGAACGCGCAACGGGAATGACAACTCATTCAGCCGCACTCCTGGTGGGAGAGATAAGCCCTCTATTATTGTGAAGCGGCCGTAACCCAACATCCTTTGCCGACTTCCTCACCAACGCAATACAATTCATATCATAGCTATTCTGTTTTCCTGTGTACCAGAATTCCAACACAATTCTTGATTGACTTCACAAAGGCGATGGGAAAGTTGAAGAAAATCCGGGGATGGTTTCGGAAATCGGATTCATCTCCGAATATCGGTCCCGGAGGTATTTCCACAGCGAATTCGTCCACCTCAATAGTTCCGGAGTTGAGTGATGGAGGCATTCCTGGAGGAACATCCGCAGCACCTACCACACCTACAATGGAACTGCTTCGAGTATTACCAGAGTCAAGTAATGTAGCTGAACAAATGGCTGCGGCGGAGGATTTGGCGGCTATTTCCACTACCAATCCATCCAGCGCCTCATTGCCTCCGGGGGTGAGTGGTGCAGATAAACCAGAAGCACCGCCTACGATCACAATCACAACCCCAACGCAACACGTGAAAACGCTGCCGCAAAGTGGAACCGAATTACCCAGCCCGGATCTGTCTGAACAAAAAGCTGCCACGGCGAAAGATAGTGACACCCCGCTTGCAATTGAAGTCGAATGTGAGCCAACGCTTTCACCAGCTACAAACATCACAAAAATTCCACCATTGTGGAACAAAGCTGTCAATGACCGCAAGCTGTCCTCGCAAGAGCGCAAAGTACTTGCAGAGATTGGAATTGAGACTAACATGATCAAGATCTCGTCAGACTTGGAGATGGTTGTGCAAGGCATTGTGAGCGAGAAAAAAGGAAAGGAGTGGAGGATTAATTTCCGGGGTGATGATATTGTGCTACGTCATGTTGGGTTGAAAATTCTTCATTGGGTGAATAGATTCAAGGAGATTGGGGACATCATTGTGCAATTCGATCCTGGCCATGCTGCGCTGCCCTGGGCAGGATTCCGATTTCTTCTTAAGGTTAAGCTCACGCTTTACCAACACTGAAACTGAATACCGAGCTGATAGTCATGCTGCTAGATTTGTTTAGCTAAACAAGAAACGGTGGATACAATCTTGGCTGGGCTTGGAAAGATTGCACTCCTGATTGACCGATGCATGGTATACGAGTTGTTGTACCTCGATGTCGATAATACAGCATCACAAAATCTGAAGAAATCGATACTCAGCCTCTACATCGCAATTTTGAAATTTCTGGCCCAAGCTATACAGAGGTTGAACGGTAGGGAATCTCGCTTGACAGCTCTGTGCTACTAATAGCGCTAATTGTTTCACAGAAAAACGTATTAAAGCAGTTTTTACGACCGAAGATATCTCCGATGACCTCCAGAAAATTGAAGACTTGGGGAGGACTGTTGCACTTAATGCTGATGCCACAGAAGCTCAATGTAGGATTCACTCATAAATGTTCAAGCCTGTAATGACCTATATTGTAGCTACACGCACGGGATTTGAAAGACTCCAAAAGCTCCTGGGGGATGTCCACTTGACTGTATTACCCTTTGGACCTCGACTAGACACCATACAGAAAAACCTTGATAGTATGATACCCTATCTAAAGCTCCGAGAAGTCTATTAATACCAGGCAGGAGCTAGAAAGTCTGAGATTCTACAGTGGATTTCCGAGATCCCATATACAGAACACCATACTCGTATTAGCGAGAGTCGTCTGGATGGCACTACTGACTGGCTTCTTCAAAGAGAGGAGTACCGGAATTGGCGAGCGACTAGTGCCTCGAAGCTATTACTGTTGCGGGGAATCCGTAAGTCCAGCTAACTCCTACATCAAGATCGGTTTGCGAGTGGGTTTCTATCTCAAGATCGGTTTGCGACTGGGTTTCTATCTTACTAATCAGCACTTTATATCTACATAGCTGGAGCGGGTAAAACATATATTGCGTAAGTAATACCGATCTCTTGCTGCCGACCACAAGTGTGTAATACTTTTTTGTCACAGATCAAGCGTCATCGATTCATTCCTCACCACACCTGAGAAGCTTGCGTACTTCTACTGTAATCGAGCCGAGCCAAGTCGCCGAGACCCTAGAAAAATCTTGTGCACTCTTATACAGCAGCTTGCTCAGATAGACTTGGGAGAGGGTGCCAGATTACTAACGCATGTTGTGGATATCTATGAGAAGCGAGAAGAGAAAGGGCAAAAGTCTGCTCAACTCAGCCTGGCAGAAGCTCGGGACCTGCTTGTTCAGATCACAGATGTTTATCCTCAGATAACAATTTGCATTGATGCAATGGACGAAGTCGATAATGATACACGAATACATCTGCTAAAGTGCCTGAACCATGTCATCCAAACATCAAAAAATGTTGTTAAGATATTTGTGACTACTCGAATGGATGTGGACATTCTCAACCAGTTTGAGAATTTTCCTAGGATTGAGCTTCAACCTGATGACAATGTTAGCGACATCAATAAGTTTATACTTGCCAAGGTACAAAACTCGATAGAAGATTGTCTACTTCTGCATGGAAATGTATCAAATAAGGTCAAAATAGAGATATACAATGTCCTCTGTCAGCGATGCAAAGGAAAGTATGTTACTTGTCTTTATACTTATATACTTGAATTATAGATAAGTATAAGACTGATGAGATATCAAAATAGTTTCCAGCTTGCCGCCCTTCAAGTTAGTTTTCTCTGCGAAATGCAGAGTGAATCCGATGTCAAGCAAAATCTGACTACTCTTCCCGATACCCTAAAGGATATATATAATGAACTCTACGATGGAATTCTTATACAGAAAGGAAGTGCTTCTCGAATTGCACTCAATGCTTTCCGGTGGATCCAATGTTCCAAAGAACCACTATCGTCCCAAACTCTGCTTAATGCAGTAACGGTTAAAGTTGATAGCACAGGGGAGTTTTCTCAGACCGAGCCAGCAAGGATAAAGCAATTATTGACAATTTGCCGCAACCTTATTATTTTAGACGAAAAGCTGAATACTTTTCGATTTGCCCATCTATCGGTAGATGAATACCTAGAGACCAAGCTCTCAAAGCTTGATTCTCATCTAGAACTCTCAAGGGTCTGCCTTTCCTTGTTGTGCAGTCATACTGCTTGGAATACGTATGACCAAAAAAAAAAAACAGACGAAGGAGCTTATGAAGATCGGCATTTGCTCCTGTATTCGGCAGTGTTTTGGCCATGGCATTTCGCTGGTTGTGGGGAGTTTAACCGCGATCCAGCCTTGAATCGCCTGTGGGATAAGCTGATAACCCAGAATATCTATCAGCGGTGGTTTCACTATCACCGTCAATATGTTATTTTTAATAAGTGGTCGAGAGATAGTTTCTGGAGGGGACTTGGAACCATGCGGGAAAACGGCTATACCCGTCTCTTTTTAGTATGCATATTTGGACTGTATCGAGTTTTCTTGCCCATTTTGGAGTGGGAGGTACAGGATTCGCTAGCGCACGCATCTGGGCTGGGAGAACTGGAGATTGAAAGACTACTCGTTAAGGTAGGAAGAACAGATATGTCAGCTAGAATCGGCAACACACCCCTGCACGCCGCCTCGGAGAACGGACACCAGGAGATCGTCAAGCTGCTTATCGAGAGAGGGGCTGATGTCGCGGCTGCTGGTAGCGACGGCAACACACCCTTGCGCGCCGCCACTCGGAACGGACACCAGGAGATCGTCAAGCTGCTTATCGAGAGAGGGGCTGATGTCGCGGCTGCTGGTAGCGACGGCGACACACCCTTGCACGTCGCCTCTGAGAACGGATACCAGGAGATCGTCAAGCTGCTTATCGAGAGAGGGGCTGATGTCGCGGCTGCTGGTAGCGACGGCTACACACCCTTGCACGTCGCCACTGAGAAAGGATACCAGGAGATCGTCAAGCTGCTTATCGAGAGAGGGGCTGATGTCGCGGCTGCTAATAGCGACGGCGACACACCCTTGCACGCCGCCACTGAGAACGGATACCAGGAGATCGCCAAGCTGCTTATCGAGAGAGGGGCTGATGTCGCGGCTGCTAATAGCGACGGCGACACACATAGGAAATCTTTGAAAGTGAAGCTGGATTCGAACCTACGAACGCATTAACATATACCAGGGTGGCTTCCAACTACACCACCTACTCCCGCTCCCTAATACTGTTCCAAACCTGAGAATGAAATACTTAGTTTCCTTTCAGAATCAGTATGCTGAAGTGCGGTTGTATTACTCAACAATAGGTAAGAGCGCTGGAATGGTATCTATATTTCTTAACTCGGGTTTGTGCGCATTTATGTCTTGGGTCATCCTCCGAAATTTCTGTCTTGGTGTTTGCAAATGGTACGATTGTCTAAATATTGTGTTGCACTAGTACACGTTGTTGAAGTTTGGTATCACGTAATCAAAGTTCGTTAATGTCAAATCTTAGTCGCAGGAGTTTTTATGTAGACGTGTAACAGCGACCCATGCGAGCTGCATTCAGTGCAATAATTCATGGATGTGCCGAGTAGGTTGTAGGTGCACAGGCATTTAGTACTAAGTTGGCATGAGACTACAAACTGTACGGTATTATCTGTCGAGTATGGGGCCAGAATTCCAGAAGGTTGTATGGTTGCCAGTTCCGAAAGTGGGACACCAAGTGAAGCGTACTAAATCTACATAGATGCATTGAAGGAGTAACTCATGCACTACAACTTGACTATATCGAACTCTTTCTAATTATTCATCCTTACTCAGCTTGATTTTCGCTCCTTAGGTACCACGTATGAAGCGGTTGTCGAGAGCAGTCTCTAAAATGAAAATTGGAATGGACTGTGCCAAAATCCTGTTGGTAAATGAAGGTGCTATGGGTTCACTTTGCTTCGGACATCATGAGAAGATAGCACATCTGAACTGAGTTCTGGTTCTTGATGTTAATCCTTCTGATTTGGGAACAGTCGGATTTTACCAATTTATGAGATTCGGTTAAGTGTTAGTAACTATTTCCTATGTGGAGAATAGATGGATCAAGTAAGTATTCAAGGGACCTTGTTCTGTCTTAAAGATCGAGGGTTCACTTGCTTGCAATTGCGAAAGTCTTTTAGGGTCTTGGAGGGAGGATCGATCACCCAGTACTGAACCACTTTCTTTCGTCACTTCTAGCTTTCCACTTCCGAATTCTTTTCCCTCGCAAGAATATATGGGGTTGTTGTTTTTGATGAGTTAAGATCTAAAACTATAGTAGAAATACCTTTTTTTTTTTTGTAAGAAAGGAAAATTAGCTCATTACTGGTATACACAACCTTAAGGGTCGTATTTGGATTTTCCTTCACCTACAGCATTCTCTTGTTTGCAGACATAGAAGGGCGTCCAGGTCTTGGTATGTTCTCGTGGGTCCCTCGAGTTCCATACTTTACAAGAATGACCTTCACTGTTTGCCATGGGCTACCATACTACATCAAACGGCGATTTAGCAGTTTCGATGCAACAGCAAACCACAGGAGCTCAATTTTTGGGAATATTCTATAGATATATAATATCCATTTGAACAAAACACCCGAAGATCCATGTGCATTATTGCTGTAATCGAGCAGAGGAAATCGAGAAGGATTCTGTGCACCCCAATTCAGCTGCTTGCTTAGATAGACTCGGGAAAGGGTTCTGGACTGCTGACATAAGTTTTGGATCTATACAATGACTGAGCAATGGAGCGGCAAAAGCTAGGCTGGCATAGTGTCAATCTTGTTTTAATAACAGATGTTTATCCTCAGACGACGATTTGCATCGATGCAATGAATGAAATCATCCTAACAAATGGATTATTTTGCTGAAATTCCTGAAAATGTCAGATCTGATTATACGTGAATGGAGTCTCCAGGTAAGCAAACATCTGTACTGCTAACTGTGTACACCTGTAAAGTGTCAAAACAATGAGAGATCTAATGGTCCTTCAGGTGACGGGGACTATCTCTCAAGTGGCTAAAAACATGGTTGGGTGGTGGTGCGGATGATTGTGGCGTATTTTGGTACTGCAGGTCGGGCTAGAGATATGAATTTTCGGGAGTTGAAATGGCTGGGTATGGAGCAGCTCCCTGCAAATAATTTTAACTCCTGGGAGAATCATGTTGACGTTCACAGGCGAGCGATATAAATACTTACAGTAGCTACTATTTTTTAAAAATTCGTTCCCTCTGGCATCCTCCCTTGGCCTCCAGCCACACCACGAATCAGATAACAGTAGTTAGTGTGGCGGGCACTTGCGAAATTGCAGAAAAGCGATACGGGTGGCATGAGACTACGATACTGGTGAGAATTAGCCTCGTACCCGGGTGCTTATTCACTTAGCTAAATTAAATGCCATCTGTTCTAGGCTGGATTATTCAGCATAGGGAATAGGAGTATCTCGACTCTACTTTTCAATACTCATCAGACCGTTATTCTTAGGACTCTTGATCAGACACCTCTGTTTCTTCAATACTTAACAGCCAAGCGTAAGCCGCCTAACTTTTTTTTTTTTTTTTTTTCTTTTCTTTTTCTCTGAACAAAAACGGCTCACCTCCCAATCCCACTTTGCAACCAGACTACCACATTGCTCCCTCGAAAACACTGCAACCTGGGCTCTGATTGGTTCTTGTCCCCAGTCTTGATTTGATAACACATCATGGGTCCAGTCACTTGCTCAAACCTGTCCCAAAAGGCGGCACTGGGCCGGTCCTTAGTTTGTGGCCTCTAAATGTGTGGGGGCAATGAATCGATGCTGATGGTGAGAGAATGGGTACAAGCAATCCGTACCACCTACTTCTCACCAAACCTTACCACATCTCTTCATCCCCACACACCATTCTACCCACTTCTTGCCAGCTTCCTTTGTACAAGACAGACTTTCAATGCTCTAGGTCTGTAGGAATCACTCTAGCAACTAAGTCTACGCAAAGGTTAGCTCAGATCATATCATAACCTGTAAGGAGAGACGGCGTTGACATTGTACTCTTAGCAAACACTCGAGAGGGTGCCACAATGAGGAAGTCAATTACAGAACGCCACTCGCTCCCGGCCATGAGGGAGATACCACGCTCCGGACCTGCCAAGGCCAACGACATACGCTTCGCCACTTTGCGGGGACGAAATAAACCACCAGTCCCACTAAAGGCTGTCCAGGAGCTGCAGGCAAAGGGTGGTGATCCTGTCATAAACCCCACAGTCAGCGCTCCACCCAACAATCTAGTGACGAACACCCGCGGCCAAAGCCTGCTAGCACCGTCTAGTTTGAGCTCCCTACGTGGCAACAGGTCTCACTTTGTTACTAGTGTAGCAGAAATGGCCAGAGAATCACTACCTTCAACGTCTCATCTACCCAACACCGGTAGCATGCGAGGAAAAGATTACCCAGAAAACACCGTTGGTAGTAGACCAAACGCCAGGCTTGGATATGACAGTGCAAAGCCAAATTCACCGAAGACAACTCATGGGGTTGCGTTGCAGAGCTACAGAGTCGCAAGGCAAAACGGTGCAAGATATGTTTGGGAGTGGGGACCTAAGCCTGTTGCCAGTAGCGCTGGCGTCCAAACACCTATTGATAACTACGATCGAGACGCTAGTCACCCCAGCACTATTAACCTCTCCCAAAAGACATTCCACGACACAGCACACATCAGTAACACACTAATCCCACACCCTAGTGGTACCCAGGCAACCCCTCCCTACCACACATACCCTATTACAGTGCACGGCACAACGCTACTAGAGACTCCATACCTCGAAGCTCCGCGTGGACCAACTCCCTACCCTGAGTCTCGCCCAGCTACTGCGCTCTCACAGAACCCTCGCGGCATATCCCCATTCCTCGGCTCGCGTTCAGTCACGCCTTCGACTTTCAGGCTCAAATCACTCGTCAAGAAGACCTCACAATTTTTCGGGTTATCGAATGCCAGCAGCTCAAGTACTGCCCTCAGTGCTAGTGCCGTAGCTGTAAGTATTGAGCAGAAGCAGCCCAAGCAGGGCCAGAAGGACAAGAGTAACAAGACCTGGAAGACTAAGGCTGATATCAAGACTGTAACGGTACAAACCCAGGCCCAAATGTTCTTAGATATTGCCCGCAAGGCAGAAAAGAAGGGCAAAACCGTCTACTTTGCCTCCACCACTGGAAGCACCTTCGTGCTCACCAATGACTCCTGTGCCGGAGCTTACACTGCTATCAGCCTTTCCACTGCCAACTTGGCAGGTCAAATCGCACCGTCTTTGATGGGGGCTGCGGAACTACCACCAGTGGATGGTATAATTGGAAGGAAAGGTTTGTTGTTTCTATTGTCGCCTCAGCAGATTATGGGATTGCTACCTTTTGAGAAAGTCGACGTAGAGAAGGATGGTATATCCCAAATGCATGGATTTGGAGCAAAAACGAAGCTTGGACAACAATATTATGAACATGAATGGCAAGACAGTGAGGACCGTAGATTTACGCTTACGCTTCATTTAGCCATGGTCAAAGTCAGAGGTCCCGGCCAGTTGGTTGGAGATATCTCGGCAGTGTTCTGGGCTTGAGAACCTGAAATTTAAAATGTAATTGCTTGATTCCGCAAATGATATGGGGGAAAGTTAGATTGGCCTAGATTTATCGCTTGTTGATTAATTTTGCTATTTCTGATGTGTCGGTCGTGGAGATGTCTCTAAGCTTGCTTTGGAGGGCTGTATTTGTTTCATCGTTGCTTTCAAGGTGGGCTTCCACAGTGTCTCTCGATTATGTTAAATACGCGCTTTCACTCTTGATGCGTGGGCTTCCATATATCTCTTCCACTGTGCAATTGCTATTTTCAAGATGCTTCTGGTAGGATTTGCATGAGATACGGTATGGGATCGAAGGAACATGACAAAGGAAAGATTCGGTACATGATGGAAATAGTCTGGGTGCGATCCCGTACATACTCATTCACTTTCATACTTATTAACTTCCTTGATCTTCAATCCCAGCTCATGAGAATCAGTTGTCACAATTTTAAAGTCTAGAGGTAAATTGGAGGTGAAATACATGCGGAGATACTTCAAATCTAAATCAGAACACGAGGATGCTTATATATATGAATGGGGTATTTAAACTAAGAATGTAGAATTTCTTCCGTGAACATTCTAGGCCCGGATATTACACACCCCACCCTGAGGTAAGCAACCAATCCTACTAGGTACCTATCTACATAGTCTGTGTCATGATAGGCGATTACATAGACTATACAATTGTTGCTATGTCGTACTTGGTTTGAGTTTCACCGGTTGCTACCACGTTTGTCCCGATTGTCCAAACTACCCTGAATCCACCGTCCCCTAGTAGCACTTGTAATTTAGCATGCTCAGCCGGGGGTAGAGCAAACATTTTGACCGACAGCCCGATACAAACACTCCACTCTCCCTGTTCATCTTTCTCCGCTATGTGTCAGGCGTTACGCTTGTCTCAGGACTCAACGCTATAGCCACCCGCACTTGCAACTAACTGAACACCCGATGATGACATGGCACTCCAGGTCACAACCATTTTCAAAGGGGAAGATAAGAACCACGACCTTGGTAGCTTCTTCAATTTTAAGCCAATCTTGCCGGAGCTGAGCAAGCCCAATACCCAGTTCATTTCGAGCACTACGTGCTCCAGCCTGAGTGAAGGATTTGAGTTACATCTTGACGCAGAGGAACCCATTACTGGAACTTACTCCGACGCCCAGTGCAGGGAACTCAATCACGACATACATAGTGACTAGGGTCACCTCAACGCCCATACAGTGAGGATTGTTTCACAGCTACGCACACATCAGATATAGGCGGTTCTGTTACTCTTTCTGTGGGGTTTGGGGCACAGAACTCTTTTTGCTGTGAGATTCTCATTAAGCTTTGCTCATGAGTTTGGCCACATGGTCTCCCTCTTGAATGACCCTGGTATTCTCTCTTTTGACTACTTGCGTTTGGTATTTTCCTGACAACCAGATCCCTTATTTGACTATACTCTGAGCCATGTCAGCTACTAAACCATGTCTCAATTCATATATGGCTCGTCATGCGACCCTTCAGGTTCGAGTGCTGAGTTCAAAAAAAAAAAAAAAAAAAAAAATCAATTGATATACCTTGTAAGAGGCGACTTCCCAAATAGGTAATCGTCATGCCAAGACCACATAACGTCATAATCACGTGCGTGTCGACTACCTCATAAAATATATTCATCTCAACTAACATTAATATAAGACGCCAGATCCTACATCAAGCACTAGATCCCATCTATATACTTAATACCTAAACATAACATTCACATTTGAGATGCCCCTAGACATCCTCCGCCTCTTCTCCACTCTCACAGCAGTCATCGGGCTCATAGCAGTCTTCGAACTGGAGGCGTTTGTTTCAGGGCCACCAGTACCGTTAAAGATGCGATCGATAAATCAAGCCTCCAAATTGCAGTTTACAACGGAGAAAGGAGTGCGATATGCACCACCGGAAACGGTTGGGCCTTTGGGGGCCATGGAGCCGGTGGGGCAAGGGGTCTGGAATCGGAGTGAAAGTGGGGTTGGAACAGAGAAGGGGGTTGATGGTGGGTGTGGGGTATGGAAAGAGAAAGGTATGTTGGGGGAGTGGGGGGGTAGATGTTATATTAGAGGGAGGGAGGTGGAGAGGGGTTAGGTGTGCTTGAATGGGGCGGTGGAGCAGGTTATTGGAGCAGGTTTGAAAGGGTGAAAAGCAGAGATAGATGATGTCGGGAAATGAGCAGGAGTTGGCTAGTGCATTGTATATACGGACTATTTCACCGAGTCAAACGCTCTTAATTCGGGTGCAGTTCCATACCAGAGATACGTTTGTAGGGAGAGGAGCCCGAGTTTAAATCTCTCAGTACTTAAGCGGGGTTGAACAGGAGTCCTTCTTTTTGAGGAGGTCTCTTAAAGCCCTACGTGCGGCTCAATATCGTTCTGGTGTTGTACAGTGCTTAGTATTTGATTGAGTTGGTTTCACTCGTGTACCGCTGCTAATTAAGTATATATCCAGAACGAAAAAGAATTTATCCTTTCACATATATTCTTATATGGATTATATCAGTCCCAACTAGACTATTATATTGAAGTCCCCTTAGGTCCAAAATAGAAAGTAATAAAATCTGCTCAGGTAGCCAAAACTTCAACCTTACGGCTCTTCACACTCATCTCCACTCAGGATATCGAATATTATAACTCAAGTCACTCATTACCATTTGGTAACTTTTGGCATCTATTATCTAAGTGGCTTCTGGCATCTATAAATTGTTCGAATAAGCGTCTTCTATCTAGCCTTGCTGTTCGTTCCGACTGAAGGACGTACGTGTCATTACTCATCCTATCTCCTAAAAGCCCTCTGAGGAGGCACACGCGGGTTCTTACCAAGCAATTTCCCACATCAGGTGCTCCTAGAACATCGAGGACGAAGAGAAATCTTGTGGTTCGTCATTTTCCTCCTTAACACGAAGAACCTCACTAACAATGATACGCTCTTGTTAACAATCCGATTCGCACTATACCAGAGGATACAGATCCAGAGGTTTTCCTAGGCTGTGTAGTTTGATCCCTGCAAAGCGGCACGACTCTCGAATGCAGAAGCTCTGACCTGAACTCCGATGCTGAACTTGAACGTCGTTTGCTTCAACAGCCGTACTAAAACCGGCATGACTCTTGAGAGGCGGGATCTCTGAATGCTCTTGACTAGGATTCGCTGTAGCTCATCCCTTAAAGGGGAGCTACTGTCATGAACCCTCAATCCCGAACCACGACCATCACTCACGTGAAGCGACTACGTGAGCGATCACTTGAAAGTCTGATCTTGACCTACCACCCGCACTACTACTGACACGACTCTTGAACCTCGACTTCTGTCGACACTCACGTGAAGCGACTAGGTACGTGAGTGTGAACCTTGCCTTGCCATGAATACTGTTCGCTTGACTTGAATACTGTCCGTGCCGATACTGGCACGACTCTCGAATGCGGAAACCTTGTACTTGACTTACACTTGGCTTGAACCTTGTTTGCCTTGACACATGGTATCGCCATGTGCTTGTTGCCTGTGATTAGTAGATCGCCTTCTGCTGCTAGTCAAACCTTGACCGGACATCAGCTGTCAAACCTTGCTTGCTCCGGATCTCTATAAAGGAGTCCTGTTCCGCCGTCTGTATTCTGCTCTTCACGCAACAACTTGGTATACTCTCGATCTTGAATACTCTCTTTGTATACATCCTGGCTCCTTGATCTTATATACACTCTCGTCCCTGGATCTTACATCCTTGCATCTCTTTTGCTCTAAGATCAACCAATACACCTTTGATCTTCCACTCGCCCTGGCGTAGCTCAGACGCTTGCCTTTGACTCGTGACTTGCTTTTGGTCTCGCCCAAAGCCTTCTGCCGCTGTCTTGGCTTTGGTCTCGCCCAAAGGCTTCTGTCTCCTAAATACTGTCGACACTCGTGCCAGTACCGGCACGACTCTCAGATACCGACACTCGCGTAACCTCACTTCCGCGTGTGTCCGCTAACTCTGCTACCTACTACTCCGCCCCGCACTGCACCGTTCGTTACACTTTTTATCCAGCACAGAGGCTAATGCTGGGGCAGCGAATGCCTATTCAACGTGACCCTCACTACCAAGGCTTCAACGGCTAGACTGTCTCGTCATACGACTCTTAAGGTTGTGCATACGAGTACTGAGTTCAAAAAAAAACAGCTAGACTGCACGATGTGCTATCGAGATTTCCAATATCACAATTGTTGGCACAGGAAGCACTGGTGGTCATCACTCAAACGAGGCAGAACCTACGAGCCGTTCATCTCACCATGTGAGAAGCTTGTACGACATCCAAAGTACCCAAATGCCACCAGGGAAGATGTGTGGTGCAAACTGAAAAAAAGGGAGTTTTGGGAAATTAGCATTACTCCTTGTCCAAGTTGCCAGGCGCAGCAACAGACGCCAAATCGTCAACTGCCAAATTCAGTTTCATCGATGCCGAATACAAACTTTCTCAAAAAACGCAAGCAAAATCATGGTAGAAGTGAGGTTCAAAATGAAGGTGAAGATGAGAGTAAAAATGAAGGTGGAAGTGTGGGGGAAAATGGCGGTGATGGTAGCGATCGGAAGAATCAAGCACTTGAGGTTGGCGACAGTAACGTGAGTCACAGGGTTTCCGATGAGCTGAAACATACTAGCTCTTTGTAGCAATCCCGCAGTGTCATTAAAGCAGTGAGAGGCCATTCCGACGGGATTGACATTTATGGAAACAACTATGCTCTACAACATGGTGAACCTCACGTCCTACTAAAATCAACCTAATACTATTGTTCCCTCCTAGCAATGTGATCCTCCTAACAACTACACCCCCTCCTCCTACAACTAGCCATGGGCTGAATATTAGGTGGGCGAGGCTATGGGCACTTGAAGGTCTTAATCTAGCATCAATATCCATATCAAATCAGTAGTAACTGCAAACCAGCAAGATGGGATATTTTAAACTACAAGCACTAACCTATATAAAATCAGCAATCTTGAGAGCTCTAATTGAATATATTAAATTATTCTGATCTATATTATCTTAAACTCTTTTTTATTTCTTTACAATAGTTCTTTCTAAAATATTTTTACTTACTATAAAGAGGTCTTTAATATATTTAAAGATCTAAAACTTCCTTTTTATTTAGGTTAACCTTCCTAAAAATTACTCTCCTACCTCTAGTACTTTCAATAAACTGAATATTACATAAATTCGTTTAAGACTATTAAGAGGCCTTTGTATTAAAATTTAAAGAAGGAGAGTATAAAATAATAAGACTAAATACTAAGTTGAATACTAAGTAGGACTTTAAATTAGAAGTCTGGTAGATTTCTATATTAGATATATAGTTAGATATTATATTAGACAAATATTACATACTAAGCTAAGAACTGAGTTAGGAGTTCTATTATTAAAAGTAGCTAAGTTAGATACTTAGTTAAACTCTAGGTTAATTCTAAGTATATCATGATTATTGTAGTAAAGTTCAACTGCTTTAGAATAGTTTAGTATACTCTTATAACTAATATAAGGGTTAAAATATAAAATAGAGAGCATATTATTAGTAGATCTTTTAGAAATATTAAATGTCTCTTTACAATAGATAAAGATACTCTATAAGTGGCTATTATAAGGAATTGAAGATAAAGTAATATAAATAAGGTCAATTTAATATATTCAATCAGATTTCTCAAGTTTGCTACTTTAGTACAGATCAATACTTATAGTTTAAATTATCCCATCTTGCTAGTTTACAGTCACTACTGATTTGATATAAATATTGATGCTAGATAAAAACCTCCAAGTGCCTATAGCCTTGCCCACCTAATATTCAGCCCACGGCCAGTTGTAGGAGGGGGGGTGTAGTTGTCAGGAGGATCATATTGCTAGAAGGGAACAATGGTATTGGGTTGATTTTAATGGGATGTGAGGTTCACCGTGTTGTAGAGCATAGTTGTTTCCATAGATGTCAATCCCGTCGGAATGGCCTCTTACTACTCTGCTTTAATGACACTGCGGGATTGCTACAAAGAGCTAGTATTTTTCAGCTGATCGGAAACCCTGAGATCCGTGGCTCACGTTATATGGCAGGAGGTGTCAGGGGCGTTCTGGTTATTCTGATTTGATTTCTTATTCAACATCGCTGGGGAAAGTGGGAATGGCTTGCTGTCAATATATTTTATATAACATTATTTGAGTTGATCTATATCATGAGTCTGCGACTCAATGTAAATTTCCATCGTGGTTTTACTAAACTAGAAGGCCGATAGTAATTTGTTTTACTATCACGTGCTCTGAATCAAGAACATTTCTACATCGGGTAGTGAGGATAACATTATTATTAGTATTCACCTCCGTTTTTATATCATCCAAAATATACATCTTAGCAGTTCCACCCTACTGAGCAAACCCATATCTTTGACATATATCGAATAAATCTCAATCCTCTTATCTAGATCAAACCAAAAGAAGCTGATAAGCTGATACCACCTCTCTGGAGCTTTCTTTCCGCCGTTGCTATCTGACCTCGTCGGGAGTGGCTGGGACTACCTTCCCTCTCTACGGTGGCTCCTGCACCGGAGGTCGAACACGTTGGCAACGGAAAGTCCGCTCTTTATATTTCAGCCGTTATTTCCTTCCTGACTGTTCTGTACCTGTTCATCGACAAAGCATTCTTGTCCAGGGAGGTTCAGATTCGCGAAAGCAGCTTTCATCATCCGAAGTGTTTTCTAGTTCAGCTTTGGTTTTTCTCACCACCAGATGAAATTCATCATACCTATAGAACTGCTCGCTGACCATGACATATCTGTAGCGCTTCCTCTAAACTCAGGCATTTAGTCAACAGACCAGCTATCAACCCCCCCGAGCCCCAGCAGATAGCGCTACCGAGTTTACGGAGATAAAACATAACCGTATGCCTCTTTCCTCGAAGCTGCTTCACAATCTGACAGATGTCAAGCTGCTACATCGCAAGGCACAAGATTAGCAGTACTATATATTCCACTAGTTCCTCAAATCCATCAAAATGTGTTACAGAGACTACGTCTACAATCAGTGTAAGCACAAGGCGAAATGGTACTCGGGCTAGAAGCGCGGGAAAACCTTCGCACCGAATATCGTGGCGTGTGAAACATGGCTCAGTCATCCAGGTTGGGGAAATATGAGGTATGGTGAGACATGTGGAGGAATCAAGGACCGTCTGATTTCGTTGGCATTAACGCCATGGCCATGCGCGAGGTGTGCAATGGGAGGTTCGGCTCCACCGAGTAGGTGGAAGTTTTGGAAGAAGTTTCCGTGATGGAGCTTAACGGGGGCAGGTGCAGAGAAGGTTGATGGACAGGGGTGCTTTTGCGGCTAACTCTATTTTTGTTGGCCTCTATGTTGTGTAAGGAGTGAGATGTTTTCACTGGGTAGATAATTGATAAAATCTACATGGAAAGGAAGTTACATGTATAAGGAGCTGGCTTGGTGATATGTGAGTTCTTCTTTCTCTGGATCCCATCTCAATCAGGTGATGCGAGAATGCAATATTATATGTTGTCGTGGGAGTATCAGCAGGAAGTACAAGCTAGAATTTCTAACTTCCGTCTACGCATACGAAGATATGCATATGCATTCTTGATTTGAGAACATACAACTACATTGCCTGCAGCATCACACTATCACGGTCTAGCCTGAGGAAAAAATTTAGTAGACCTCCAAATAAGGAGTGCTAGACCAAAATAAATGTAAAAGGTATTCCATAATCATACCGCGTATAAGCTTATGCAAAGTTTATATACATTCTATCTCCACTTGTCTCATAATCATCCAGGGAAACGCTAGCTTCACCACACCCCCAATGGGTAGGTTGTTCCTACGATTTGTGCGGTATTCTGAGCGGTGGGCGTAGTTGTAGGAGTTCTAACCCGCCACAGAGAGTCCTTTATCCCAATCCCCCCACTTGTCCCCTGCTGCTGCTCATCATTTCATCCTCATACCGGCCGCACCTCCACGGGAAATCCGCAAGACCTGTGAGGGAGTTGAGAGTTGGTCTTTTTTTTTTTTTTTTTTTTTTTGTGTTGAGTTGAGGGTGGGGGGGGGGGGGGGGCGTAGTGGTGATGTAACGTGCGAGATTGATAGGTGACGGGGGAGGGAGAAATGCTGCATTTGATGTGAGACATTTGTAAAAGTTGGGATTAAGTTGGGAGTACGGGTGGCGCAATGAGGACGTGTGGAGGCCATGGTGGGAACCTTGTACCCGAGAGGATGGATCGCACCCATGTCTTTACTTTTTAGGGTTTAGCGAGAGCTTATGCGGGTAGAGCGGGAATACTAATAACAGGCGTATTAAGCGTCGGTTAAATATTTGTCGGGGCATCTTATTGCTAGGATATGCTAGAGCGAGGGATAGACTCTATCTATTAAAAACCACAAGGAGCGAACTGACATCACCTAAAGTACATTGCCAAATTTATTGTTTGTGGGACTAAACATACCCAAACCTTGCAGTGACATTTTCAAGACTAACATCTGTGCCACAAGCAAGAGATTTGGATGTTGTGGACAATCAGAGTTAGTGAACTGCTTGTTACCCTGAGTTTAACATTCCTAAGCCCACCCTTCTTTCCGGAGATATCCCCTCAAGGCGGTTAAAGCACGCTTCTACATTAATCCGAACAAAGAAAGTTGAACGACAGTTAAACGCCGCCCACCCCGGGCCTTTGGTCCCTCCAACCACAACCGCTCTTGCATCACTAGACTCCCTTGTAGCATCCATATTTTGGCTAAGGGTGTAAACGTCGATTGTCATTCTTTTGTTCTCTCCCCTTGATGTATTCCACCTTGAAAAATGACCAATCATATCAAGTTGTAAAGTGACGTGTACCTAGTGAGTGGAATCGGCGAGGTAAATTGGTGAAGCGTGAAGATCAATTGAGGGTCTTTAAATGAACCCTATATCCTCCACAACAGTCTCATCATGATTGTACTATTACCCATTGTCAATAGAGTGTGGAGACTAGTGTCAAAATCATCCCTAGAATTATTATCAAATCACCAATACAAATCCCAATTCTTCTATCTCTAATTACCAACATCTCCCTGTCACTTCATCTGTCACTCAGTCTTCCGTTAGCAATTTCACCATGCAGAACCAGTCCCGTCCCAGCTCACCCATTTCCCCTATCACACCCTCCCTCTCCGATCGACCCTCTCAACGCTTCTTCACCAGTACCCCTATAGCCCACAATCATTCCCCCACATCTAAATTTCCCCCTCGCACCAGCTCACTCCGCGGAGGGATCCAGCAACCCATTCACACCCACACAATACCTATAGATGCTCAGCCAGGAACTCGCTGCCCCCAAGAAATTTCCACCTTCACCCCTCCGCGCCCATGGAATACACCTCCATCACATGGTGAATATTCTGTGAGCATCACGCCAACGAAGTCTTCGCCGACGAGATACCCCCCGTCATCTTGCTGTCCACCACCACCACTACCACCAGTAGCAGTTCCGCCTTCACTCTCACTGCCGATAACCACTACCCTCACTACATCCCTGTCTAGCCGCCTTGGTCGAAGACAATCCATCTCTAGAAGAAGCAAGAAGTTGAGTAAATGGATGCTAAAGGGTGGGAGCAGCACACACCTCCCTCCACGCAATGGAACTCCAATTCCCGAGCTCAATAACCCATATAACTACCACCACCAGTTCAACTCATCCCCTGCCTTTGCTCCACCCTATGTATGGGGCTCAGAAGGTGAAGAAACGGATGAAGAAATAAGGTCAAATCCATCATCCACTCATGACTCCCACCCATATTCACTCAGAAGTCTCAGCAGTTATGCACCTGATCGGGGTATATATGGTCAGGTCGTGAGTGGCGAGGGCACATATATCCCGCGAAGGTCAGTAACCCAAAGTTCGTCGTACGCTGCGAGTTCAGTGTCGTCAACATCTACCCAACGGATACATGTTCAACACCATACGAGAAATAGAAACCCCCTAGAGTTATTATTAGCACTTTTCCGAGAGCATAATACGATGGTTAGGGTTGTGCGATGGCTGAGAAGGGAAGATTTATACCACTTAGTTTCAGTTTCTAAGCAGGTGCGGGAAGGGATATTGCTGCAACCGATAGGGCTAGGTTTTGGTCGACCTATTGTAGAAAAAAAAAACCTACTAAAGAGTATCACCAGAGTAATAAGTGGCGGCGACACAGATGGTGAAAGAGATGGATGTTACCAAATAAGTCCGCATTCCCCAATATCGCCACTAAAGATCAAAGTAGGGTCGATGATCATTTCGCACTCGCCAGGCATTGAGAACGGTGGTGGACCTCACGCAGAGCATCCGGAAGCGAGAAGTAGTGGTGTATACTTTTCAGGTCGACCATGGAGTGATTCTGGTGAATTCATTGCCATGGACCATGCACTCGAAGATGACACCCCATCACCACCAGATTCAGCCGAGTATGCAGAGAGGCTTGGACGACTTGTATGGCTTCTTACACTCACTGCTCGTTGCAAAAGCCGGCATAGGGAACTACAAGGGAAAGAGATGCTGAAGTTTTGTATCTGGTGTGGGGAGTGTGTTTGTGCTGTGTGTCTTACACACCCGAATATCTTCTCCCTTCCTTCCTCGCTGCTATAGGCCAATCCTAGTTCTATCAAGCTGACTGCTTCATAATTTTTGCAGGATTGTGATATTTCATCCTATATTCCCCACTCCCACCGCCTTCGCCGGCTTTGTTTCGACTGTTGGAGATTGAGTGGCAGCGGGAGATTGAACACCGAGGAATCCCCCATATTAGGCTCGCCCACCAGTCTTATCCTCCCTCCAATCTCACTTGGGAAAGCTACCAAAGCCAGAAATTTGCTTTGTACCTGCAAGCAGGGGGACGAGTGGGTTTGCCCTGACTGTGACAAGGGGGGTATGCCCCTGGAGCTAGATGAATTCGAGGCTTTGGCCCAATGCACTGATGTTGAAAGAGGCCATGTAAGCTCCAAGTGTAGTTGTTGGGTTTGTGGAAAGAAATTAGGAGGAGGAGTATCGAAGTGGAACACTCCAGCACAAGGGGGCATGGGTTATGCGGGGAGCAGGGTAGAGGATATATGGAGGTTGTGTTTATGGTGTGGAAAGAGGGTGATGGTGCAGGATGGGTGATGTTGCGAGATGCCAAATAAACCACATTCTATTCGGAATTTAAGTCCTGCCGTATATATTAAAAATGCTATTGGTCACTCAAAGCTGCTCCCGCCATAGATCATTGTCGAAGTGTTTCCATGTACTTCATTCAGCAGATTAATACTAATTGTTAGTAGATATTTCGTCTAACTGTCCCCACGCTAACGGCTGTGGTCAGCTATGGTACGGTGTGCACACTCAACCGCTCCTGTGCGCAGTTCGTATGCTAACCTTGATAGCAGCAATATACACTGAATAATCATCATACAAGATCTCTGTGGAAAGTGAGAGTTGACAGGCGGTGCCTACCATGAGAATCTATCGACTACTTATGTCTGTTCGGGGTTGAAGAGCGACTAATATACTTCTGTATGAACTCCACGCCTGGCAGCCAATTTGTTTTGCAGGGCTGTAGCTGTAGTAGTGTTGATCAGTTCATTGATTAACCAAACTACCCCTTTCATGTGTGCACTGCCTTTCTGATTTAGCATCTCCCAGGATTTTCCCCACACTAAAGCAAGCGTTCCTGGGAATTACGTTCCTCTGGAAATCCTCAGCCATGACGTCGCAAGTACGGTTGGTGGTTTCTTGGACGAACAACCTTACCGAATAATCTGACCCCTTCCCCCCACTTTATTGATCGGCCTGACCTAATGGAGTAATCCTGTAGATTACTCGTTACTCGGCCAATCCCGATGGTCACACCAGAACTACCCCAGTGGAATGGGAGTGTGAGTGAGATTCTTCCGATAGGGGGATTTTTTTGGAAAACTGAAATTGTATGTAGAGTTCATGACAATTTTCCGGATCCGTATTGCTAATATGGATCCCATGCGGCTGACAATTGATAACTTATAGATTTACTTTTTTTTTAGTTATATTTCAGAACACCCTTGCCTTCACAGAGCAACAATGGCCTGGGGTCGAAACTACCAATTGCTGGCTATTAAAGGTTACTGTAACATCAACCTCGGAATATTTGAAAGTCAGGTGAGAGAGAAATGTTGGCAAAACCTCCTGCCGTGTGGGTATGTGAGGGTCAGAACTTCGCTCAGGTCCAGAAGAGGCCTTGGTGTTGAAACAGGTATCCGTTCTGCGGGCCTTTGGATCCATTGGCAGCATAGTTGGTATTTATGGCGGATTGAGACCGCAGCATGAAACTGCACAAGAAATTAGTCTAGACCTGCACGACTCGGGATAACTCGGGATACCATCGTGTCAGTACTCGCACAGATGATTAATATCTCAGGATCTAAGTTTGCACCTTTCGAAGCTTCTTGTATCTATTGTCTAAGAATGTCATTTTTCCTGCTATGTCGGTCTTCTCCACGAGAGTCAGGCCGAAAGGCATCATCACGAGTGTGACTAATCGGCTGTTACAATCGGCTGTCACAATCAACGGTTTCCGTCGCGGCGCCAGCTAATATTCACTTAGTTACCTCGACCTGCAAGCCACTTTCCATTTACCACGTCTACTGGTGAACAACATCCCCAATCGCTTGGGCTGAGCCCAGGCCAGAACTCGCAGCAACATCTGAGCTCAAAACTGAAGAGGTGGCTCTCACTAAAAAATATATAACATCCACTGTTAGTTTTCGGTTTGTGAATATTATTTCGCCAGTGAACGCGGGTAATTCACGTTCCCTGCCTCGTTCCCCGTTCCTCGCATAAGTAGGAAGATTAATGGTAAGCCTGATACGATCAGCAAGATCAGAACATGCTTTGGGATTAGCACGCAATGGTCTGGTTACCAGACCAGGACAAGGTGCGAAATATTGCGCTACATACAACCACACCCGTAGCTGCGTATAATACGGGAGAATATGTACGGATTTGAGGAGTTGGCGTTCGGCAGCGAGAGTTTTCCTATAATTTTCGCGGGAAGGAATAGGTATGACAACATGAAGCTAAAGAATATATGGCCCCGGGGGTAAGATATAATACTAAACTCCCGGGCTTGTCGTTCCCTTCTCTCCTCAGTGCATATCTTCATCCCGCGGGTGCTCAAGACGAATTGTTTGTCTCTCCGAAGAAATCGTGAGCAATGGCATCTACCCCATTTCGTGATGATAAGGCCTCGGTCGGGTATAGGAGGTCGCACAATTCTCCCCAGGCTGTGGGAGAATTGACATCCAACGACCAGATGCCACCGTCACTTCGAAATATGTCTCAGGAGGAACGGGAGCGATTGGAGCTCAAGATGCGGAAGAAGATCGACTTGCGCCTCATGCCCATGATGGTTTTGATATATATCATGAATTATTTAGACCGTAATAACATTGCGACTGCGAGATTGGCAGGGTTGGAGAAAGAACTGGACCTGTCTAGCACCCAGTACCAGGTAAGTTGAGCATCTGGCACGCTGTCTTTTGTGCGTGTATGCATTTGGAAGGGATACTAAGTGTCTATGGTTGAACTTCTAGACATCTGTGTCAATTCTATTTGTCGGTTATATCTTGATGCAAAGTGAGTTGATCCAGATATTCTTTTTAGACGAGCCCAGGATTGACGGTATAATGCATAGTTCCTTCAAACTTGTTCCTCGATAAAATTGGAAAGCCCTCACTATACCTCCCCACATGCATGGTTGCCTGGGGTGTCGTCTCTGGAGCCACGGGAGGAGTACAGAATTATGGAGGATTTCTTGCTTGTCGGTAAGTATTTCTAGTCGAGGGAGCGCTTTCTCATATGGCACCAACTAAGTCGGTATAGATTTATCCTTGGTTTTATTGAAGCGGCATATTTTGTGAGCTCCTCAAGATTCACCCTAGTATATCTAATTCTAACCATCATAATAGCCTGGGTGCCTGTTCTACCTCTCATCATGGTATACCCGCAAAGAGCTCGGTTTCCGGACAGCGATTCTCTATTCTGGCTCTCTCATCTCTGGCGCTTTCTCTGGCTTGATTGCAGCAGGTATCACTGGCGGTATGGATGGCAAAGCCGGAATTTTGGCATGGCGCTGGCTCTTCATCATTGAAGGCGCTATTACCGTCGTTATCGCCACAGCGGCATTCTTCATCTTGCCCGACTTCCCCAAGAGTACTTCATGGTTGACCGATATCGAAAGGGATTTGGCAACCTGGAGACTGGAGGCAGATATTGGTGAGAAGGACTGGGAGGGTAGTGGTCAAGAGAAAATGATAAAAGGGCTGAAGCTAGCCTGTGCAGATTCAAAGACGTACATCTTGACTGTCTGCGTTTTCTGCATTGTGGCTTCTGGATCCGTTACAAATTTCTTCCCAACGTAAGTATACGTGCTTCCTGCTACAATCTCCATTCTCATATCTGATATTAATATCCGGAAAATAGTGTTGTCGCAACCCTTGGATACGACCGTATCAAATCTCTCCTCCTCACCTGCCCTCCCTATGCTCTCTGTGTTATCATCACATTTGCAAATGCCCTCCACGCTGATAAAACCGGGGAGAGGTATTTCCACCTCACAATCCCGCTTTGGATCTCTGTGGCAAGCTTTGTCCTTGCCGCGGCAACCACGACTACTGCGCCGAGGTATATCGCGATGATGATTATGGTCTCGTCTATTTACAGCGGTTATGTTATTTCCCTTACGTGGATCAGTAACACGCTTCCCAGACCACCGGCAAAACGCGCGGCTGCTATTGCGATGGTTAATGCCATGTCGAACGCTTCCTCTATCTATGCCAGTTATATGTACCCCAGTACGTGCTTCCCACCCACCGCCCCCTGTAATTCAAACGTCAAGGCTAAGTCTAATTTTTCTTAGCATCCGCTGGTCCCCGCTTCCTCGTAGCTATGACTGTCAATGCCTGTACCGCTCTCCTCGCAATCGGCGCAGCAACTGTCCTGAGAATTGTCCTCATGAGGTTGAACAAAAAGCTCGAGAGGGGAGAGCCTGTGAGGGACGTTGCAACTGGGCGGGCGCACACTGGGGCGGAGACAGAGGTTGGGGAGAGTGAGAATATTGGAAAGGAGGGGGGAGAGGCGGGAGCAGTCACCACCTTCCGATTTTTGGTTTGAAATCAGGGCTTACTTTGTTCATGGAATTTATGGTGTAATGGACTTACTCCTGTTATTCTACTAATGATTGAATGACTGGGATGAAGTATCAAAAGAAACAGCCCTAGATGTAATTCTTTTGCGTGCGGGGCAGCCTTGATGTAACCATAGTCTCTACTCGATCGATTGTCTGCCTGAAGCGTATTAGAACAGAACTAACCCATTTTCGTACTTGAACATTGTTTTGCCAACTCTGGTAGTAGAAGCTCTCGGCAAGCTTTAGCCTGAGAGGGTTACGATCAGACGATTGGTTTGAAGATTGAGGCTCTTGCCCCCATCCTTGCTCAGTAATCGTACGCAACGTCCACACGTTCTCCAACGTTACTGTAACCGTCTATTATGGTATCGGATTCCAAGCGTGGAATGACAACGCGATATCACATGACAACGAAGGCCCAGTCCAAGAGCGAGGCTAAATACATAATATATAACCGTCTTTGCGAGATTAGGGTCCAGGTGTTCCCGTGCCAGGCTATCGTCGATCTACTGGACACTACAAAGTACAATTACTACTACTTGCCTGCCGTTGAGCTGTGCTGCCATTAAGGACACATGAGATATCTTTCTGAGGAGCTTTCGTTCCTTTCAGGATCTATCAGCCAGATCTACAAAATCAATGAACCCGTACTGGTCAACATTCAAGACGTCGTGGAATAAGCATGGGAGCGAGGCGCGGAAGCTTCAGCATCTGGACCTTCTTCAATGTGACCGTCGGCTAAATCTGCGCGCGGGATGTTGCAGAAATCTAGATGTGCATGCTGCCGTTACCCTGCCTGCACCTTGTAACATTTTCATGACAGTTTCACAAAATGAACTTCAATTGTGTGTGCGAAGCTTGAGAATTTATTCCAGTATGGGTTTGGCCATTGCCCAATGTTAGTATGGTTCATTCTGCTATACCTCACATTGCTCGCAGTGGGATGTCTCATTTTGGCTTTTGTTCTGCTAGAGGGCCTAAGATACCGGGCTGTTATTCAAGTCCAAAAGAACGTCCGTAGAAGATAAATCTAAAAATACCACAAAGTTGGGTATAAGTATGGACCCTCGTTTCGTCATCTATCCCTACTTTCAACTTCAACCTTCTATACCCATACTTTCCAACCTGGAATTCATTCCTTTCATGAATTTTCAAACTCCCGGTTTGACTCGCCACCTAAACTCCCAGGACGATGGAAGGCAAAAAAAAGCTGTTTCGGGAGGTCCAGGAGCAGGAGAGGCGCCTAGATGGAATGACAGTGTACGACGGTACACCTGGAATATACTTTTGTGAAACGTGTATAAATTTATCCCCCAGAATCTCCACCAGCCAAATAACATCCTCTCTGATATCGCACCACTGAAACACATACACATTCACCGGCACAGCATATGCACTATACTCCAGGTTGAGAAGGGCCAGTCGGTAATTAGCTAAGGCTAATTCTTTTCATGCTAACGTTCTTCTTTGTTTATGTACTGTTCCACGGTTACTGTGAAACTTTGTTGAATCTTACGGTTTATTCTCAAGTCAAAGGGAAACAAAGAGCATTGTGCAACGATTTCCCGTTGGCTGAGTTATACTCATTTTCCTCTATAAATATACTCGCCCCTGGGTTAACTAACGGACTCTCTTTTATTATGAATATCAGGGACATGTTGAATCCAGTAACTGAGGGATCGGAAAGCCCCCGGCTTAGGCGATGCACACCCATCCAAGAGTCTATACCAGTTCCACGTCAAACTACCCAGCCACCACCGCCTACGGCACTCCCACGGGAGTGGGTAATCATTGCTCGTGGGGATTTTCCAAAAGGACAGCCTCATCGGGACAAAAAATTCGTCAGGCTAAACCCCCCTCTATATGATGGTGAAGAACAGCTGAAGTACCACATCCAATTCCAATTGCCAGAGGTTGGACCATATGAAATCTTGGATGAGCATATTATCCAATCCCCCATGCCAGAACGATATATCAACGCAAAACCAGAGTTTCCACACTCGGAGCTCCATGAAGACGCCCTCAAAGTCATTGAAGATACCTCGTATGAGCCGGTCGTGCGAGTATGGGTGGAACATGAGTCAGCAGGTGAAAACCGCAAGGCAGTGTTTATACGTGTCGAGCATGTGCGCAGACTCCCGAGGATTGAGGGATGGCAGGTGGTGAAAAAGACTGGGGGTGGAATTCTGACCCGGTATATGGTCATGGTAGCACCAGATGCTACTGGTCAAACTCCTCTAAGCTGGGTATGGATGACGGTTCTTGAAATACGAGAGCAACTGCCTGAGCAATGTGATGAGTTGGTACGCGAGTATAGGGAATATAATCCTTCCTTGCTACGGACTGAGGCGAAGGCGGAGAGGAGACAGCAGAAGGAGAGGGCGCCTGTCGGCTTGAAGAGACGGCAGGAGGGTCAGCCGGTGCAAATTGAGGCCACCCCAGGGGAAGGCTCCACCACTGAGACTGACGGGGGGGAAGGAGAAGTTACTGAAGTCGACTCTGATGCATATGATCAGCCACCTTCGCCGAAACGCCAGCGCATGTCTCCAGTTGCTAGTTATAGCGTAGCCGGCGTATCCCCACAGGTACCGCAAGCTCCTTCAAGCTCCTCCTCTGTATCTTCCCTCCCTAGGGACATCTTTAGGACTGACTTCCTCTGTAATCAGGGAGAGAGCTCTCCGAGCCTTTTAAGAGGGGCATTAAATCGACCTCAGCGTGTCCCCGAACCAGAGTCACAGCCCCTTGATGAACTTGAACAAAGCAGCCCACCTGGCACCTTGGCCACTGCAGGCCCAAGTTTCACGCCTATAAACATTGACCCACCTACGCCAGCTCGTAACAGACGTGATTCATCACAGTTTCAACCACTAGGTGATCTTCAGCGACTCCGTCCGTTTGCGGTCCGCAGGAATGTCGCTCCGAGCCTAAGCCCTGGGCCCTTGGGCTTAGAACCCAGTGCCTCATATAAGGAAAGTGATCTAGATCTGTTCCTTGAGTCTCAGCCAGAGCGCTATCCACTAGCTGCGCCAACCGCCCCTAAAGTAGGTGATCTTGAGCTGGACGACCTCGATAGGGCTATACCCCCCGGGCAGTCTCGGATTCTTCCTCCACATCAGTCTCTTCCAAAGTCTACGTCTCCTCCTACACCCGCGGCCGCAACCGCTGGGGTAACAACTAACCTCCCTCCCGTCCTGCAGTCTCCATCAGTACCAACAAGATTGAGCACCGACTCACCACTAAGCATTCTCGGGTCATCACCGCTCCTTCCTGCATCAATCTCTGCGCGAGCCCCACCCATTGAGCCAGTACCATTACGTCTAGATTCTCCTCCCCGTGGCTCAGTCTACGTTCAACTAGCAGCTGATGAGCTCCCAGTGAGACGGTCAGCGCGGTTAGGTGCGCGTAGGCAGGCGGCGATGCCTGAGGTGCCGCTTGCGAAGGAGCGGCTAGTCGAGGCAAAGGAGGAGGATGCCGTAGCGTCTACATCTAGGAGTCACACAGCGTCTGCGAAAAGAGGAGGAAGCCGACCTGCAACTGCGAAAAGAGGAGGAAGCCGATCTGCAACTGCGACTGCTGATAGGCTAGAGCCCGCGCAGAAGAGAGGGCATAGAAGGGCGAAGGGCAGTGTTGGGAAGAAGCAAGGCAGGGGCGGGACTGGGGCTGAGACAGAGGCTACTGGCCAAAGGGGAGGCCTCGAGATGGCTAGAGGGGTACAAGGCAAAAGAAATAGGGGACGAGGGAAGAAATGAATAAGTTAGGTTTTTGGTGAGGGATTGATACGGAAGGGTGAAGGAGTTTCATGGGGATTTGGACTGTGGATAGGGACGGCAGGGTTAGGAGTACAGTAGATGCTCGTGGAGAAAGGATTTGATCCTTTTTTTTTTTTTTTTTTTTTTGTTAATCAGTACTCGTATTGAAGCTTCTCGCTTATGACGAGGCAGCGCATCCCCCAGGTAAAGCCGGGTGGGATTGTCCAACTCCCTGCCCCGTAGTTGGTGTGGGACAATCGACTAAGCAACTGATTAGATCTAGCACCGATGAGGTTGATATCTACATTTGCACTCGGAGCAATGTTGTACGTTCCCGGGTATGAATTGCCAATTTCCTTAATTTTCTTGGAAATAAGTGTGGGTACGGGTGCTAGCGGCGACCACTTAGTATATTGGGGACGAATTGCAGCGCTGTAATTCTTTGTATTGTGATCTTTTTCTGCACCTGCACTTGGTAGTTGCTTCCCGAGGGTGCTTTAATTACTATGTGATCACAAACGTAAATCAAAAGCGAATCCAGGGTAACCTCCTTCCTGAGGACTGGCATTGTGGCCCTATGTTGCTTTGCTAACCCTGAACTTACCCACCTGCGGACATGAGACTAGCGTTTCAGATAGTTTCTTGAATTGAACTCGGCATCAATTCGTTGTGTAAATAAAAAACTGAGGGTTTTGGAAACACCTTGTGCGTGGGCAAAGGAGAGAACTTACAGTATTGAAGTTGCTAGTATTCAAACGGTGCGCAGAAAGTGTAGAATCAATCAGTGCTTTCGGCACTTTTTGTGCTTGCTTGCAGTCCTTGCGCCGAACTCGGGTTTCTGCACATGCTCCTGCTACAGCTTGCGGGGTTTGATAGAGAGTTATGGTACTCAGCTCAACTCCACCCTGACCTCCATCTACCAACCCGCCGTGATAGCTTCCATCCATCTCGATAACAGGAAGGAGGATGCACAGAAGGCCTACGCAGAAACCGTCCCTTCTTTGAATATATATTAAATTCGGTGAACATCCCTGGCAAAACCGTACAGATGAGACAAAATCACCTGACGGACGTGGACACTGCTTGGCAACAATAATGCCAGGTCACGACCTCTCATGATGCTCATGTTTACATGTTGTGAACTTAGTAATCCTCATCCCTTAAACTTAGTTCGACGTACCACTAACGCGTCGAACCCCCAACTCCACCAATTGTTCTGTCCCATCAAATCTAAGGGTGCAGCTCTAGAGGCGTTTTTAACACTCTATTCAGATATATCAATACATATATATTGAAGTTCTTATATTGTCATGGCACCCTCCGTCAATAGCCCCCTTACTCGTGAGTTTACACGTTTCTGAATTCCCTTCAGTTACCTATAGCTATATCCATCATCCTCGCCATTTCTATTTTACTGACCTATCTCTCTCTGCTCAGCTATTGTCATCCCAGAGATTTCTGTTGCACCTCATTTTACTTGTCTCGGCAGCGGCCTCCTTCAGAGTGGCCACCCCCGAGAATCTCCCTCTTCTTTAGAAGCACTCCTTCTCCCTTCCATGGCGGCACCTCGCGGTATTCCGAATAGCGCTAAGCCAAAGACCTGGTGGCGCGCGCAATGTCTCCACTATGCAATTGACATGCCCGTGTCAGCCACCATTGATCGCATGAGAGTGAGGCTAGAAGAAGGCTTGAGGTGCCCTGGAGGTTTAGTACTTCCGGCGGACTTGCTTGATTTGGAGCATAAGAAATGTGGGGAATTCAGAAAGTTGAATGCACAGGTTCGGGACAAGATATCGGGAGGGGATAGTGCGTCTGGGAAGGCAAAAGCGAAACCAAAGGGAAAGGAAAAAAATGATCAAAAGCCAAAAAATGATCCAAAGCCAAAAAATGATCCTAAACCAAAAAATGAACCAAAGGAGACGGTCACGACTACAACTATTACGACTACTACCACGACAAAGCTTGAAAAAACTTCCGCACCGTCACGAGGTGGTTCTGGGGCAGGTGCTGCAAAGGCTGCAAAGACTGCAAAGACTGAAAAGACTGCAAAGACTGGCATTGGATCCCGAAGTGCGCCAATGAAAACATCTGGGGTTATCAAGCAGAAGGCAGTTGTGAAGCCTAAGAAGGAAAAGAAAGAGGTGAAGACAGAGGGTAAGTTTGACTATAACTATACATTCTGAGTGTCGAGGGTTAGTTTAATGGTATCTTCCTTTGCCGTCAAGCTGCAATCAGCCGCTGGAGCTTTCTGTCACTCTTGCAATAATCCATCCTTAATGAGTCCTGTTCAACTTTTGTATTTAAAGAAAACTGAATGGGATTCATATCCCTTCCATTGCCTACTTGCGTTTGCGTATACCAGTGAGAATCGATGGTCCCCTTCAAACCTCAAATTAGTATGTCTTCAATATTTGCGCTCTCAGCTGATTATGGTCTTCACTTAGAAGAAGGCGAGCTATACAATTACTCCACCCTTGTTCGAGAAATAATCCTTCGCCAACAAGAATTCCGCAACAGCACCAACTACACCTCACCTCAAGGCCCAATTCCAAGTTATCTTTCCGAGAACCAACCACGTCCAACGTGGCAAACTCAACCCGCACCTACTCCGCAACCCGAACGATCGAGACCCAGAGTCAACTACGCCCGGTACTCCGGCCCTCCACGAGGTGGCAGCAATGCGGGCAGTAGCAGTGGGCGACCAAAGTGGGTTCCACAGGGTGATGGCACCTTTAAGCAGTTCGGTGCACCAGTAGGCGGGGAATATCGACCCAGGGGTGGTAGATCAGTAAGTTCAACTCATCAAAACTATTATCCGCAGCCACGCCAAGGGAGGGCCGAGCTTGAGGAGGAGGAGGAGGAGGAGGAAGGTGGCTTGGACTATAACTCGAGTGACAACGATGACTACTACCACGGCTCTGAGATGAACGACATGATGGAGGAGATAGTTCAGTCTGCTGAAATGCAAGAGTATGAAGACGAAGACCAAGCAGAAATGGATCTCGACAGAGCAGTGGAGGACGCCAACAACTATGGCTCTTGGGACAACCATTACGACTCACACTCAGAAAGCGAACGAAGTGATACCACCTTGAAAAGCTACCACAGCGGAGCCCTAGGAAATGAATCTGAGGAAGAACATACCGAGGACCCAGGCTCGGATTCGGATATGTACCTTTGGGATAATGCTGCCTCCGTGCAAATGTTTTAATAGTCCTGTTCCTGCCAAGGCCGTGGTTGGTTCTCCACACAGCCTGATCCATCAGAACACACTTGGGGAGGTTTTGTTTCTTTCGTGGTTTTAAAGTATTGGAGTGGGGGCTTAAACTTGTGGAGTTTTGGAGGGCGTGGCTTTTGTTCTCATGCTAGAAGTATATGTGCTTTTGGGGGGTATCGAGATGAGGTATTGATTTTTCCTAATTGTCTGGATTCGCCTTTTTGTTTCTACATGCAGCGTCGAATTTTTGAATATGATCAGTATGCTTTTATAATTAACCATGTAGCGTCAAATTCCCCGCCATAGTTGTATCCAGTCCTTCGCACCCCCATCTAGCCTCAAATTCGACAACCATCCCAGAGTTATAATTCCTACGTGAAAAATCGTTAAAACGAATCTCCTGTGACGCAGTGGTTAGCGTGTCGTTCTTATACGTTGGATTCTTTAAGAACCAAGTATGCCTCTTGAGGAATGCGAAAGTCGCCAGTTCAATCCTGGCCAGGAGAATCCTTTTTTTTTAATTTGTTTTATTTTTTTATTATCTTGCTTGCTGGAGCGGAGTCACCAAGTTCTGCGATTTTGCCTTGGCAGCTGGAGAGACGGCTTTCGCAAGCCAAGATCCGAGAACAGGATGCCAAGCAGGCAGCTAATTACCGCATCCACTCGCGAAGAACGGTCCTTGTCAGTTCCAAGACATAGGCCGCGCTAAAGGTGATGTCCGATCACAATGGAGCACTCAAACTGAGTTATAACGGTCCACTTTTTTGAAAAAGTGCATAAGCTTTGCCTATGTCTTAGAACTGACAAGGACCGTTCTTCGCCAGTGGATGCGGTACCTTCAACCTGTGTGCGATTGGTCAAAGCTTATCATTTCTCTTTCTACGGATACAGGTCTCTATAGTAAGGATAGACACAGGTGTACTTCAGACTCGAGCTTACAACCCCAACATCTTGAGCAAACTCCGTTACTGCTAAGAAACAAACTCCATACTCCAAACCGCTATCCTACGTATCCATGGCTAGCTAAATAAAAACATGAAAACGCCTTCACAAAACTATTTCCGTCAGATCTCACATCCAAATACCAACCCTTACCCCCTCCCCTCCCCTTCTTTCAACCTTGCCCATCCCAAAGCACTCCCTAATCACAGTTGCAACGACCGGCCAACGAAGCCTTCCACCGCTCGCATACACACTTCTGCAAAATGCAATAGTTATCAATCACCACTGAATCTAAGCCCACACCCTCTTCCGTAGCACTCTCTCCTCCCATCTCACACTCCTCCCACTAAACCCCATCGTCGGAGGCAACCCATGGCCACCATCCCGAAGACTTCCCAGCCATATTAACTTCCCACTCGAGTTTCCATGCCATTTAATATTCCTCCTCCGATTCCCGAACTTATCACAGACAAGTTCAAGAGGTACGCCTTCGTGGGGTGGCGGTGGGCGGATATAATCATTGGAATGCTTCCGCCGGAGGCGCCGGGTGAGACGAGATAATGAGTAGAATTGGGACGGGGACTCATGAGCTGTAGTGAGGGGCTGGGGTCTTATTTGCTGTGGGGAATCTTGAGCTGTAGCGGGCGGTGTGGCTATTGCTGGTTGTGCGGAAACTGAGGTATGGATGGGCGGTTGAGACTGTTGTGGATGGTGTGCGCTGCGGTAGCCAGGCCGTATTGGAGCATGGACCTGGCGTTCAGCTTCTGCAATGAGAGGGACGGAAAGCCGATTTCTTGCTGGTTGGGAGATAGCCTCTTCATATGACGGTAACTCGTCCTCTTGCTGCTCACACTCCCCCTCTTCTTCCTGAAAGTCATCAACCCCAAACCACCCATGGCTGCCACCACCCCACCAAGTACTTCTTTGCCGGGAGGATGTTTGCTCCGAAATTTCTAGCAGGGATGTATACCGTAACTGCTGCTGTGGTGCTGGAGGTCTTCGGCTCGAACTTGGAAATCCACTACCACTGGAATCTCTAATGCTGCTACCCCAATCATATAAACTTCCTCCCCTATATCTCCCCCGCGGCATACCCCATCTCGAACTATTCCCTCCTCCAGCACTAGCTATAGCTTCCGCCTCAGCACCAGAACCTAGCCGAGAAGGTGATGCGACAAGACTTCCTATACCCCTAGTGCCTGTGTCTCGCAGTACCACCTCTCCTTGATTGCCTCTTAGACCCAGCATTTCTGCTAGGCTTCGGGGAGTACGCCGTTCTTCATAGTCGGGATCGATGTAGCTATCATGTATCTGCGCCTCTTCCTCCATCGTTGCTCTGGTCTGCTAAGTAGTTCGGAATGAGCGGTTGATCCAGGTGAAGGTCAAGAAATCTTTATTATATTAATAGCCCTCAAAGGATGTGAGGATAGTGTTCCCAAGAGTCCAAACTGCAGCCGTGTAGAGAACATATACATGCAAGCTATGCTCCTGGTGTGGCTCTGTTAGCTTAAGTCTTCTAGAGCCCGGAGCATCCTGTGTCTAACACGGATATTTTTGCTCCTAAAAGTCTAGTGAGTGAAACCAGAATGTCTGAAGGGGAATTGATACCGTGGAGAACCTTTGCTTTTTGATGAGGTTTTGTAGGACGATATTCGCAGCGATTTTCGGACGTCACCCCCGCAGCCGTAGGAGAGACTAGTCTATATATGGGGACGCAACCCGCCTACCCCGGTAGTCTGGCCTAACTGGGAACACGAGGCGTTTTTGTTTATTTACTTGTTTGAAGGTGCGACAAGTTACCCCCATTTTATTCTCCACGGCCACCTGCAGTTTAGGACGATCTGCCGCGTTGGCCTACATATACCAACGGGTCCACGCCCTCCACGTAAGTGCACATGTACCAGACTAATGTACATGTACGACCTGAATACGAGGCCCTGTTCTAGAGGGAGTCTGGTTGTCTTGGGGCTGGTGCCAACAGATGATAGGTTCAGAGGCCGTCTGGAAACCTACTACTGTGCTCGTACCCCGACTCTTATCTACCTCCACTAAAATAAATGCGCTGAGTCTCTGCTTCGAGCTCCAGTGCCAAATCAGCGACATAGGTAGCCTTGAGATCTGCTCCAGCAATTGTGGAGTCTAATCTTAGACTGCTGCTTTGAACTAGGCACAGGAGGTGGGTCGTGCAGCCAGACTATCTTGTACCTAGCTGGAACTCAGAGCAGAAATCGGCTTCAGTTTACTAGGTACCTCCCCAACGTTACTTCAGCAGATGTAGATAAGCCTCTACGAGGGGTTGTGCAACCAACCAAGCTAGTAGATAAGAGTCCCACTGGTGCATATGCGTCTATTATTAAAACTATCCCTTGCCATAGTCTGGTTGCATGACCCCTCCGTAATGGTCATGCAACCAGACTACCCTTGCCAGCGAGATATTGACAAAGCCATTGTTAACGTAGATATCGTATTGCCAAACAAGTGGGACCAAGTCTGCCAATTGTGGTTAACCAAATAATGTACATAATTTGTACCTGTGGGTTTATTCTTCTCTCACGCCCAAGCACATAAATATTTAACCATGCAATCCAAACAACGATATAAAAAACAATGTAAGCCAACGGTATCCAACACAATCCTATTTACTGAAAATAGATCCCAATGCAGTCATACTGCTTCCCAAAAAGCCTTTATGTTATCCTTGTAATGAATCGATCATTTTACCCCAGAATTATTCAGTATCATGAATCGTAATTTTGCAGCTTAGAGCTTTCTAGCCATATGATCCTTCGAGAATCGGATCGGAGACCTCTTGGTAATGGCTCCATTGACGCACTTTGTTCCAGAAGCGACCACACCCATCGGCACTGGAGTACCGTTCGTGCAAAGAGACCAAGCAGTCTCACTTGTGCAAACGATAGACCCAGTACTGCAAGATCCACCAGCTGTGGTTGGTGGTGGTGGGACATCGACCTTCTTCACATCCTTTGGTGGGTCAACAATAGGTGGTGACTGTGTTGGGGGCGGTGCTTCAGTCTCTGACTTTTGGTCCGCTGGTGGGGGTGCTGCTCCAGTCTCTGGCTTCTTGTCTGTGGGTGGGGCTGGTCCAGCAGGTCCGCAGCTACCTTGTGGAGGGGCTGCAGCCGCTTTGGGAGAAATGACAACATCCTTACCAGGGTTAGGGATCTCAACGTCCTTGCCGTCAGCAGTAGTGCACCCGTTTGCGATGTTTGCGGTAAAGATATCGGGGTAGGGGCTGAGCCCAGAGCCTCCACCCGTAATCTCGATGGAGGCACAGTTCATGTACATCTCCCTGTTTCCGATTTTGTTGAACCAGGTCCAAGCAAACAAGACTGGTCCATCCTTGGTGTCCTTAGGGACGGTGAAGTCAAAGGTACCAGCTGCACCCTCAGCATGAGGGCAATCACCGATGTAAGTCTTGATTGCCTTGAAAGTAGCTCCGCCATCTTCCGAGATCGAAGCCTGGCAAGAACCACCTCCATGGACGGCAGAACCCCCAAGGGTGAATTTCTGCTGAGAACCAGCCTCCCACTTTGCAACGGGGGTAAGGTCCGCACCACCGAGCTTATGATAGCCCTTGCAAATCTCCTTGACGGGGGCTGTGTAGTCGTTATCAACAGAAGTAGCGAACTTGTTCAGCTTATGCCTGATTGGTGGAGGGTCCTGCATGTCGATATGTGCTAGGACGCCGGGCATGGAGGCCAAGAGGGCGAGAGCTGCGACTGAAATGAAGGACTTCATATTGATATTGGTATGTAAAGTGTGAAACTGAAGAGTTATAGAGAAATTCTTCGTAGCGAGCTATACAAACTCTTGAGAGCAGTTATGAACGGTAGGGATCGTGTGATGTCTAGTAATTTCTAGAATTGGACGAAAATGATCAAGAGAAGGTGCAAAATCGTTACGTTGGATTGAATGAATGTACGAGGAGACCGGCTACCTCTCGTTGTTTGGAAAGACTGGCTGTTGGGTGGAGATGATGAGAATGGAAGGTGTGGGGTGAGAAGGGATATTATATAGGACATCTTCGCTTGATCGTAGGGCATCTTGGAGGATACACGGCAGTTGTTTCTGTTCAAGGTGGTAATTGTACCATTCTTCTAAGCAACTTCCCAAATGGGACCTGACCGAGTCCAACAGAAGAATAGTGCAATTGAAAGACCTCCTTCCTGCGAGACTAACGTCAGAAAATCAACGAATCAAGACCCGGTAAATATATTCCGGCAATTGTCTGGCGTTCTGGCGAAACGTTCACCAACCCACTCGCAGCCACTCTCGCGAATAAGACCCAAAGTCTAACCTGCCGATCAAACCGATCAAGCGAAGAGTTGTAGATCGTAGGTCCATACACTTCCGACAAGCTGCGGCGGCGATAGTCTGGGCGGCGCGAAATGTTTCACATTCGGTCTTAGAGGAGCGTCCCTGTTTGGCAAGTGTCAGAACGAAACCCCTTTGCTGACTAACTACCAGTACCACATCTGGAAACAAGGGGCAACTATTAGAGTCCTACGAGAGGCCACAGCGTGTACTTACCTACGAGGGTGTTGTGCCAACCAGACTAACTTACATATATATGTTCTGGGCCGTTACGGAATTAGAATTTTGGTCAAAGGTTTTCAATGCCACGGCGACTTCTACAATACCACAACGGTTCTACAATACTACAGCGACACTCCAATATCACACGTAGTAAATACCAAATAGAAGTATATCCAATAATACAGTTACTTTATAGCAAGTTACTTAATTAAACAAAGAACAAAGGGATAGAGTGCAAGTAACTAAACAATATGAGGGGGATAAAAAAGAACTTCGCTTGCTTAACCCTCTACTCAATCAATCTATCAATTGCTGAACCTTCCTTTTGAAGGAAGAATCACACAATGCTTGGACTTGGTAGAAGATTTCTTGTATTCTCTGAAAATACTAATTGCCCATAGACCATCCACACCCTTGTGCTCGCATTCAGTATTCCCTGAAAATACTAATACTAAGACGGAGATAAAAATAGAAAAGAAGGAGAAAAGAGCGGGCCTTATATCATGATGCTCATAGACTGTCCAAACCTTCACATTCACATTTAGTATTCCGAGAACATTCCAATTCCATAACCATCTGCAATATTCTAAGCTCAACCAATCAATCGCTCAATTGCTTAATCTTCCACTCCCACTCAATCCTCCCCTTGCTAAAACCTCTGCAATCAATCCATCGCTCAATACTTAAACTGAATTAGTACATGAATGATTTGAGCCAGTAGGGCAATGAGGAGTACATAAATGACTTTCTTTTTTGCATTGGCAGCGATGGTCTGCACATTGGCCCTTGCATTTACAGCAAACCACAGATCCAGTAGAGGCAACAACGTGAAGTGACTTCGCTCTTTGAGCTTGCCACGTTGAAAGAATAGACTCAAGATAATTTGGTCTAATACAGAAGGAAGCCGCTCCAGTTCTCTAGCGGGATAGTATCGATCCAATAGGCCATATTCACAATACCTACTTACACCATGTCGGACTCCTCATTACTAAGTTCTATTTGCCTCTTTATTTGGTGTTTAATCACTTGCGCTATCTGCTTTCAAACATATGCTTGGAGTGCGCATATAATGTATATGAATGTATATGCCATCCCGGAACGGCCCTGCAATTCCGCAACTGCCCAGGCCATATTCATGGCCTGAATTCCGCAGCGGCCCAGATCAATACTTAGTCTGGTTGCACTACCCCGTTGCAAACTAACATACTACGGAGGGTCTCTGGCAACCAGACTAGGAGGGTCATGCAACCAGACTACCCCTCGCCAGAGGTTATACGTAGTCTGTGTTGATACGTCAGTAGTTTGGACTCCAGCTAGCACTTATAAATATCATATGTATCAAGGTCAGAGAATAGATAATGCATTTATGCAATTATATACTAAGTAGGTATAGCCTGCTATTACAAGGGCTTCTGGTTCGCACAATGGCTATACATGGTCAAGTCTCTTTCGCAGTCAAACAGGCAATAATAGTACTAATTACATGAATGGGTCAGAAGCGCTGGAGTCAAGTTGAAAATTATGAAGGTAGATGTCTTGAATATTTACGTCTTTTCTTCATTTGTTCTAACTATCGCCATTCTGACTGCCAAGCTCATAGTAGCCCACCCAGGTTAGCTGTCCGGTTGCACTGCCAGACGCTGTATCCTGGTTCGTAACGTGGGGCTTGTGCCAACCAAGTAACGTGCTGATGTGGAGATCTCTAGGAGAGGCTAGTCTGGTTGCTCCGAAGGAGGGCCAGTGCTCGCCATGCACTCCATTATTAGATATTCTCCAGCGTGTGGGGCGAAAAAGTAAAAAAGAGTTGAGGGGAAAAAGAAAGGGCTCAATCGGGAATTGAACCCGAGACCTCTCGCACCCAAAGCGAGAATCATACGACTAGACCATTGAGCCATCAGTGATTTTACAGTCCTTGTAAAGTAACTTCATGGGGTCAGAATTCGAGAGAAGATCACTTCTGACTTCTGGTACGAGAACAAAGGTGTTTTGGAATTAGCCACTTCACCGAGGGTGTTGTGCCAACCAGACTACCACTTCACCTTGATATTTGAAGCTCTTGCAGCTCTTGTTTCTAGTCTGGTTATCACATTCCTCCCCGTCAATGCTCAAGCTCAGAATGGCTGTCAATACCAAGTATAAGGGGGGGTTGGCGTCTGGTCGTCGTGGGTAGTGCGTGGTGGGGACTACAAAGGTGCAGGCGAGGGAGATTAAGAGGCAATAGGTAAGCCCGAGGACATTTGCTGCGAAGGGGGAAAATTGCTGACGATCCTGAGTATAATGAATGCGAAGAGAATCGGGAGAGAAGAGGTAAGGCCGATTATCGACCAAGCTGGTGTTTGGTGGGGGTGATGGGGAGGGCATGAATACCAGTCGCCTAGTTAGATAGTCCTCGCTTGTGTTTAGATTGACTACTTGCACTAATCACAATCGAATTTAACATGACTCGGGTTTACTGCTCAGTGAAGCCTGCAATGCCTTGAAGGAGTTGGTAGGTAAAGTAACCCGGAGCAAATTATTCCGATCCAGTGCACTGTGGACTTCGCTGGCCAGCCTCCGGATCAACTTTTTTTTTTTTTTTTTTTTTTTTTTTTTTTTTCAATACTCGCATAAGGCGTGACCACGGCGAGGTTCAGGTAGGCCTAGAGCCCTACGCTCCCTGTTCCCAGAGCGAAAAACTAACTAAAAGACAAATCTCCCTCTCAAAACGCACCTTAACCCCCCCTCCTCGTCCACCCGATCAACACGATCGCAGGCGAGCAAAGAAAGTTTCTGCTAGGTCAACGGTCACAATCTTCCCATTGACCTCTTCCCTCCGCTGGATCAAACCAAGATTGTCCACATCCCCCCACGAGGCAAACCTCCTTCCTAACCACTCTCCGCCACCACACACCAGTGCGACGTGGTGCCCTGTCTCATCATATCTCCCGCAGGATCTGCAGGAAACATCCCCATCCCCCTCCCCCAGAGTCTGTCGCCATGTGGCAAAGTTTCCCTTACCGCTCTGACATCTGGTATAATTCACCACCGCCCTTCTCTCCCATCGGATCACCCTACCCAACCCAAACCCCCTAACTCTTCTCTCCCTCCGAGCCCTTTCCTTGTACCATTGTCTAATTCCTCCCTCCGTAATTATTTGTACGCTATTGTCCTGTGACCCTTCTTTGGCTAACTCATCAGCCCTCTCGTTACCCTCTATCCCTATGTGCGCCTTGACCCAACCGAAATGAACCTTGTCTTTGGCCTTCCCCAATGTGGTCAGAATCCTCTTCACAAGGCTCATAATAGCAGCTTGAGAATCAGAAAGAATCAGAACCTCCACAGCGTTCCTGATCCCTGCAATCTCCCCGTCTCATACCGTTGCTACCTTCCCTAAACCGATACTCCTTTCCAACCGACCGTTATGGGATCCCCCCCCTACCCCTCCTCCCTTATCTTTACTCCCGTCAGTGAACCAGACATCCCTCCTCCCCCCCCGAAAACGGATCATCTCCTCCCGATCATCCCCTTTTCCCAAATCAAGATTCAGCACTGACACCGCGCACTTCGCTATCGGCCCCCCGTACGACAGGGCCCATTCCTCAGAGTCCGTGGTCGCTGCTGCTCTGCTAACCAGGGTCTCCGCTAAGGTATCCCCCTCACCCCGACCCTCATCTGGCAACAAGTCGCCTAGCATCTCCGGATTTGCCAATACCCTAGCCATCAACCTCCCTTGACAGGCCTCCATCGCCATGCGGGGGGTTTCCACCCCCGCTATCCTAAACACTGTTTCAATCCTCGCCCCTCTGACTGCACCAGTACACTTCCTCAGCGTCTGGTATTGCAGCCTATTGAATTCAAGTTCCCACTGTCTCTGACCCCGCCACCCCAGTTCAGCCCCCCACATCGCAATCGCTCTGATCGAGCCAGTGAAGAGCTGTTTCCAGCTCGACGGGGAGATTCCCCACTTCCGGATCCAACTGGTAAACGCGCAGAGATTAGGTCTAGTTACGCATACTTAAATTTATCATATACATTGGCGATTAGGTGGAGATCAATAATGAATAAAATTTCAATTACACAGTATTCTCGTGATTGCGTACCTAAAATTATTTCATCAGAGAAACTAAAAAATATCTAGTCTAGTTAGAATCCATATCTATCAATATCAGCTCTTATGATTGCTACCCTAACTCCACTGGAATTCTATATAATTGGAAGTCTCAAACTCCGCTCTAATTGGAAGACTTGACTAGAGTAAGCTCTTGCCTGTGTATGTAAGTCTGGTGTACGTTTGACGTGTTCTAATGTGTGAACATGAAACGCAGATACTCAGATTGTACTGAATATGGTAAGCATGAACGCCAAAAGTCTTTTTTCCTTCCTTATTGAAATGTATGGGGCTTGCTACGCTTTTGGGGTGGCTTGGCTCCAGGACGCACAAAGGAGAAGAAGACCTTTGGTGTGTTCCGTAGTCTATTCCAAATATGCGTCAGGATAGCGGGCGTAATACAAAAAGTACTTACTACGTTGTATATAATTTTGTTCGCTACATATCCCTAGCTACTTACAGTACATAAGCTTATTTCTAGTCTAGAACATCTCAACGTGGATGTCCAAGTAGGTAAAGGAAACGCACTTGGTGCTATCGAAAACGTCTCCATGATTAGATGAAACCCAGACTTTGAATTGATTATCAGTTAATGCTTTGGTTAGATCTAGATACTTCCTGAAGACTAAAGATCATTTACGTATACTAGTATGCCATCAGTGATAGAAAAACTGTAATCGGCTACGCACAGCACGCCAAATATGATTAATATTGTTGTCATAAATAAGTCGAAATACATACTGCTATAACAAGTATGGTATACAGTTCTTGGCATCCTAACTGGGATAATACGGTGTTATTCGAGAGAGAGGATGAAATCTCCCAATCCTCAACCAGAACAAACCCCTAAACTACTTAAGTACTTGTCGATGATACGAATTCAACAAACCAGATATTACAAAGTTAAGGAACAGTGAACTACTGGCATTTCAATAAGGAGAGGCTTAAGCTACCTAGGCAGAGTTCAACTACCAGATATGCCTCGATGATTTTGACTGAGCCTCCCACAGCATACAAGAGACCAAGCGCTCGGGAGTTGAGTCTTCGCTAATACGCACATAGCAAGCGCTTCTTTCTTTATACCAGAGAATTGAACAATGCAAAATGCTCAAGAGAAGGTTCTTAACTCATCTAGTCATAACGCGGGTAGTTAGCTGATGGTTAGATCAGCGGCCACTGGCTTCGGTTTCTAGGGTCAATCAAGGGGTAGCAGGTGGATCATGGAAGTGTTTGGACAAAGGTGATAATTTGAGTTTGGCCACTCTGGAAACAGCATCTTTACTGGAAACATCATCTAACACAAGTGCACCATGCGTGCTCTAGGGAACACAGACATATGTTGACGTTTTAAATCCGGCAAATTGATGACAATGTTCTATGTTCCCGAATGAAATACCAGAAACTCCCCAGAATTTCTAAACAAGCGAAGTAATTTTGACACAGGGATCTCTATGATTGCCGACGGGACGACCGCAAAAAAGGAAAAGGATCTCTTCAGGAAGGAATAAATAAATCTACAACCCCATTTATCTCGGAACCCCACTAGCTTCAATAATAGTAGGCGGCACACGAGACTATAGACGGCCTCATTAGACTCGGATTAATCTGGGTTTAATTGGCTTCGAATATTGCCGATATACGGCCTACATGTATCTGCATTCAAGATGCATGCTAAGTATGACTGACGACACCACTATTTTGGTGCAAACTTGCGGGGTAAAGAACGTAATGTAGCATTCACAGAAAAATATCTATGGTCGAGGCATATTCCATACTTCAACCAATAATTATAAGGTTGGCCTTGCTTCGGATAGGTATTGGGCGCTCATGTATACAAGGAATTATTTTATTGGTGAGCACTACATCTTAAGACTCTACTGTACTCTCATTTATACCATCCATGCACCTAGGTGTCGTTTGACTTGGAAACACTACCTTTAAGCAATAGCTTACAGGATTTCAGGTGTGAATTCTTTTCTCCTGTGAGAACTCCATACTGGAGCAAATATCTGAACACTCTCAGTCAGTATTTCACAGCAGATATATAATACCCTTAATAACCTTTTTTTTTGCAATTGTACGACTATAGTTTACTCCGACTTTGAAATATCAGTTGGACTCAAGGACCAAAAGGTGGTTCAGATCTATGTACCTCGTTCCCAAGCACTTTTATGCTCATGTGATGCCAACTGGATAGATTGAGGGTAATGAAGAGTATGCTATCAGAATGTGCATGCTGTCGCTGCGCATGACGAACAAAAGAAGCAGTGGCGAGGCTAAGTTAAAAAGATTCGATTTATGCCAGATGAGGAATGTGGTTTTTCCAGCGAATAGAATCAGAAATACCGATGCTGATCGGGAAAATTGAATTGAGACTTTGCCATTGTCTAGTACCATACTGATATCGATTAATTGAAGCTAAGTTTACACTCTGTCATGGAAGGGCGAGATTTTACGATGCATAGTCTGTATCCAGTCAGCATGATGAAACTGGAAGGTCTGGTAGAAAAGAAACAATTCAAACGATTACGGAGGATGTTGTGCCAACCAGACTATCAAACAATAAGGGTTAAGATCTCGTTACTAGATTTTACCTATAATGCATGACGGATCGCCCTCGACCGTTAGGCCGGAGCAACCTCATTATATAAATAAATTTAGCCATAGCTGTGTGCACATGTGTCTGAACAATTGAGCCATGAAGGATTGATTGCCGATCCTGTAACCAGCCACGCCAGACTAGCTTATCTTTCCCTTCCACAAGCTAGACTTGATGGGGAAAGGGGTCGTCGGGGACATGCCCGCCTCTCGTAGACCACGATCAAGGATTTACCGCAGTTTCTGTCTTCATCTGGGAGTCAATTACCAACACCATTCTTCAAACGATCAATTCCAGTGCAACAGGTGCAATCGTCCTAGATATGTTTTCGAAGCTGGAAACGTGAAAGAGTATGGTCTTAGCGGTGCTAATATAGTGACAATGCTCACGACTGCACCATTACCCCAGACTAGGTAATTCTTGCACAAAGGTAGACGACATGTGATAGGCAGCTTTGGACCACTACTTGTAGTGCCCACCAGAACTACAAGTAGACTTATTCTCAAAAGCCAACGACTAAGTAAAAAAAAAATCTAGTCTTGTCTGTTTCATCAGCCACGTGCTCTAACTTATAACACCGTTCTCTTCTCCCTGCTTCGAAGGCATTCAGGTACTTTTCTATTTGAAGTCAGAATCAGTTTATCAGACCCATTAGACCTCTATGTCAGTTATCTTATATTTGGATTTGTCGCATCGCTCATGGCCGGAGCTTTCATCCAATAGAGAAATCCACAATGGGTCTACTTTGGCCCGTGTTGACAAAGCATCTCATGATCATGGATTAGATGCTTTTTCCTTTGTGAGTATCAGAAAAGGATTGTCGGGCTACTTCGGACGCGGTGATATATAAGCTAAGCCATTGGTACCTTAGGACCATATCCTGAAACAAGGGGAAGGATTGATAAAAGAGGTAGTGGATAATCTAGTAATGGGGGAGATACCGAAGGAGTGGCAGTTCGCGAAGGTGGTGATGATCCCCAAACCTGGGAAGGATCATTAGATCACTAAAGGTTGGCGTCCCATCAACCTTATCAATTGCCTAGGGAAGTTGGGCGAGAAAGTTGTGGCGGGAAGGCTCCAGGGCGCGGGACTTTTCCACAAGGGACAGTTTGGGGGGGTACGGGGGAGATCGGCAATCGAGGCGGTGGCTCGAGTAATGATCAGGGCACAAAGGGCGACGGCTAAGAAGGGGGGTGTTGCGCTGGGGTTCTGGGATGTGAAAGGGGGTTTTCAAAATACGAGGGAGCGAGAGGTTGTGGATTGCTTAAGGCTAAGCGAGGAAGGGGTGAAGTGGATTAGGTGGATGAGAAAATTTTTTAGGGCGCGGGAGTTTGAGATCGAGTGGGACGGGAAGGGACGGGGAAGAGGGAAGACTAATGTAGGGTGCCCCCAAGGGTCGCCAGTTTCACCGGTGGTGTTCCTGATCTGGATGACGCCAATTATCGCACAGATGGAGCAAAGGGCAAGGGAGGAAGTTCACCCGTCGTGCGAGTTTCCTTCTTTTGTGGATGATATAAACGGGGGGGTGTATGTGGATGATGAAGGGGAGGCTAGGAGAGAGAATATTGGGTACTTGTTATGGAAGGTAGAGAGGATCGTGGAGGAGGTAGCGAGGGAAGCCAACCTACCCTTGGAGGCGTCCAAGCAAGAAAGGCTGATAATCCGGGAGAAGAGGAGAAGGAGGAAGAGCGAGGTGAAATGGGTAAAATGGTTGGGCATAAACTTGGACGAGAACTTATCTTTTGAGCCTCATTGGAGGGCCAGGATAGCGAAGGCCAGGAGCTTTATTGCCAAGTGCAACGGAATTTGCAACTCGCAATGGGGGATCTCGGCGTCAAGCTGGAGGCAGCTATACACCGGCTCGATCAGGGCGATTGCCATGTGGGGCGCGGAACTGGGATGGAGAGGACAGAGGGACTGGGGGAGGGAGTTTAATAGGCTGCAGTACTAGGCCTTAAGGAAATGCACGGGGTGGGTGAGAGGTGCGAGGATGGAGACAGTTTCGAGGATTACGGGGGTCGAGTCGCCGGCGGCGGCCATGGAAGCATCCCAGGGCAGACTGATGGCCCGGATCATGGTTAACCCGGAAACTCTTGGAGACCTTATGCCAGATGAGGGTCGCGGGGAAGCAGATACTTTGGAGGATTATGTTGGGTTTGGGCAGAGGGGGCAGGAGGGTTCATTTTGCTGGGTTAAAGCCCATGTAGGGATAAAAGGGAACGAGAGGGTAGATTTGTTAGCGAAGCGGGGGTCGGAGGATGACGGGGTTCAGATAATCTCTGAAGGGGGGGTGAGGCAATGGTACCGGGAGAAGTGCTAGAGGGAAAGGGTGGTGAGTGGGTTTGGGAAGGGAAGGGTGGTCAGATGGGGGAAGGAAAGCGATGGTGAACTATACCAGGTGTCGCAGCGGTAAAGGCGACTTCGCGGTGTGGAAACAGGCCATCGGGGTAGGGGATGGGGTCACTACCTGCAGGGACTGCGGGAAGTACGACGAGAGCGGCCATCATGTCGCTTTGGTGTGCAACAAGGGGGAATGGATCGGGCGGCGATTTGGCTCGTGGGATGAGGTGGATGATCTGGGGAGGGTCAGGGTGAAGGGGTCAGTCGACGGGGAAGATGTCCCCCTCGACCTTGCGGAGAGCTTCTTTGGCCGCCTACGCTCGTGTTGAGCGGGGGTGTCATGATGGAGCAGGGGTATGTCAAGTGGGGTGCATATTGTATGTAGTTAGTGTGCTTTCTTGCTCAGGGAACAGGGAGCATAGGGCATTAGGCCCACCTGAAGCTCGCCATGGGAATACCTATATGCGAGTATTGAATTAAAAAAAAAAAAATATCCTGAAACAAAGAGCAGAGCCGCGTAATATAATTTATGTCGACGAGAGCTAGAGGCTTGCCGGTACCAGTGGTTGGTATTGACGCCGGTCGGGAGTTGCGAAATCCACATAGGACAATTTGTGTCGTTTCAATGATTAAACAAGGCGAAGTCCCAACAATTCTACTATTGTGAGAGTCGTGTGAGCTTTGTGCAAGGAAATCAGATATTTCCAACCTATTGTCTGTTATTGTAGTCTAGCGGGCACCGGTTATTATAGAATGTGTAGCACGGAGTGTTCTGGCAGGCAATGCTGGAAACGATCATTAATTTCACTAATTCTAGCATGATAGGCTTTCGACTTTTCCTTCCACTTGTTTGATTGTGACAATCTCAGAGCCATACGTATCGGTATGCAGCTATGAACTCGTAATCTGCTAGACCACTTCCAGTTATGAGTACCGGTACCGAGAGGGCACCCTCATCTATGGAGGGGTAATTCTTGAGCAAAACAGTTGAGGATGGGGGTAAAAAGAACTTTAAACCACTGACTTGCTTCAGTTTGTGTACGGCAACGATATTCCACCCTATCCTCATCGTCAAACTTAGGAACTCGGTGGTGCATGAGAAATATAAGCAGAAATATAAGCACTTCCATCTTTTGTTCTCTGGAATAGCTTCGTTCTACTCCTTGAATAGGCCATCTGGCCTTATACACTTGACCTTCAAAGGACTTAGGCTTGCGTCCCGGTCGCTATTGCTTTCGCTTGTGGTGTAGCTGGAACAGCCTTCCCAGGTGCCAGGCAGATGCCGTGGGATATTGGCATTAAACTCTGATTGGACCCGTCTTGTGGTACCCAAAATATAAGATATCAATAGACTTAAGCATAGGACTAACGGAATGAACCTTATTGTGGAGACACCTACAGGGGTACCAGTACTTTCATCAACCATACCATATTATCTCTAATGAGGCTCATGTTGCTGTTTGCTGAATCTGTCGGTATGCGATACTTTGCCTGCTCAAGCATTCTGCCGACGTTGCAGCTCTGAACACGCCAGTCAATTTCTCTAAATAATACGGTATGGGTTGGCTAAGGTTACGAAAGGCCATACTAGGGTAAGTTCACGGTGCCTGCATTATGTGTATCTCTGAAAAGGGAACCTGTACATGACCTTGATTTGTCATGTATTTTGCGGCTATAAACATTCGGAAGCTGGGACTGTTTTGTTTTGTATTCCCCCCCCTACGATCATGCGGCCCTGAAGCTTGAAGATGAAGAACTGGGCGTGGGGCAATTATTCAGAAGAGACATGAAGTTCAACTCTGTACTAGCAGGTCGAAGGAAACTCTCCCCAATATCTGCGGAATGGATGGCTCAGTCTCCTTGAATAAAGTCCAATGAGACACCTGTGTATTCCAGGTTCTATTGTGGTATCACTGCCACTGTTACCACGGTAACCTTACCCTTGCTCGTGATTAATGACACTCTATGGAGGTGCTGTCATTCCATGCATGTCTTGGCGCCGAAGCTCATACCTTTTAGTGTATCAGTCATTAAATACAGTGGTGGCAGGAAAATTCCTGTTATTGTCAGATCATAAATGTAAACAAACAACAAAAACTGGATTTTGACGCGTCCACGTTGGTACACAGAGACATGCGACAGTGGATATACGGTCTCTATGGTTTGCTGATATTAGCATAGTTGAATAAGGTGTGATTACAACAGTATGGGTAGTTTCAAGTTGATTCAATATCTGGTGATCGGGGTTTATCGTCCTTGGTGATGACCAGGCTTTACTGATACTTCTGCCGAATCGGTATGTTTTGTGACTTTCGTATATTTCAAAGTTATTTTTCTCACATGAGAGTGGAGTTCTGTGCTTGTGTGTGAAACGGGGTGCAGCATAGAAGCCAGACATTTCCCAATTATGAGTATTATGCGCTATCAGTAAGATAGTGGAAATTTGATCAGGTTATGAGAATATTAGTTTTCAGGGGAGGTCAATGGAGTACAGATCTTGCACAACGTCGACCCTGAGTCAACTTATTGCAAGCCTGATTTGGAACCGAAGCTGCTCCATTCTATAGATAGCTGCGCAAGAGACTACTCGCACTGGTTTCTAGGCAGTATTGTGAAATATATATAATATAATTTATAAGATACTATGCAAGATGCAATAAAATAGAGTTTGACAAAGGTTTTTGCATCAAAACAGAATAGCTTAGCTACTTGATTTCATGATGTAATTTACATCTGTGCGGTTATATGAGACTACATATATGGGTAGACTGGGCACACGTGAGCATAAGAGGAGTAATGTACTTGAAACGATGCCACGCCATCCGTCCCGCTTGGTCTACAACCGCTGTATTCTACCTTTATCTAGCCTGGTGACTAGACGCTGATGTTTGTTTACCCACAGCACTCCCAGACTATCCCCGACCAGCATGAACATTTGAGCTATAAGTCTAGTTGTCAGTTTTTCATACCGATGAGCATGTGCATGAGAATCCATATTATGTTCTTCCGGCCGGATAAACTCTCGGGACCCATGTCATGAAGTTGCGCTAACCACTTCGCACCATGCACAGGGGCCTAAGGTCATTCCACGGCAAATAGCCAGTCATTGGTGCAGCACACCACCACATGCATGATGCAGGTATACATATACTCTACTCCACACAAGTAACTTCTGATGGACTTGTCGTAAACATCACGAGATAAACAACCTTGTGTAAGTGGGAGACAACGGCCGAACGGTCCCCATGCACAGCTTGGGGGTATGGGTGCCCGGGCTTTGGTGTTTGTAGTGTTTCCTTGCGTACACGGGAAAAAGCGAACAAGTTTACTTCCCTGCACCGAGACTGCAAATTTCCGGAAAGCAAATAACTTGTAAGGCAGAGAGATATGAGTTGGACGCACATGTATGTACCCTACTATCCCTACCCCGTCAAATCATATTAAGCCTTTTTTTTTCTTTTTGCTCATTTTTGCGTTGCGGCGGCGCAATCCCACTTTGCCCTTACAATTGGGTTGCAACCTCTCTTTCAATAGAACTATTTATGTTTATCGAGTTACAGGCTCGGCACCAACAGGTTTCGAAGTCAAGCCGGGTTGAGTGAACGATAGCCAGTCACCAAACGGGCTGGCCGCAGCTCATCTCACCTTCTCCGCTCCTTCTCGTTAACCTTTAGCTTAATGGGCAGACAACCATCACTCAAGCTAATGGTTGTCAACTAACGAATCAACCTCTTGTGAAACGAAACATTAACGAGCAAACGAAACGGATCGAAGGTACACAGTACGTACCACTGGACAGTGCAGGAGATATTATTAGCTACCTGGCTGAGCTACGGAGCACAAAAAGCAACAACAAAAGTCTGCTTCGCGTGTGCGAGCGTCAGAATCTGCCTCGACAGGAGTCAAGAAAGAGATTCTGTAGGAGACTAGAAAAAAGGAACGAAAGCGAGGGAAAAGAAGACGGAGTTGATTAACGAAAGCAAGGCTTGGAGACCAACGCCGACTTCCACAAATTCTTCCCAGTCACAACAAATACTACCAGCGGTATAACCCAGATCTTAACATCCTCCAAGCAAGGAACAATCTTGCTGACGTTCTGACAGATGGGTTGTGGAAAGTAAGTCCATCCCCTGAGTGGTTTCAGAGCGTGACCATAATCGTTCCCATTCCTACCTGTCTGGAGCCTGCATCCCTCAGTCCGTGCAGTGGAATTAACACCCCCACTTCTCCACCCCACTACAGGCCCTCCAAAATAGTTCCGACCCCCTCCACTGCAGCGACGGATAAACAGCAACCAGTCGCTGTCCCCCGTCCTGCTTCCTCAATCCAGCAACCTAACGGCACCAGCATCAGCCAACGGTCTAGTATTCCTGTTTTAGCTACCAAACCTCGCACCAGCCCTCCGGTTAATGGAAACTCACACAGCACAGAAAATGACAGCCTCAAAGAAAACAAAACACCTCCAAGATCATCAACGAGGTCTCCACCATCATCAGGACCAAAACGTGTGAATTCGAGGCCGGCGAATCGTGTGAGCAATGACAAAGCTAGGGAAGACGGTGTCTCAAGTCCAACTGGCTCAGTGTCCAGTAGGAATTTGAAGGTGCAGAAGAGACCCAGGTCTCGAGGTACAGGAGATTTATTGAATAGTTATGGAGTTAGTGTGGGTAGTGGTGTGAATAAATCGAAGACGTTATTGCAAGAGAGAGACATGAATGGAGGGAATGGAACTGGGGATGTCAGTAATAACAGTACCCTGAGTGCAGGGAGCACGAAGCCGTTACGTGCTACTTCCAGGAAAGTGACCAAACTGCCGAAAACTACTGGAGGGGGTGTTCGCGGAGAGGGAGGCAAGAATAGCAATCCCAGCCTCACATCGAAACCAGCATCACTCGAGCTAGTGGTAGTGGTTGATCCCGAGGTTGAAGGGAAGACAAGAATTCCTCGACCTAGGTTTGTGCTATCAACTAAATCCCTAGCTGGATAAAATGGCTAATATATATTAAACAAATAGACAAGCCTATCAATTGGTTGACCCTCGTCGGTATATTCGTGTTACTCACTCTTGTGAAGAGCTCCGTGAAGGGACGACCAAGTCAGGAAGAAGCGTGAGTGCAGCACAGCCAAGTACACGGAAGGTATCAAAGGCGGTGCCAGGACAGCAGCCAGAAGCACGGCCGAGAGCAACAAGATCACAGATACAGCAACGACCTAGATCCATGATGCTTTTAGGGAGTCCGGAGGCAAATACCGTAGGGGTGGGGAGTTGGGCCACTGATAGGGGAGCCGGGGGGATGGTCACAGCATAAGAAAATGGCCAAGGGAGCGACCACCCTCACTCAAAATCGATGCAACTAGACTATTCTGATAGATTAGGAATGCCACTGGATATGTAACAATTTGCCCCTGGCAGCAAGCTCATTCCTGTTTACTGGCACTCGATATTACAAACAGTCCACCACAACCTTCGTAAGGATTTTCTTTAAAAATCTCAATCTGCCAACCAGAATTTGCTATCATTGAAGCCTTGTGGACTCCCACATGATATTAATGTTAAGCTTGTACACATCACCAATACTCATAATTTCCTTACTGTCACCACTTTGATATTGCACTGACTTCGCGTCTCTATTCAGTTGCTGTCATGTTTCTTTTGAGATTAACGGGTGTTACAATGTACCTTTTACCGCTTGTTTCCTGTCAAGAGGATCTGGGTTATGCTGGGGTCGTTTTGTTTGTTATTGGCGAAGCCATTCTGGATGCTGTGTGTCCGAGAATCGGTATGAATACAATGGATTGATGAATTTGAGCGTTGAGTGTCGCTCACTCGGGGGTAATTTATCCGGTGGTGAATCTGCGCAGGAAGGTATTGTCGTGATATTTAAGCAGTGTTTCAATATGATTCTCAAGAATCTTGGTATAGTATTGCAAGTTGTGCCACCTGGCTTGAAGGGACTCAGATGCTGTCTGAATACATTTTCTTCAATCTCAATTACAGCTGCAAGCCATACATTCTTCAACACATTCATATGCACGAATCGTTTTTGACTGTAGGGTCTCAGAAGGAATACCGAAAATTATGTCAGCCAAATCAGGATTATAAACTGCTGATGTTAGGTGCGGAGTTCCTCTGGCCTTTACTCCTGCATCATAGGATATGCTGGTAGCTCTTACGCGAAATATGCTACTCATTATTGGCAAAGTACATGCTCAAGGCTTTAGAGAACCTATGCTGACTCTACGTTATACTTGTAATATATAATGGACTTGTAAATAAATAGCTCCATGGTATTGATCATCAAGACATCCCAACACTATTATAAGTATCAAGCCCAATATTCTTTCACCTTTTTCTTGGTTACCTAATTCTTTTGAGTTATAATTATTTCATCTATGATTCTAGATAACATTGAACAATTAGAAGGCTCAGTCATAACTCCTTAACTTCTACTTATATTGGCATTTGAATTCACTACCAGCCGTCGAAGCAGCTGTGGCTTAAAGCGAGAATTCCTATCGATTTTGCTGAAAAATTTGAATTGGCTCTAGCATTTATTGCTTGAATAGGTTTTGTTCGAGTTTCTGGAAGATGTAAATACTAAAACACAGGATCGAAATATGAATGTTCTTGGATGTATGATGTACATCATTGGACATAGGTGATATCTAGTCTGGTTGGCACAGCACCCTCCGTAGCAGACTGATATCATGATCAAGTTACAAGGTAACTGAGGTTGACGACGATGTAGTCACCCTGATTTGGCAACGATCACTACTCGGGCAAAGATGATAGTCGTATTAAATAGCTCATATAAGCTTGCCATTTCCACTGACTCTAGTTGTTGGATTTTAATTTTTATAGAAAAATTTAAAAACGACACTTATGTGAAAAGGCAAAACGAGTTACCCCAGTTCACTATACTCCGAGCGCCATCACACTACTTCTTAGGTCGCCCTCGTTGTAGACTTGTGGTTTGGTAGAGATATAGTGAACTGGAGATGGTGCGAGTTCATGATTAGCGCTTGAAGCTGTAGTTTGTGCTAGCGAGTGAGAGCGAGCTGGTAGAAGTGCTTGGTGGTTAGCACTAATCACGTGGCTGCCCTCTAATCACGTGGCTGCCCTCGCCAAGAATGTGCCAAGACCATCGCCAAGATTGCGTTAGCGTGCAAGATGTCTAGTGAAATAAAAACAAACTTCGTTCCAATTTAAAATTGGCAACTTCGTTGCCAATGATACCCTAGTGTTTCTATTTAACCTTATTCTCTAGTCTGGTTTTATTCTCATCAGCTGGCCAGGCTCATGTGATTTTCAAGATTCCCCACCTGACGCGCCACTGGATAGTCCCGTGGATCAGACCCTGACGTAGCCGCTCGTGTTGTCTTCCCTAAATAAGCGAAACCTTGTGCCACCAAACTAAAAAACACAAAAAACGCCCGATTTTAGGTAAGACAAATGTTCAATATTCCAAATCCTGAATTTATAAAGGAAAAAAATTATGTAGGGCCTTGATACTTGTCTATCTACCCCCTAGGTAGAGATCGATGTCGGTGTGCCAAATCTCGGAGCTCATGCTTTACCAGCAGCACGGTCATGGCATGCACGCTTATCTCCTCTAACTAGAGTATACATACCAGCTTAACAGGATCAAATCCACCTGTGTGGGATTCAGGAACCTTTTCCGGTAGGCAACAATCCTTCAATCTCTTTCAATGTCCTCATTTATGGTGACTCCAAGATCTTTAGTGGTTATAGTTTGTATTGTCGTTCCCGTGCATTGGACGGTGTGAAGTACCTGTTTGGCATCGACTTAATACGAAATAGTACAATGTGCTGCCAGGTATCAGGGTTAATGAACTGTGTTTTTCAGTGAGACACCTTGTGTTATCTTTTACAGCTGTAATGGGCAGAGATCTGTCTTGGTGGATCGTGATATCAATCCTCGATCGGCATGCCGTGGGAAATGATCAATGATAATACATCGAGTGGATGGTATATAAATCAGAGTCGCGAGATATATATGGTGGGCTAGGCTAGTCGCGCCGTTGGAATGATATGGATCTGGCTATAGTAACCATCCGTTAAGCTTGCTTGATGTTGCTTTCTACATATTAGAGAATGGGGTAGCTGCTTACCGACCGGAGACTGTTATTTATAGCAGCCGGAAGCCACCCTGGTAAGCTAAAAAGTCTCTCGAGTTCCAGAAATTGGAGGCAGTACCTCCCTCTGCAATTGTTTCAACCCTATACTCTTAATTTTGTTAGACATTATGGCATAGACAAACCAATGTAAACTTGCAATTGCAGATCTAAGATTAGCTACATAAAACCTCCACGCTAGTTACTGTAGACAAGAATCTGTAAATGAATTGATCAATTTATCTATTTACCTACCTGCTGGCGAGTTGAACAAATTTTGAGCCCTCTCTGTAGCCGGAATTAGGATGTCCTACCAGGTTACCTTAGGTCCGCAATGTCGAAATTTGGAATAACCCTTCTGAAAATTCTGGAGGTGACTATCAGAAGTGTAATATCGACTGAATTCAAACAAATTCAATTTTCCTCTGCACTGAAAGACTTTACTTAAGTAGGACTGGCTCTCTATTCTTGAATTATATCACACATTATCAATCCTCTGGCTTTACCCACTCTAGGTAACTCAAGGGGACAAACTACTTAAGTGTGGGGATCAATATGGATATACGAATGAATGGGGTAAAGCGACTCACACTTCCAGATTTGTCGGTAGTTGTACTATCACAGACCGTGAATTATGGTCTATAGGTTCTTAATAGGCCACTATAATGCGCCCCAAGGCCCAGCCTAATTTGTGACAATAGACAGAACAGATTTATCACCGAGACCATCTCATGCATTTAAGTACCATAACTACCTTTCACTCCTAACTATCCACTGACCTACAGTAAGGGTGTATTTTTGAGGTACTTGACTTACTCAACATATGAGATATCTAGCAGATGACAACGCTCGGAGGTAACCTAACAGAAAGCACAACGGTTACCCACGCTCTACAGGCCTCCATCCGAACTTCGTGCTCACGCATTCCCGAAAGCAAACCTCAAGCAGGGACAAACACTAGCCTGGCACCTTACACCAATGACTTCAAATCAAGATTACCGGCCGCAATTGTGGAAGAAATCAACACACTTCTGAAGCAGTACACTGCCGTGGATAGTCTAGGAAATTCTCTCGTTTGTGCTGGATGAACCTCGCGATGTAACAATTCCTGATTTTTTAGTTGATGGGAAAACGGTTTTATTCATGGGTTCACTGACTAAGTTGGTCACGATTATTGCCAATCTTATTATTGTAGAAAGTGGATTGGTTGGACTTGATAACTGGCAGAAAAGTAGTTTCTCAGGGCTTTTATGAAAATGAAGAGCCAATCCTTGAGGAGAGACTGGCGTCCGCACAAAAAATCACTTTAAGGCTGTTGTTAGCCAATTCAAGTGGGTTTGGGAGAACATTCTTAGTGCCGATCTGTGGGAATATTTTGAGGAGGATATCTGGCAAGATGACATCTGGGGCGGGTGGGAGGCGATAGTCAAAATGCCATTGATCAATGTTCCCGGTGAGAAATGGGATTATGGTATAAGCTCTGAGACTTCTATGCGCTTGACGCCAAAGGTCACGGAGATCACGTATTAAATTCGAACCTAGGTCGGGATAGACTGTTCTGGGGAAGCCACTGAGATATTAATGGAGAAGAAGTTTGGTGATTGGGTGAGTCTCTACAAGTCCTTGCCAGGAATATGACTAACGAACATAGTACCAGGAAAATATTTTTAGGCCCTTAATCATCAAAGATACATCATAGGAACTCAACCTAAGTATGGTTGAGAGAATAATATCAGTGCATTATCATTTCGAGGATGGCATAATCATCCGCTCAATTTCGCATGCGTATCCCTGCCAAAGCCGAGCGAGGCCACCACTCCGCCGGCTCTGGACTGTTCAACACAGTGCAAGATTGGGAGGTGATCATGTCTACCGCCACGAATGGGAGCCTCTGCAATGCTATCAGGAAGAGAATATCCATGGCAGACAATTTGGAGAACATGTTCACACATCAAGTGGGACCTCAACATCTCCCACTTCAACCACTAGAGGCCGCGAAGAAGGAGTTTGTCCATGCCACTAGCTATAGTGATTTTGATTCCGGTGATACTCGCAAAATTTCGGACTCGGGATGATCCTCGTGGGGGATAGAGAAGGGATGAGGTCGAAAGAGGAGGTTCGAGGGCTAACCCACTGACATGGATGGCTCGGCGCAACGTGAGTACTCTATTGGATTGACAGAACAACCGGAGTTTCTGGGTGAGTGAATTCCAGTTTGCTAATATGCATCAACTAATAGGATCACATATTTCACAGAATCATTGCCTCTACACTCATGCCTCTCTTATTTCAGTCAATTTCTTTTTTGCGTCTGTATTACTTTGAAGAGCTTATCCACAAATTGAAGAGTGCGGTATATTCTGGTCTCCGGGACAAGTGACAATAAGTGGGGATAATACGGCGCGAGACGTATCGATATGCTAGCAGGCAGCGGAGGGGGATTGACAGTCTTGATCGGTCAGAAGCTTTTGGGCTTGGAGGTCATATAAATATATATTTATGTATATAGGTAGTAATGTTTTGGGTCCTCAAAGGAATTGTTTGTAAGTCATGAGGTTGTAGTGAAGTTACAGAAACAGGGTGGTCCTACATGGGATAAAGGTGTCTGATACCAATCCTGGGTCTTTTACATACAAACGTATAATATTGGTTCATAATACTATTGGAATAATAATAATTCTTGTAAGATTTCTGGATCTTAATGCAAATGAAAGGGCTAATGCTCTATTAGCTGAATCGAATTTTATACTTACCAGACTAGGACTAGTAACTCTAGTCACTTATAGGGAAAGAGAGACTACTGAAAAGGGTAGTTCCGGTTGTGGAATGGCTAAAACAAACCTCGTACGCAGATCTGGACCAGATGCATACCATACTCCCATTCCCTCGAGCTCGCCGGTTCAGATTGACTATTTACATAAGTGCATACAAAAATAAATATCAAAAAACAAGTTGCTTAACACTAGTGGGCACTACTCATCATTCAAGAGTTAGGTGAGCCTGGCTAGTGACTTTGCGATTTAAATTTTCGCCAAAGCGTCACTTCTCTTATGAATACTTTCATGATCGGTACGGGACTTACAAATAGTAGTCAACTGTTGAGATTGCCATAGAGATTATATTGAGATGCTTTGCTAAACACATATAGTACTGATCTGATGTTGACAGGCAAGGAGAGTTACCCTATAATCTATTGCATACATGTATTTTAGTACTGATATAAAACTGGTTTAAATTGGTTTACGGAGGCTAGTAGTCGGAAAATATTTGTACTTGATCGTCAAAAGGGCACGAACAGCGAAAAATTTCCCTAGGTTCGCGTGCGATAAAAGCCCAGGATCCTAGTCAAGCCAAGAAGCCCTGAACAGGTTTGTTTTGTTAATACGCCTTACAGCTATTACAGCTCGGCGGTGATATATTATTTTACTAGTCCTAAGTAGCGGTACATGTATGCGTCCCAACCTTACCCAGATCCTTGCCAAGAGTATGGCCATAGCTTCACGATACTCTTCATCAGGACACAGCAAGCAGGATATCAGTGATGCCTGGGGACCACATGTACACATTCATGAGACACTTTCTCAAATGAGAAACCCTAGGAGCCCAGGAATTTAAAGTCCTGGGATTTAAAGATTTAAAATCCTCAGATTTATTCTTTCATATCATGATCAGCCCTGTAATGAAACAAAATCATCAAATGTGACAAACAACTAACAAAATACTCATACATGTATGTATTATGTAGGGAACAAAGTTTCACTCCATTACAATACACGATTACCACCTGAACCAGATAGATAACAGCTGGGAAAGAAATTGACGTGGAGCGCGTGGAAGATGAGGCTATGTATTTATAGAGAATGCAGATATAGAGGTTGGCCTGTAGAGTTGGATGGGCTGGATTGGTTGGCACAAGAGCTTAAATGAGTAGTTGTTTCCATTTATATTCGTTTTCATTGGCGTTTGGGTCTCCCTCTTGGGATTTGCCAGCTGGATCAAACGACCTAGCGACCCTCCTAATCTAAGGAAAAGGTAGCATACCATTCTTTACTTATCACATTTACTGTACCAAACTTAAATGTAGGTGTGTAACTGTAGCCAGGTAGGGTACTCTCTCTAATATTCATGAAGATGCTCGCTCTGACTTGGTAGCAGTATAGAGGAGATTTGCAGCCATACTCCCATACTCTTTGCCACGGAGTTCCCCTTTGAGATAGCGGTGCTCACTGGGTAGCTGGATTAACATGATTGAAAGGTTACCCGTAGGGCTGGAGTTTCCATCACTAGTGTGGCCTAGAGAGTAAGCTGGAAGCGGCGCCAACTAGACTACTAGAGACATGGATTGTGCTGAGGCATATATTGATATTCCATGGTGTTCCACCTGGACTACTTATAAGCGATGCTGAGTTGGGAGTATGCATGATCTGAAAAGTACACCGATATGCAGTTTTGTTCTGGACCATCCGGGATCTAATGGAACTGAGTTTGTAGATAACTAGCCCGCGCATTGGCCGTTCGTGAATGCCCGGCCCCAAAACACCAGTGCCCAGCCCACTTGGGAATAATGCTCACTAAGCTGGGCCACCAAAGAAATTGATTTTTAGGTAACTAGTAGTGAGGTTTTTTTTTTGGTGAAATCAAACTAGCAAGAGAGCATCGCACATATTGGAGATTGGTTGTTGAACTGATAGTAAGAATGGCGTAGTGGTAAGTTGTTTACCTTACGGCTTTGGTTACATACGGTAAGAGCTCGCGAACAAGACCTGTTTCTTGTTTAAGCCCGCGCGAAGAGGACGCTGGAATAACTGAGACTGCTGTCGATATGTAAGTGTCCTGTGCATAAGAACCCCTACGAATAAGGCTCTGTTGGGGGGAGGAGGGGGCGAAATATTATGATGAGGAAGACGAGGAGAATGTGCAGAATACGTGCAAGAAGTCACTCATCCTAGGACTCAACTAGATGAGGAGATAATGTAAATTCATACCCTTTCTATATTTGTAGGTATAGCTGATAACCTGCCTCCTACCTATTTAAGTCCCCCACACAAATACTTCTCGTTAATAGGAATATGCCACCTAAGAGGCCTGGTCTAGATCTTTCTTGTGAGATCATGCTATTTATAGCTATCTAGGGTTTTGATACATCTTGATCCATACATGGCGAAAAGGTGAGAGCTTAAAGTGGATCGCGAAGGAACTTTGAATACTAGCGATTAATTGCCAATGCTGTGAAAGACACGCTTGTGTAAGGCAAAGCTTTCTCGATGACTCTGGGAGCTATCTACCACAAGCTTGAAGTCGGGTGAATTTCTCTCTCTGGGATACCTATGTATGACCCCTCAACATCTCAACTCCACTCTTAACTTACACCCTTCACCTCCCAGTCAAGCTCCTTTCAAGTTGACCTCAAGAGGTATAGTCTTTCAGATTATCCGTGAAGGTGACAAGAGTCTGTTCGAAACCATAGTTTGGAAAAATGGGGGGAATGGAGATGTATTCCTTAGAGCCTATAACCCAAACTAGATGCTGGGACTTGAAGCTCACTTTGGGAAAGCCCTCATTATGCTTTAGAGCATGAACATATACTTACTAAGTAAGTATTTATGTACGTACCTAGTACTAACCCTTAAGGTTGCGCACACGAGTAATGAGTAAAAAAATAAAAGAAAAATCGTACCTAGTACTTTCTATGCTCAGTGCATAGGGCCTGAGCTACAAGTTCAGGAAGCCTACTGGTAGCCTGCGCCCAGACTTGTTTTGTACTTGCGGTCACTTAAGTACTAATTAAGTAAATACTGTACAAAAGGAAGACGTGAATCGATGTCCACATCTACAATCCGCAATATCTCACGGAACTACTCGGTGGCATATATAGAGCTAATCCTTGAGCTCACAATTGGTGTTATTAACGGAAACGTTAACATCTATATATAGATATAGTTATGCAATGATAGACATCTTGTCGTCCTTCAGCAGCACAGTAGTTAAGTTACATACGTTTACGTTGCATGACACGAAGCTTTGACACCATAGACGGCCAAAGGGAATATCGCTCTGGCCAGAGATGACAAACCACTGCAGCTTGTCAGTGATTACTATCTACTGTGGTATCGCTAGTTTTAAGTTTCTTATCTTCCCATGTGGGCATGTGTAGCTACTTGGGACTAGTGTTACCAATAGGACCCATCACCTTCAATAGTGAGCTGTGGTTAAGCAGTGTTACTCTTACTGCGTCCTTTATACCTGCATACGTATACTTTTTCTACATCTACCCATTTCCCGGGGGTAGCCTAGTCCCGGGGGTGCCGTTCTAAGTGAACCACCTCTATAGCCCATAATTCTCTCGCTTTAAAAGCTACACAATCACTTGTTACTGCTTACACCAATGCACCATCAAAGTCCTTAGGGCTTGGATACACCAGTTAGGGCTTAAGTATATATATGGGATCGTCTTGGAATTATCCTGTCGAGCCTTAGCTGCGTTATAACAAAAACATCAGGCTTCAGACTACAGAATAAGATACCAGCGATGGGGGTGCACGATAATGGCAGTCTAGAAAGTGTGCACCTTGTTTTGCACGTGTATTAGGCACGCATGTACTGATATACGCAAATAGAGATAAGGATTTCTTTAGGTGCTGGCAGATATATGCCATACGACGGCGAACGAACATTGCTCGACTCATATCCACATATCATTATAGAACGGGCATTTGAATGGAATAAAAGATATCACAGCTATACTATGTTTCAAACTAGGCTTCTATAGCCTCGTACAACTAATCAGGCAGATTATTAAGAATATATATTGCAAGAAAAGGAATTCTAAATATTTTGGCAAGTTGATCCATGGGTGTTTGTCACTCTTGACGGCCCGCTGAGACTCGTCATGACAATGATAATAAGTGGAATACAAAATTTACATCTGTTTCCCGGGTGGAAGGGGGTAATTGAATTTCATTTCCCCATTATCAGCCACTTATACTCAGTGAATCCATTTGAAGGCTCTGAGCGAAGGCTTTGTTATTTCAAGTGAACCAAGGAGGGTCTTTATCAGGATGTGGGCAAGAATGGCTGCGAGCCGACACGCTTTGGCAGCTGGCTCACTAAATCTATTGAGATTAGATGAACCGCATATATATCTTGTTGATTATATTCTGAAAAGACATTTTAGGCTTGTATATAGGCAACTACATGTTCCCTTCTACTGAATCCATATTTTCACTTTGCGCTGCCTCGCCATAAGCGAGATGCTTCAATGCGAGTACTGATTCCCCCCCCCAACAAAAAAAAAAGGTATTTCACTTGCAATATTCAAATGCAGATCTGAGGGTTCTAAGTCCGACTAGCGGAGCTCATTGTATAGCAAAATTATTTCATACTGTTCATTTTTTCCACCAGAGCTGACATCTGAGTGCAATTTGCCGTTATAAATAGTTGTCGTGCATGCGCATTTCCCCAGGAAACATAGCTAGAAAAATAACTTCCGCTTCTGCTGCTGTCAGCAGCTGTCATATACTACTATCTCCAAGGAGGTACATAAGTGTTTGTCATGTACTACGAATGATATTTAGTGGCTTCACAGGTGTTCTTTACATTGACATTATTGTATATATTGCAGTAGAGATACGCAGTGCGGTTCACCAGAAGAACAGCGTCTTTATTCAGCAATTCCATGCTACCTAATATACGTACGGAGTTAATATCCTGTAATATACAGTAGTATCGAAACTTGCCTGGTGACTTACATTCTTTTTGCATATTATTATCACAGTATTAATGTTATTCAGATCTATAGCCTTAACATTTAACATGCCAGCTTACCACATGACTCATGTCCCCAGACCCTGCAACTTATGTCTGGGGTAAGAGTGCCGGTCATAGTACGCGGCTGTAAAACTGGTGTTTAAGTTATTTATATATGTATATTCTCGATTTATGGCTGCGGAATTCAGAGGAGTAGCCTAATTATGAATGCGAGGTTGGAGTGTGGACAGCGTAAGCCTGCGCCTCACGCTCGCATCAGAATTCAAATTCATGTACAAACATACCATGAGTGGTATTTACTAGGTGATCGTGTCTTACTACGTCATGTCACACATAGATACTCTATAGGAGATACTGCCGGTCGCCAGGAATGGGCAGATTAAAGTAAAAGCCATCAACCAGTCAAAGTCAGGGACGTACAATGGTATATATCAGTGATATGTACATATATGCAAGGAATTATCTCGCCGGTCGCCAGGAAGGGGAAAAACTTACAGATAGCAATGCATATGTGGGGAACGATAAGGGAATTGTCATGGCCGGGGTTCTAAAATCAATATACATCTATAAGGTTTTCTATATACCAAAATAGTACTCTTCAGGCTATTTACTGCCTAGACTATTCATAGCCAGCCTTATAGCCTTACGATATATTATATGCGTTATATTTGTTAAAACTAGAATATTAGCACGCCTCACGTGCACGATTGTGTTATTGGTTCACTACTGTTATCCTTCAAGACCGCTCCAGTCAAGTTAAATAGTAATCATCAGCTTTTAAATCACCTATACAGGTTGGCAGTGCCGGAATGTTTATGACATATGTGATACCCGTAAGCTTTAGTCTGCTACACACATGCATATATTCATCACTTCTTAGGCTTGATAAGTTTTTGACACCCACGTGACTCCGGTATATCCGAAAATAAAATAATCAATGCTTTGATTTGTTATGGTACGGCTGTAAAGTAAGGGTCTACTTAAGTATTGTAGAGCTTGTGTTCAGAAACGGCCTCCTACCGTACTACACTATATATACATAATAACTAAATTACCTAATGGTTGTTGCAAGATCACCTTGTTCCGGTAGTCATTCTAAAGTTTTCCCTTCCAAATTCCATCCTCGGTTGGAGATGAGACAAGGGGCTTCAGATACATCCAATCGTGAGATCTCCCCATGTCTGGCCTGGTCTATGAGCACAATGGGAATAATCTGGAATTCATTCTCTCAATCCGCCTACTCCCAATAAGATAGCTCAAGTTTGGTCTTAGAAACAGCTATTGGTGTTTTTCTTTTAAAAAAATTAAAATTAAAATCATTACCGGCCATATTTGTTGCAGAATTCGAAACTGGTGAACAAAGCCCTCATCAAAAGTGAGGGGCTTCGCATTTACACCAGGTTTCATTGCAATCCAGAGTTCCGTTAGGCTTTGTGTCCAGAAGGTACCTCTGACATACATATGAAGTACTAGTGTTGTTGCGGGATTATTATCCACCGTTGCAGACGACATCAGAATCTAGTGAGAGAAGTTAAGTATTTTACATTATGAATCATCTTTTCGCTCATGCTGTTAAACGCAATAATGAACTTAGACCCACTAGGTAGCCTTATAATCCCTTGCAAGCCCGGATATCATGATACTCGTATGCAAAACAATAAACATGAAAATATAATCAAAAGCTATTAAACTCCGATCCTTCGCTGCACTATTAGTTGCGGCAACAGTACAGGGCCCAGATTGCGAACTTACCATAAAACATTCGCTCGCTCAGTTGTAACTAGGAGCCCCTTCTCTCAAAACCTATGGCACAGCCTCTCCTCCTCGTCTGGTCCTCCTTCCCTTAGCAGGCCCTCTCTCCTCTCAATTTCCACCGTCCATAGCCCCGCGCCACACGCCGTAGTAAACAAGAAAAATATGCTAAGGATAGGAAACAATTGAAATGCAATATGCGTAGCCCCGAAACCCAGATACGCCCATACCCTATCCCGCTTCCACTTTTTCTCCTGTTTGGGGGTCCAGCCTTTCAATTGAAAGTACCTATAGTGTGCTAACGGCCCAGAAAGGTATCCTTGGGCAAGGATATATAGGAAGGGGCCAAAAAGTGGGATGAAGTTCAGAGGTAGCGTTAGAATAAATTTCACAGTTAGACTCAGGGAGAAACGTAAGTAAGGTGACTTCGTGTATTTCCCCAGGGCCTTGACTGAGGTTGGTGCATCCTTAAGTTCTCTGGCGGTAGCAACCAGTGGGGCTAGCCCATGGTCGAGCAGCACAGCATCAAATACATCAACGAGGCCCTCCTCAACCATGAAGTTCTCGGCAACAAAGGTGATGATCATAGCAGCCTCGTTGAGGACCATGAACGCTGCGTTAATCCAGGCAAGCGGGCCATGGAAAAAGATAAGGATGGCCACGTGGGGGAGGTAAGTGAACATGAAGAGAAACGTTAGAACGAAGGTACTGAGGATGAGGAGCTTCGGGATACGTTTTAGGAAGGGTGGCCATAGATGCATGTGCCGGATGAAGTGGATCATGCCGGCAAAGATGAACCAAAACGCAGGTGGGGAATGTCTATGTGGGGGGCGGCTGGAGGGCTGTACATGTCTCGGACCTGGTGGGGCATAGTGGTGGGGCTCGTGGGGAGAGTATTGTGGAGGGGAAGACCCATAGACCCAGGCAGCCGCGGTTCCGGGAACGGACTGAGAATTTTCCGAACTGGTAGACTGTGCAGCCAAAAGATGGGAAGTTTCGGCATTGATTGGTGTGTACCCCACCTGTGTTGGCTGGTAGCTGTAATACGCCATCTTTGAATCCTCGATGAATTGTAAAAAGTATTGCAGATATATCTATGTTCTCACAGTGGGCGTGCGCAGATCTTGTCTTGGCAAGTCAGCCTAGTAACCAATCGTAAGTGAAACATTACTTAGGTAATGCATTGTACTCACGTGGTAACTCTGGCTGTAAATATCCATGGAAGTGATCGATGTCGATTGCTGCTATAGCTGCGCATTCTTAAGTAGCACTAAGTTATACGTCTGAAGCTCGCCAGGCCAATCTGACTGAACCAGGGTGCTGGTCGGCAGTCAATAATAACTGAACCGGATCCGTGGATATCATCGATGCGGGTGAGTAGTCTCGTGCCCAGACCCTCTGTTACGGGTGAGCTCTCGCTCTGTTACACGGAAAGTTTGATAAGGAGACATATACCGGGCTGCAATATTCCCTATTTCGATATCAGTTGCTACAGTAGTCTTAACTATATTCGTCGACAACTCGACCTTGGCAGCCCGAAGGACGACGCATCAAGAAGTGAGCGGGTTTAATGTAACACGGCCGGCCAGTGTAGCCATACGGAAAGGCAATCATTAAACCCTGTCACAGTTGGACCCCGTGCTCGTACCCGTGACTGCGCGGTCTGCCGGGCTCCGATTTGGCTCAGACTCTCTATCAATATACAGAACTAGACTAGAACACAAATCAGCATGTGGATTCTGGTTCTAGAGTATTGCCTACTCGTCATACGACTCTTAAGTTTATGGACACGAGTAATGCGTTTTCAAAAAGAAAACACAGAGTATTGACTACCTGAGGAACTCTGGGCCGCGGTCGATTTTTCACTCAATGTGCACATGTTAACGGTGCATGCATTAGATACGACGAAAACAATCATAAAACGCAGCACCTGGGCAAACCGTCAATTTATTTAGTTAGTAATTCGTTGTTATGAATGTAAGAAAAGAATTAAGTGCCCGTCAGACTACATTAGGATTTAGTGCGAATTCTTGAAAGCTGCTTTTTATGGTGGGAGGGACTAGGACAAGCAACGCTCCACTGTACTCTCATGTATGCTAACCGACGTCGATCTTAATCTTACAATGAACACTGCTATCATAAGAACTATGTAAAGTCAGGGGTACTTTCCAAGATCATTGCTAGCTGTGGGCAGTATATATTACTAGACATAGCCTCGCTAGCGCTTTCGACGTCACCCACTAACTAATGAGATATCACATCCCAAACGTGATGTGTAGACTTCATTATAGTGCTGAAATCTAAGAGTCATGCATCAATCCGACAGGCACTTGACATCCATATTCAATCACAGGGTAATTTCATCGATATCTCAATTGCCAATTGCAATTCTATACGGCTATAGGCGGACCACCATTTGTGTTCATATATCATCTCGTGATATACCCATATTAACCCTTTGTGCAGCAGCGCTATGATGCATCGTGCATGGTGATTTAGCAATCTGTCAATTACTATCCGAGCCTCGATAATAAGGGAAGTACCATTCGGGATGGCATGCCCAATCAGCAAAAAGTTGTCCTACTTTCCGAAAGGTTAATATAGCTCCTTCCCATGGACTAAAACCTAGACAGCGGATGGGAGGGTGACACTGGCAGCTACGTTTATGGCTAGGGCCTAGGGGTGCTCAGCTTAGGAGCTATTCCGCTGCTGTAGGACCTTCACATGGGCACAACCTCGTGAACGTTAAAGTACGGACGGCAAAAGTTTTATGCATGCTTTTCATTTCGTAGCTGAACTGAACTGGTTTCTTGCATCAACACTGACAATAGCGAATGATCTTCATCAGAGGTGTTAACATAGCTTTCCTCCATAGGCAAAAACCACTACCTTCCATCGTACACCCACTTAAAGTACCAAAGTAGTCCGAGGAATCCAATTGCCAACCAATACTCTGACAATAAACTAATATCTTTGCCGAAATGTCACCAAAATGCATGTTGCAATAGTAGTGGAGAAAGGTATTCAGTATACGGGCAAGATAAACAAAGAGTGAAACCGAGATTATTAAATACCCTAGTCGGCTATTAGCCAAAGTGAATGAGGCATGGGAAGGGAAGAGGCTGCCAGTAACGACTGGGAGCCAAACCGAAGCTTATACCGGAACCCTTGATTATGTGAGAACGCCGCAGTTGAGCGGCCGAAAGTCATTCACTTGATTATGAGGCCCGGCAATTGAACGTTCCGAGCACCTGAATTGGGCCTTTTTTTTATGCCGCTGGAGGTGTTCTTTTAAATTATCAGACCTCGAGAATCTCCTCCTACAAACCGTCACATCACACGTATAAGGCTTTTCCCCGGTGTGGATTTTTTCGTGCCTCCTCAAGTGTTCCTGTCGCCTGAAAGCCCCCAGACATTTGTTGTAGGTGCACTTGAAGCGCTTGCCCTTGCTCGAAACCACCCTTATCACGACCTCGAATGGCTCTCCATATGCTCGAGGTCTTTGCCCTTCTGCAGACATAGTGCTTACTGGATATGGCCCTGGCATTTGATGGTATTTGGGCATCTCATGGACTGGCTGTGCGAGAGTGAGAGAAATCACATCATTTGACGGCGATGGCATTGTGGCATGCGCATCTGGCGAAGGGGATTGAAGATCTTGAATTGATGTGGTTCTATAGCATGGTGCTGATGCTATTTTGAAACTCGAATCGTGCCCGGAATATGTGTCCCGGGCTGGGTAACTCCAGGGTGACAGCATGTCTGGACTTGCAGGGTCTTTGCATGACTTCATAGACATTGAAGAATAACTATCGACTCTTCGAGTGTCATTTAGAAGTGATTGATAGGACATCTCTGGGTGAAAGATTAGTCAGGGTGGACAGAAAAGAAGAAACCAGCCGGAACTCACTTTTTAAGATCGAAGTAAGATAAGCGGTGTTCTATCTTTGTATGGAAGAATATGGCAGGTGCTTCGGTGAGAAGTTGAAATTTCTGGGTGAGGAAGCTGGGAGTATAGTGCAGGTGGGAGGCAAGGTGAAGATATATAGAGAGGATTAGCTCTATAGCCTACAGTCCCACAAGGTTTCGACTGCAATTGATAGCTAGAGTAATATAAGTGGCAGAGCAATTGAACATGGTGGGATGGGTCATTTAAGCTAAGAATGTGAATTAGAACTCGAATTAAGTGTAATATTAGGTCAATATGGTGCCGCATTGGAGAAACCAGATGACCCAACTTTCGACTTTTAGAAATAGCTCCAAGGGATGATGCTAGTCTAGCAGTCAGCTCAGTAGATGCAAGAAAATGAATCATCTTGCTCTCGCAAAGGCTAACGGAAATGTCCCTGTTCAAGGCTAGTAACATTAGCATCAGCAAGTTTCTTCATACGACCCTTAAGGTTGTGCATACGAGCACTGAGTTCAAAAAAAAAAAAAAGCATCAGCAAGTCCTTGAATATTCCGTTATACAGTATGCACTTAAGTATTCATCATCCACTATTAGACTCGTGACAGGAATGCTCCCTCCTTCAATCTATTAAATATTAGGTGATCTTGCTCTCCTCACATGAGAATCGTGCTCCCACATGATCCTCTATGAGATACATGAAGTAAAAGGCAAAAATTAAGAAAGGTGAAAAGAAGCAGCTGCAGGGGAGTCCAGCTCCGTCTACTTGATGAATATCTGGACCAGCATGAATCAGAATTCAATAAGTTACATACCTTTGATGCCCGAATTCCAAATTAGAAGCCACATACGCCACAATGATACTATGGATTTTTTTTTTTTTCTTGAACTCAGTACTCGTGTGCACAACCTTAAGGGTCGTATGACGAGCCACCCGGAAATCCGAGTGGTTTCAAGGGACAGTCAAGTTAATCTGACGCCCTGGGCAAGCTAGGTACAAAATCAAAACAACGCGAGCGAATAACATAAAGCAACGCAGCAAATATCAAATATACACACTCTCCTATCGTCCAGCGAGGGGGCGGTAGAGGTAGGCGAAGAACGCCTCCACCGCATCCCACTCCTCCTCCTCTCCCTCCTCCTCTCCCTCCTCCTTCCTCCATATCGGTGTGTCTAAATCCTCCCACGTCCTGGCGTTCCCGATAAGCTCCCTGCGTTGCTGGTGGTGGTGGGGGCAGTCAAATGTTATGTGATAGCCGTCCTCCGAGGGGTGATCGCAGTTAGGGCAGGCAGGAGAGTCGACTTTCCGAACGAAGTGGAGCCAGTAGTTCTGGGGGCCCCAGTTGGTGCGAAGCCAGGTGTAGGCTGACAAGGCGTGTCTGTGCCATAGGCACCTGTTGGCTCCGAACCCGGGTTCCGAACGCATATCCTTCCGTCTGGCTTTGGCTGCGGCCCTGATGCCTCCCGCAGTGGCTACCCGTTGGCTGCCTGCGATGCATGATACTATGGAAGCGGGGCCCAGGTCATTGATATTGCAACTTTCTGTTTGAAGTGAAGAATCACAAGCGAAGGAGGCATCCGGGCCCTGTCCAAGGTCAGACGCAGCTCCCAGCGCTCCCATCCAGGACACGGGACGCACCGAACAACTTGGCACCGCCAGGCTCTCTCCGCCTATACCTGGCTCAGGACCAACCGAGGCCCCTTCAACAGCTGGCTCTGCATTATAATGTTATAGGGAAAGTGGACTCTCCAGCCTGCCCACACTGCGACCACCCAAACGAGGACGGCTTCCATATCACTTTCGCCTGCCCTCGCTATCACCAATGACACATGCAACTCATCGGCCACATCGGCATGGGAAGAGCTGGACATATCGTATATGGAAGAAAGAGGGTGAAGATGAATGGGACGTGGTCAAGGCCTTCTTCTCCTACCTATACCGACCACTCGCTGATACCGCTGAGGGAATCCCAAGGAAGATAGAGGCGCATATGCTTTTTTTCCTTCCTTTTTCTTCTCTCTTTCTTTGTACATAGTCGCGTCGGGCTGGCAGACTAACTTGCCTGACCCCTGGATCCGCCCGGGCTTCCGGGTGGCTCGTCATGCGACCCCTAAGGTTGCGCACACGTGTTAATGAGTTTTTTTTTTTAAATCAAGTATTGGGCCTTGTGCCAGTTGTACCCAGGGGCACGATCTCTAGACATGATCCTAGTAAGATAGATCTATAGGTCTGTCTGATCGAATTTCAATTCAGGGTTTCACTTGGAATGGGGCTTCTCCAAATGCAGCAACACCTTCGGTTGATATGGGCGGAGGCTCAAACGGTACTATAGGGATTAGCCAGTGTAGTGGCCATTTGCCCGACGATATGCGGCAGGAACGCATACAGCAGGTATACCGATGCTCTGTGCGCTAGCCGGCTCGTCAGAAATCATATCTTTGTACAATACCGCTTCAAGATTATTCTGCATGTGAATCTTCTTGGCTGGGGATTAAGGAGGTTGTTCGTCAATATTAACTAAACCATGATCCTGTGTCAGATGCATTGGTGCAATAGTTGGATTCCGTTGTGGCCCCAGAATCTGAACCCAGATGCAGCTCTAACCTCCTTCAGAGGTCGTTGTGCCAACCAGACTAATGCAGCTCCTATGGAATTGATGAACATGCAGAATTATCCTCTCATAAATGAGAATTGCAGAAGTCGATCAAGGAAGTGGCAAGAAAAACATGTCAGTCCGTAGCGAGTCATGTACAACCAATCAGGGTTGCAATTGGGAATGTATGACCTCTGTTCGGAAGGCATAATTATATATAAGAGAGGACTATCGGGAGTATGCGAATACTGACTTTAAAATAGAAATTAAAAAGGTACCAGAGTAACACGCTACATGGTAAGACTGAGATGATGCATTGAAAGGACGTATAGAAATGTCTCCAAGTCAAGGATAGCTCGATTCGTTATAATCATGACATTAATCCCTGATGTTATTTAGCTAATGGCGGCGCTCACCGCGTTAATATATTTGAAATCCATTCGTTAAATTCAAGCGTTACCTATGAAGTACACCAACGCCAACCCGTAATCGAAATATGCGCTCTCTTGGGAGTGCAGCCTGCACCACAACGAGAGGGAAATGAAGGGCGAGACACAAGCCTGGGCTATGGAAGAGTGGCAAGTTTTTTATTCATGGTTGGACTTCGAATTTCCGTGGTCTCCCTTTCTCGTCTCATCAACGCCGACTTAGTCTTCTGCTGTTTTTTTACTCCCTCCTCATCTCTTCCCCTCCTTCTTTCTCTTGCTCCGCTGCGGCAAAAACCCATGCAGCTTCATCATGGGATTATCGTAGCTCAAATGAAGTACTGGGAAGTATGGGGTGGCACGTATGTGGTCCCTATGAACTTGACACTCTGACTCTGGAGCATGCTCTTGCAAGGCAACCGGACGCCCACACAAGAAGTACTTTTAATAATGGTAGCGGTTGTTTTCGGCCACTCATGTTTACGGTACAAAATTCTGGTCCCTTATAAGCTAATATAAACTCGTAATATGGGCAGGAGGACAATGTCCTCAAAATCCATATCTCCAGGAACAATTCCCGTTAATGTTGCCTATCGGCAATTTCTATTGCAGAGTTTCCAGTAACGGCAACGTGACTAAAGTGCCTGTTATATGATTTGGCATGCATGATATCGAGTAAAAGTGCTATCCCCAATGGAATTCCTACGAAATTAGAGGTTATGCCAGCGTTTTGCTCGATGTCTCCTACATGTTTCGGATGAAAAACTCAGCAACGAAAGCCTGCACGCATACAATTGCAAAAGCAGTAATTATAACACGAGACGGGTACTAGTTATGTTCATGACTGGAACGTTGCCCATATTCATGTCAATTGACTCCACACCAGTCCCTGGTTGTTTTGCCTACATGTGATCACAAAGTAATCTATAATTCATTCAATTTTAACGCTACAGGTGTATGCTAAACTGCTGACGTTAAGATTGGCTTTAACGATACTGGCTATCGATGCAGATCCGATCCCCATGGCCAGCCGCTAGTCAATCCAGCTTCAGGCTTGGCTGATCGTGAACGTTAAACGCGGGTAATGAAAAAATGCAAAGCTCTAGACGGCGGAAGATCTAAACTGTGAGAGAAACCTTGTCAATACAAGGGCCTAAATACTAGTCTTGAGTATTTTTTTTCTTTTTTTTGATGACGCCAATTAAGTTCTAGGGATATCCGATACCGATTGGCAATATATTGATATAACCTCACACCTCTCGTAGACTTTCAGGACACTATTGTTGTAAAGCTGGTATTGAGCTCGTTGTATATGGTTCATATAAATGAAGGTGAAGTATCTTGACATTTTAGCTTTGTAGCTCCGAAACAACACTTACCGCAAAATATGATAAGAACCCCAGTCGCACTAAGCAGCTGCACGCTGCAGCACTGCAAATCCCACGATTATCTACATAAGTCACCGATTACACACAACAGGCCACGAGGGGGAAGGCAGGTTGAAGGTGAGTCAACGGTTCACCAGCTTATGCAAGTCCCCTATATTACACCAGTGTATAATCCTGGATATATACAGCCCCTTGATCCCATCTTTAATAAGTTTTTCAATTGCACAAGCTAGAGAAGACCATAATGATAATATTGGGACGTGAGAAACAACAGAGTATTATTGATTCATTTGAGCAGACAGGTATTTATTTTCCACTAGACAGAAGTCAGGATCATATACTACATATTCGTATGTTTCCAGACTTCACCTTAAGGAGTACGATCCAGCTCAATTTGGGTCTGAACCTGCCGCGCTCGCTGATCCTGTTCCCAACTAGTGCGGTCTAGCTAGAATTAGTATTAGTCCTCGAGCCTTTTTAGTGCGGCCTTGTTACCCGGATTAATCTATGCTGTAGTCGTAAATTTAAAGTACTGGATCTGGATACGGGTTGCTAAGATGTCTCAAATAAAACATGCAGGGTCCGAATCCAGTGATTGAAACAGAATTTGTATTTAGACGATGGTCCGCTATCTGGTTTCTGGTCATAGAAAAAAGGTTGCGCCACTCGTTTCTGAGATACTCAATTGCCAACTGGAGCTCAACGTTAATGGAACTATCCACTATATGTTGGATCGAGGTTAGTCTGGTTGGCACAACGACCTCCTTCAGTCGAGGTACACAATTAGTTTTTGCGTGAGACCCCATAATCTTTGTACTATAATTAAGTCTCGCATAAACGTTTACCACAATTGCAAATGGGAAATAGTAGGCCTAGAGGTTACCCGTGACTGTAGTGGGGTTACCAAAAACAGACCAGCTATCAGGTCAGTAAAGTTAGGAAGATAAATGATTCTTTGGCATGATCATGATCGAGTGATCCGGGATTTTTGCCTTCATGTACTGTACATATATACTGTCGACGACGTATTTAGATTACCTGTCGTACTAGTATACTGCTAAGGTGTGCTAGCCATAGAGTATTGGTATATCAGTAGTGGGGAACTAATCTGACGAAAGGGAATATCGTGTGCTAGGAAACGGCCTCATTAGATTAGACTACCAAAGAGTGCTAGCCTTATCCCCCGGTATTATTTGGTTGAATATACGTTGTTAGGGCTACACACTTTAACTGTTTCTGCACACAGGTAAGATGCCCTGGAGGCTTTATATTTAGCTACAGCCAACTGGCCCCGACTAGTGTGTTGGAATATCATGATCTTGCAGCGCAGAATATAGTGGAGCCAGTGGCCCAGTGGAGAAAAGTGGGGTCAGTGAATGAGATAGATAGATGAACATCTGAGTAAAAAAATTAGGATGACGGTGTTGCAAGGGCTACTTATTCAGCTACAAATAGCCACGCAAATAAAGATGTTCCTACATAGTGAATCTGAAATCTGCACTAGGCATTTGTATGGTGTTTATTTAGACTCTCTCTAAAAACACGGTATATGAGTAAATTACGAACTGCTACACACAAAGAGACAACGCAAAGCCGAGTACAAAACACTCGGCCAAGGTGGCACATATCTGCTATTTATTTTGGGATGCATTATCTACCATGATCACCCTAGCTTGGATGTATATACATATACGCATGTAGACATATATAACTAGGCCACAAATCTTACATGAACACAAATCTCATTATTAACATCAAAGTGCTGAGAATATGCTTTATGTAAAGCCTTGCTGATTTGAACATGGGGGTCCTTATAGTGCCTGATATTAGTACTCTTTATATATTCACATGCCAGGTTGATTGGCCTTAAATCTAGTTAAATCTAAATTGATTCAAAGGATCACAAGACATAATTATAAGTTAAGACAGCACAAGAGATAAATTACATATTAATATACAAATTTGAAGGTATAAGTGGAGGGATTCTTGGACGGGTTTTATAGATGAAAAATTAGAGTCCTCACCGCACCGCACAGGGGAGTTCCATGAATGAGTGGATCTCAAGGTAATGTCCAGATACCTAGTAGGAGTTTGCGTACTGCAAAGATCTAAGATGAAAGGGCAAAGACCAAGGCTAATTCTCCTTGACTTGTCCTTGTATGTCCCAATAAAAAGTTTCTCAAGGCTTGTACATGCGATAAAAGCCCAGTTTAGCCCCGCAGCTGAGCTGTTGCCTCCTTTACTGGACCTTCAGCATGAGGAATCTAGTCAACGGCAAGACCCTAAGCCGTGGGATTGATAATATCCATCCTGTAATTTTTAGACCTAGTACATTTTATTCCATAGCTTACTCTTTTAAGAGTCTGATATAGGGAAGTATACCTCTAGAGCAAAAGAGTGATTACTGTTGCTAGGTTTGGGTAACACCTGGTATATATCAATATCTAGGATTCTACCCCACCCATTACGTCTGCTATAAGCTTGGGATTTGGGGACTTAGCTCTTTGATGTTCTATGAATATTAGTTATGCCCTAGGAGGCCATAACGTATCCTAATTTGCAAAAATTATTAGTGAGATTTTTCATTAGGCATGAATTACTTTAGAGACTTCAAGATTCAATCACATAATTATGGAACCTACACTAAATGGAAAATGGTTAGAAGTTCTGAGCATCTAAAGTTCATTCACTTTAGCTATAGGGCAGGACTCAAACTGGGATCCTCTAAAGCTGTGGAGAATTAACAGCCACTCCAGCGGCATACCCCATATCTTCACCGCAGCCCTTCCCCACCCGAAGACCCACTTTCAAGACTTGGTATTCAAGATCATATCATCTTACGGTTAGTAAAAACATTCATGTGCATCATCTGAGGCAGATTCAGATTCAAATCCTCCCAATATCCTCTATCAATACCGATACACAAATAGGCATTGCTACATTGCCTATATTCTCTACAGAGGCAGGGCTATCTAGTTTAGAATATGAATACCACCTACAGAAGTGAACTACCTATTGGAGGAGGGCATGTAAGGAGAGCACTCTCTACTACATTGGTGACTGACAGGCAATGCGATTTCCAGGGCCCACATCAGCGAAGCTTTTGGGACAACAATGGCGGACTGAACGCTTCGAATAGCAAAGACAACGAAATAGCAATCTTCTCTGCAATTCACTTGTCTACAAGGCTGTTACTGTATCAAAATTTGAGAGTTCCAGAGTTTCTTGTTCCGTGGTGGGTTGGCCGTGAAACCTGCCCTGGTCAGTGATGTTATGATACTTCAAGACGTGAAAGAGAATTCTATACACATGGCACAGGACACAAAAGAAATTGAACCTTGTCTTCATATATACTACAACAGCTTCTGTAACGATCCCACATGATTTTTCTAAGTCTATAGCACTATTCTTCATAGAACATAGGAAGCCTTCGAGAAAGCTATATGTAATGCCATTAAGGGTAAAGAAGCCCATGAGGCAATGGCATTAATTGCGATTATGCATTGCCGAGTAGAGCTGATGTTCGCTGCCTCGATCGTCCATGGCCATTCAACAATTACAACTTAAACACCTAGACGATGCGGATGTATATGCTTATGTGGAAGAAAAGATTATTCACCCATGATTTGATACGATACCAAGATAAAGACAAATACTTCACACTCCAAATTAGATGAGTTGGCTGATTGATAGCTGGATTCCCCAGACTCGAATCTCGTCTAAGCGGAAAATCATATGTATGTGGTATGTGGGATTCGAATCAACCAATTTCTGGAAACTACGCTCTATTAGTATTTACCCCCCGAATGACTGTTAGATTAAGGCCCCCCTTCCTGATATATGGATCTATCACAAGATTTGTTTCATAATAAAATTTTGCAACCTGCTGCAGAAGTCTTGCATGACACGTAAACAAAACTATAAAACCTAACAATCCCAGAATTGTGTGACACCAAACACTTTGCTGTTCCGGTTCCCCCACACTCTCTGGGTTCCCAACCGGGAGCGGGATACAGAAATCGCATCCGGTAGCTAGAATGGTGGGTTAGTGTGCGGGATGCATCTGACATCCACCATGCATGCCAGTGAGGTGACCATGAACATGAGCAGTAATGAAATATAAAAGGGTCAGGAAATTCCGCTCGTTTCCCGACTTACCCTACCACTATACCAAAACAAAGCTTTCCCTCCTATTGTTTTCAGCACCGAACCGTCTTCCTCTAATCTTATTTGAAAATGTACCTGGCACTTTTCAAAGACCTCATCGCGGTGGGAGGACAATATGATAATATCCGATACTCCTACGGAAATGATGATTCTCGGTACACGTCAATAACCTTTGACCGAGCATCCCAAATTACATTAAAAACCGAGGTACGGAAGACAAAGGAGATGAGATACGAGGAAAGTCGGAGGGGATTTCTAGAGCCGCAACAATTAGCACCTCCAATCGCAAACGTCCCGTTAATTTGCATTACCCCTCCAGACAGCATGGAGCTCGAGCCACTCAATTACACGATATGCCAGAACCTCAACTATGACGGTAACGACTCTAGATCTTCCAGCGACGACTTACATGAAGCGTTCGACCAACCCAATTCGAGCGGGTGTGGTATTGACAAGAAAGACGACTCGGAATCTACCTTGGGCACTGATACTATGGAGGATATTGAGGAGCTTTCTTGTTCTCCATTTCAACATGATGTGGAAAGCTTAACAAAGGATTACGAGGACTGGTTAAAACTTGCGCAGGGTGCCGCGAGGGAAGTATGTGGTGACAATTTGTCTAGTTCGAATTCGGTCAGCCCATCAATGGCAACCTCTCAACACTGTCAGGAGCTTATCTTATGGCGACCAGAGCCTACGACTGCCAGTCGGAAGGCCTGTGCAAGAAAATTCAGTATGGGGCGGAGATTCAGTCTGAATCAGCCCATGGTTTACCCCTTCAGGAATAAGAGAAACAGTGTGTAATAATGGAAGATCCACTACTCACATGTACATATTGCAGCGCTGAAATTCCTTTTGAGCGAGAAGAAAAAACGGAGGTGGGGCGTTTTATTTTGACAAGGCTACAGGAACATTCGGAGTTTGGTTTTCTTTCGTATTGGTCTGAATTGAGTGGGACGTGGTTACTATTGGTCTCGTGGCCTTCATCGCCTCGCTTATATACCCAATTGTATATTGGATTTGTGCACCACTTGTTACTTGTTTTCTAGGCATCGACCAGTTAAAGGAGGGCATTTCAATTCATTAACACCCCCCACTATTAATAGAGTATGCTATTCAAAGGAGTCAGTTCATTGGTTATCAAAAGCTCCGAGACAGCACTAGTAATCATGCTTTGGTAGCGATCGTCAACCAGTGCCCTGAAAGGGCACTGGAGCGGAGCATCACCGTCTACATAGATGTCGGGAATAAGATTGGCACTTCACAAGTATCGTTGGCCGGTCATTCTCTCGTAGAAATAGTCAACGCAGCGAGATTGAAAATTCCGAGAGGTACCCTGGAGCTAACGAATTGTTTTGACATGTGAGACCTCGAGAGTCTATGATTCAACCTCCGCAGCTGTCGAAATTTGTGACTAAATATCCAATCAAATCCTGGCACATGTTCGTGAAATATTGTGTACAGCATGGGCACAACATATTTAGTATGGCCTGCATGCATGGCAACGAGATTATCTCATAGCTATGATTTGGGAAACCATTATTAGGTTGAGTTACTAAGTAAGGGGGAAAGAACAGTTTACCGTACGAAGTACGTACTAAGGCCCGTATACGTCTCTATGCTGGTTCGAGTACACTACTTCTTTCGGTAGTTTGTCTCCATCGATCGCCGGACTAGCTTTTTGTCTTTGAGTAGTCTGGTTGGCACAAGCCTCTCGTAGTCTTTGAAGAGGGTCGTGTCAACCGCCTTGGTCTGGTTAGCTGATTCGTGCTGCGGTTGTCTGACTAATCAATGTAAGCAGTAAGTTATCCCTAGTTAGTAGTTCAACCATAGCTATAGCGAACCATGCCCACTACGTCTCTTCACTTGAATATATCAATATTCCCCACCTCGTAGCTTAGTTCTTAAATAAAAGTACTAAGATTATCAATTTATTCTATTCCTCGGGCTTCTGAAGTTGACGAATGAGAGTCGGTTTATTCGTATCACAATAGTTCGATGTCACTGTTAGATCTACCAGTATAGCTAATAACGCGACAAACGTTTACTCGTCAATCTAGACATCATTTTGTCCCATCTCCGACTCGAGCTCGTGAGCTCTCATAACAAGGGAACAAGCTCGGGTCTTGTCATCAACGAGCAGTGATGCCTCAAGCGCTATATGACTATGTATGCTCCCTCAATCATTCACCTGAACTATGTCTACATACAAGATATTATGCCGAAACTACCTCTACTGTGACGGATCTATGTCTATATAGCTTATATTGTGCTGAATATTTAATTTCTTTACGGACATCCATTTTGTTTTGACTGTCACTGGCTGGTTACTTCGTAATGTAAACATGATCGTACCAGACTATAAACTATCTGCATGAGACCAGCTAGTATAGTAGCAATAGAGTAGGTTGCGATCCCACATCTGGTTCCACCCAATGAACCAGTCCCACTTAGTGAGACAGTTACACAAGGTTCCACGCTGGTTTACCAAAATCAGGCCTTTCAACTCAAGAAGAGCTCCTAACTCAAACTCTAGTCAAGTGCCACCATTCCCAAATGGAACTGCACATTCAACACCATCTCACAAACATCAACCAATCAATGGAAGAATCTAGCGCTCAAACTGGCACCAGCATTCATAATCATGATCAGTAGCCGTTTCTGGAAAGTATCTAATGTGGTGGTCAACAGAAAGAAACCTGTAGAGTGTTCCTCTTGGGGTTATTTAAGAAGCCTTTGGAACCTCAATTACCTCGCATAGGTCCACCAATCGAGAAGAAGTCCGACAAACATTCCAACTTAGGCACTCATTTTCAAATTAAAGTTGCATCGCCACTATGACACATCGGGAAAGAACCAACGTCTACGCGGAGGATCAGCCGAATAAACTATATCATCTGAATGCGCATGAGTATGACACGACTACGCACATGCACGCTTTACCTACATTGCCACTAAGAAACCGACCATATGAAGATGGAGAACATGATTCACTAGGTCTAGTACCCCAACAAGGTTACTGTTACACAATCAAACAATCAACTATATTAGACAAATTTTCTCCATCCAGTGTCATTGAGGACGGCTCTCAGTTCAAGGTACCTGCTAGGAGGGTAACTCCTGCTAAAGATTTACTTTCCAATAAAGCACCCAATTGTGACCCGTATTCACCAGAGTCACTTCACAGGATTGGCATGAAGTTATTGGTAACTGTGCCTTATGAGTCAGTGTATGGCCCAACCACGAACCCAAATGCACCAAAATACGTGGAGGTGCCTTTGGAGACCATTACGAATGATGGAAGAAAGAGATCTATGCAGATTGATGGTGGTGTTTACTTGCCTCCACCCAGTAGATATGGGACGGCACCGACAAGCAGCAATTACAATTCATATAAACCGTCTCCATGGTCTCCAATTCAGCCTGTATACTTTGCTCACCCGCATTGAGAGGATACAGTATGACTCTCTAGAATTATGGTCGGCAAGAGTGTTGGTGGACCTGTGTGGGCTTACCACATTGGAGGGATAGTATTCTGGCCCTTGAAAGCGGATTTAGAATGCAATTTTGTGAAAGAGGAAGATTGAGCCGGGGAGTGAACTATGAAGGTATAGAATAGATAATTGGCAGGGTTACTTGTGTATCCAAGTCCAAATGTCATTTGATTCCGAAAGTATGATATATACATTGCAATTGGGCGTTGTAGATGCGCACGCCGCGCAGCCTCGTTCGGTTATGGATTCATCATGTAGGCGTTTTTTTTTTTTTTTTTTTTTTTTTTTTGAACTCAGTACTCGTATGCACAACCTTAAGGGTCATTTGACGAGCCACTCCGGAAGCCCGGGTGGATTCAAAGTACGTACAAGTTAATCTGCAAGACCAGCAGAGAGAGAGAAATGGTCCCTATGGTCCCGCGAACTAAAAACTACTCTAGACAAATGTCTCAAAACCCTCTCGCAGGTAGGAGTAACGTTCCAGGTAGAATCAGCGTCAGAGCTATACGTGTTCTAATCCAGCCTTGTTCTCAAGTAAAATTTTGTACAGCCTATATTAGCATTCTTTGCATAAGTACTTAATCACTGGAGTAAGTTAAGGTGGACGCCGAAATCGCCTTAAAAAAGAATAGAAAAAAAAAAAAGAAAAGGCCAAGTGCATGAGGCTCTCGTTGTTGCCAAGGCATTACCGAATTAGGTAATTAAACCGAACAGCAACGTCTAACCATTGCAATGACGCATATATATATATAATTTCACTCAACAAGGTACTTTTGTATAACCTCAGGCCTTAAGGTCTGTTTGGGGACTCTCCTAAATACCTAGATCATATATATATATATCTCTTTTGTACTGCCAGCAAAGCTGGCTGAATGCTAGATATGACCCCATTGAATTTACAAGGCCGGCACCATTACGCTGTACGCAATCAGATATCCACTTGAATTCTCTTTACTAGGCCTGATTGGGTCAAGAGGAGAGCACTAATCAAAAAAGAACATTACTGCAGAGCCTCACTGTTGAACTTTTAACTACTTGTCAACGTGGGTTTTTACAACATGTATACGTATGCCAGTATTAGTGGTGGATCTTCTGGCTGTTACCCGGGCCATATGCTTGGCACCGTACATGCACCTGCACCCTGCATAAATCGGTCGTTCCTTTGATTCAACGTTCATTTGAGTCATACTGCTGGTTCGGGGGATTCCGATAGCATCGCTATATGGCGTGGGAATTGGGCAATTTTATACTCGCTGTACTGAGTCTGCTCGTCGTTCCGGTACTCATCTTATCGATATCACATGTACAGATAACAAAACCTCCCGGTGATAACCCACTCCGCTCTACGAGCGGCTTGTGCCAACCAGACTACCCCACTCAGTGCTATGACAATATGTAGTCTGGTTGCACAACCTCTCGTGACCATATGCCACTCGCTACCATAGAACGAATCATAGTATCCCACTCATTGCCCTAGCCCTGTTCCAAAGGCTCCATAATGGTGCGCCCAAAATATAACTCACATTATCAGGAGCGAGTTGCCATGTAGATAAACACAATTACACTAATGCGAATCCATTGACCAGACTAGAGGGAACGAGCGGCATAACCACAGAAATATGAGTAGCCTTGCTTAAAGGCGAGTGGGAAATTACCCAAACCCTATGCCGTAGAGCTCCAGAGTCACATCTCGAATAAGGCTGTGGTTCTATCTGACGCAGCCAGACTATACCTGACGAAAGGATTAACTGTAGCCTTCTTTGCCACTAAGGGAGCATGATCGTTGGCAACTTAGGTTCGGTCTTCCACTTTCAGTTTTTTCGGTAGCTCTATACTCTCCACATTTTTCCACATAGCTATAGCTTATATCTAGGGCCACAGTGATAACAGCGAGAGCCGGTCTCCGCGCAGACGCCGATATTGAAGTGTCTTTCTGAATGCATCTACCCAGACTCACCTCATCGAGCAGCTTAACGAACTGCTGGTGATCGATGATACACCAATATATTCAATCCACATTGAACCTACTTTTCTAGGGGGCCCGTCAAAACTCTCACTGCAACGGCAATTTCCTCTATAGAGCCTTTCTTTGGCAGCTTGCACAAGCCGGAAAGTGGAGAAAACAGCGGGTAAGCTCTAATGGGATGCTTCATGCTAAGTCAAAGAGGCGTGAGTAGGTAGAAAAAAAATTGGCGCTACTTGGGAATTTGAACCTCACCCGCTAACAGTCGCTAAATCAACCGCGGTCAATATGTACATGTATGTAGCGCGGAGAAGGATGCATGGCTGCCTAATGACTAATGACTGAACCGCGAGTATGTATACACTATATATGCTTCTGGGAGACGAGGCTACTTTTCTTAAATATCAGGTATCAGATACCCCATAGAATTACCTTTTATTACCAGGCTTTACACATGAAAAAAAAATTGAGAGCAGTAAGAATATAAATCGAGCAGATGGTATAGGTATCGGTAGTGTCAATCGCACTAGGCACACAGTATATTTTGCATTCCGATTAGCATGTACTAGTATAAATAACTGTCTGTGCTGTACATCCAATGTGCAGCTGCACTTCCATTTGCGAGCCTTGCTTGTGCGTCCCTCGAGCTCAAGAGGGACTTAACGCATGTGGATGGGTATAGGTATTATATATCAGGGCTAAGAACAGTGCCAACGCCAGTTCTTCTCCAAGATATGCCATTTAGTTCTATATCAATAGCCTGAGTCCAAAGTCGATCAAAACTACTCCTAAGAGCTCCCAAAGATACCACTTTGATCGAAGCCTTTACCGATTCTTCATGTCTCATAAGAATGCTCATTCTTCGAAGACTCTTACCTCTGAGGATTCCCAATTGCAGGCGCTCTCACTCAGGATAGTTAACAACCTACATGCATTTGATATTGGGGAGGTTAGCCCCAGTGCAGCTCGAAGCAGCTCTCCAATGACGCCAACACCTAATTCATCCGCTCCAATGACGTTTGCATATCTCGGTGCAAGCGCTAATAGACCCTATTCAAGCGGTTCACAATACCAGGGTCTCGAAACTTCCCTTGAATCTACCAGGGCATTATCCAAAAACGATAGAGATATAGTACAGCAAATCCAAAATTTTAACTCTGCTGCTGGTGGGATTTTAAGACCGATGGGTGCAAATCCCTTCTCAAGCTTCACCAATATCTCAGATTTCCTTGCCGATGTAGAACGGACCCTAGAGCCGTCTATTGACCCGCTCCAAAGGCCCGGGGATATGAAGGGGAAAAGTACCCTAGGTGCTACAAGCTTGGAACTTAACGATGAAGACCTAAATGTTGATCCGAGCCAAAGTATACAGGGTGCGAGAGATAAAGCGCCTGAAACCTTCCGCCAGCGTGGACTCAGTGTTGCTGATATTAACCTACTGAATGCGGCTTATGAGAAAAACGGCGGAGGCAGGGAGCGGCATGCTGGCAGTTCTATTGTAACATTAAATTCAAAAGGCCGAATTCGCCGGGATGTCAAATTTGACGACAAATTGGAAACAAGGAGTGTTTTTCATGGTGCTGATGAGAGGGAGGACGGCAACGTTGAAGATGATGATAAAAGTATTGAACTAGAAGGGGGTATTTACTATCTTAGAAAGGATCTTTCCAGGGATGGGATTGAGACTTGCTATGACGATAAAACTTCGGAAATTGAGAACGAAGTAGCACGTTTGCAACCGGATATTGAAATGGAATTTCCGCAAGGATCGGGATCAGTTTACGCTGGTTTATGGCCTGGTGTGCATGCATATGATCTCAACGGGGCCTCTCCCCTGCATGATGTAAGCGCTTCTTCCACCCGAAAGGCAGCTATGGGACTTGCCAAGGAATTAAGGAGACTCTCTCTTGCCCCTGAGGATCTAATCATCCCTAGCAACTCAGCTGTCGACGCAGTAGACTCTGATCTAGATCCTGATATGGTTGGTGGGTTGCCAGCATGGGAGTTCAAGAGAGCTGGACTCGGTCAATTTGTATCCTCTGCGGAAGTAGAGCAGCAGGAGACACTGCTTGAGGCATACGAACAAGGTTTCGGTCCGGAATTCCTGAAAGGGAGTAGCCCGGAGGAAGTATCGGATTCTGAGAATGGTGGGCATCTCTTTGTATTTGATCGCGTGCAGCCACGGGCGGCAGCAAGTGCCATTGCCTCGGGCAGTGGAGTGGGATTTCGAAGAACAAAGGTATCAAAGAGAGAGGTGGTTGATGTAGTCCTGCAATCTGAAGAAGGGCTGGAAGATGGAGAGGAGGAAGAGGAGAAAGTAGCAAAAGGAGAAGGAGAAGGAGGAGAAGAGGAACTTACACTTGAGGAGCAGGAGCAAATTGACAGAGCTTTGGCAATGAGCTTGGAGGATCTTAAGGACCAGCCAATCGGCAAAGGGAAAGAAAGAGCAGCTTAGATCAACTGTTCTGCAAATGGTCAACAGTTGGAAAACAATTGGAGGGTGGGAAGGAAAGAAGGGCGGCCTTTGATGGTCAACAGGGGAAATAAAACTCAGCAAAAGGTGGAGAAGGATTGAAACGACTGCTTTTACGACTTTACGACTTTACGAATTTCCTTTGTACCTGCTTTGATTTTTCCTGTGTTGCTAACCCGCCAAATTGACGGTAGTCTCGGGCTCATATCCCTTGTTTATTCTTTTAGGACACAAGTCCCATTCGTTCGAATTACTGAGGGAAATTGTTCTCCAAGCCAAGTGAGTCTGGGTACGAGAATGGAAGAAAATCAGAAAAAGTCAGTTTATTTTATTTTCTTTTGCTTGAGTTTGCTAAGAAAGTTGATTTTGTCATTTGCAGTACTGAAGTTTGATCTTATTTATCTCACCAGAGTCTTGATGGAAAGTGTGGCCATGGTACGCCCACGCAACATAAGTAAGCAAACACTTGCAACGCACATTATGAGTCAACATTTACTATATTCACCTCCGCTACGTGACTGTATACCCAAGAAAAAGCCTTTGTACGTGTTCCCTTCTCTTTGCCGTAAATTCAGGGTAATAGGCCCTTTTCCCTTGAGACTCTCCATAGTCCCGACTTCTGCCGTTCGCCCTCATGAATAATAACCATAGCTGAATTCTTGCAGGTAAGGTAAGCTCTCCACCCTTACATATTTACTATAGAAAGATGGTTCCCCATATCTTTAGGTAAATTATGATATCACTGATAACTACAGAGCCTAGCTAGTAACACGAGGTTACCTACAATAAAATTGGCCCTGGTAAAAATTCGAGTCTCATCTCAGAATTAGTTAATGCTGTAGATTCATGGAGAGACTTAAAACGAAACGCAACAGCATTTCTATAGAGTCAATTCATCATCACTACAGCTTATTGCCATTTTCAAGGGCCCAGGAATTAAACTACACTAGGGGATATCAAAGGAATATAAGCTGCACAGTGATACATTCTATTTATTGCGCAAGAAAAATAATGGAAAACGAGCGCATGATATATTTGACGCTATCGCACATACTATGAAGCTTGAGGGATCTTAATTTCTGATTCCCAGACCGTTGCTGCCAAGTGCAAAGAGTCTTTTTCATGTACTAATTCAATGCAAAATTGAGCGACTTATTCCTGTATTTAGAACAACAGAATCGATTTTACTGGAAATATTGAACGGCCTAATAATACCTGACTTGCCCAGGCCATTCCTCGATTCGTGAATGACCTGGATTCCTGAGTGGCTGCAGAACATATATATGTAGATCTAATGTGATGACGGACAGTTTTGATATCGGCATGAAACCGACGATTGGCAACGTGCCTACCTACAATGTTCTACTATTGCACTCCATTCTATAGACAGTTATCAAAGTGAGCGAGAGATTATGAAACCCAAATTTGGCTATTTCAATATATTACCTTAACTATCGGGTTATATAGTTTCAGAGCCCGAAAAAAAGCATCGAAGGCCCGGTTGGCTCAGTCGGTAGAGCGTGTGACTCTTAAGTTCTTGGAAATAGCAGGTTCGTGAGGGATCTCAAGATTGGGCTACGACGATTTATTTTTGTTAACTTGTTGGGACCGAAGATAGTCTCGTTTTTGTAAAAAGATTTTTGCAACTCTTTGCCACTCTATTGTATAACATGCCTATACGTGACGCTAATATTTTTGAAATAATACTTTAAATAAAGAAAAGTTGCTTAAATAATATTTAAGTATAAGAAGTATACTATCTATAGTTATATCTTTTTAAATTTCTATCTAGATATAAGAGTTTTAATTAGTAGATATTACTTATAGTCTTATATAATAAAATATATATTATTAAAGTCTCTTTATATAGATTATATAGTTCTATATTTTATAGAATAATTAATAATATATTTATTAGACTTAGTTATATAAAAGTTATTTTAAACTAAAAAATTTATATTTTTAAAATTATTTATATTAAAATATATAAATTATAAATTTAGATTTAAGTTATAAATATATTTATTAAAATATTAAATATAAAATTAAATTATAGTTATATATATTTTAATTATATATAATTTAATTTATAATAATATTTAAAAATATTTTTATACTTTTTAAATAAATAAATATTTTTTAGTTTAATTTAAATTAATTATATTAAAATATATAAATTATATTAATAATATTATAATATTAATAATAAAAATAATAAATTAGTTATTTTTTAAATATTTATATAAAGTTTAATAAATTTTTAATTAAATTAATAAAATAATATTTTTATTAATTTATTTTTTATTTATACTTAATAAAATATTTATATTAATATATTAGTATAAAATTATTTTTTTATATTAAATTTACTAATAATATAATATTTTTAATAACTTTTTTTATTAAAATTTTTAATTTTATTTTTAAATTATTTAATTTATATATTATATTTAATTTTTTAAACTAAATTTTAATAATATATTTATTAATATAAATTTTTATATTATAATAAATAAATTTTAATTTTATTAATTATTTTTTAAACTTATTTATCTATTATATAAATATATTATAAAAAAAAATTATTTTATTTTATTTTATTTTTTAATAATATAATATAATATTTTATAATATAAAATAGTATTTAATATTATATTATTAAAAACTAAAAAAAAAAAAAATTAAAAGTTATTTTTTATATATTTAAAAGATAAAAAAAAAAAAAAAAAAAAAAAAAATTAAATAAAGTTTTTAATAAATATAATATAAAAGATTTTTTATATAAAAAAAGATATAATAAAAATTTATAAGTTATAATATAATAACTTTAGTTTACTTTATTTTTTCTTTTTAAATATTTCAATAAAAAGTAATTTAACTTATTCTATTATATAAATTAGTTTCTAAAAATCTAAATATATAAATAAAATATATTTAGCTAAGCCTCACCAAGATATATTGAAGAGACTAACCATTTTTGAGTTAGATCTTACAACCACTGATATCTCGTACGCCAGACTACTATTGGCAACTCATCTGGGGAGAAACATCGTATAATTTTTTCCTTCCGTATGTGTCTTGGCGCCAAGCTACGCGTGGAAATAGGAAAAGAACTTTTGGCATGCACCTCCGTACATGGCCTCGTACCTGCCGCAGGTTCACCAATTCATGGATTCACCGGCTCGATCCAAACGGCTATCATCCTTCCAGCTCCATATATGTAGGAGTTCCCAAATTTAAAGTTCAGCTATGCAAAGAGGACTTAGATGACCCAGGAGTTAGTCTGGTTCCGTAGCTAGTCTGGTTGCATGACCCCTCCGTACTCCGTAGCCAAGAGTACGGTTAGAAGTATTGGCAAAGTGCCAAGTAACCTTTGCGTTACCCTGACCTACTATCTTGGCACGTTTCTCGGTTTGAATGGTAAGATTCTAGAAATATTAGAAGCATTTACTAACGGAATAAAACCAAGTATACATTCTCATATAGTATAAGTTTTGATTGGACTATTTTCAGATTATAGAGTTTCAGTCAAATTCCAAGAAACATCTACTAAATACCATGAGATATACTTAGGTTTCAATGAGCAATAATTTCTCAATTAAAGTAATTCCCATGATCTTTGAGTATAAAACTCCAAGTACTTGGATGACAGGACTATACCCTTACATATCTGGGTGCAATGAGTGTACTAAACTAAGCGGTTTGACTTCAATTCTCTGTGTAGAATTTGGCATGGTAGGATTCCATAGTTTGAAATGGCAAGGTTATCATAACCCAATCCCGTTAAGCTGTATTGGGTGGCCCACCGGAAGTATCGGAGCAAACATTGGCATTGCTATGTTCCCATTTGTTAGTTCGAAACATCTGCCCCGCATCCAGATGAAAGATTATTCGAAAGCAGGAACAAAACCAACACCGAATAGTGAAGATGCCTTGAGTGATCATGACTCGAAGTAGGAGGGATTCACAATGGTATAAGGTATCTAGTTTCAAGTTATGCCATTGTGGCGGCTTTGTTTTAACATTTCGGTGTATACACTTTATTGTATATATAAACAAGTCAACAAAGCAAACGCGCTACGCCAGAAAACTCCAATTCCATGTTAATACGCCCAGAACATACTTGTGAATGAACAAATGAAGATGCCTGAATGAATGAAAGTTGGCCATCCACTGGTAATCTGTACTGCAAATATGATGAACACAACTGCTCGCCTCAATTTACTCGATAACGAGTGGGCCGATTGCAAGGCTGTTCATGAGTGCAACCTGATGTGATGTCGAACATCGTACCAGCTTAGGTACAGTCTGCTCAACACAAAGCAATCGCGCCTTCCTGCCTAAGCCATCCCAAGGCCATCCCGTTCCCCATTGCTAGCTTCATGATGAAAATCTTAAAAGCAAAACGTATACAGAGATCGTAATAAATAAAGAGAATAAAGATTGAAATCATAATGCCAGGGACGATTGTACCAAAATATTCTGAATCGAGAAGTGCAACCATATTCACATGTAACCAGCACGTAAGGCCTTTCCCACCTAACACCCCTTTTTCCATCCCTGAGTAGGGTCCATAACCAGTCCATTTCTGATAATAATCTGAATACAAGCAACTGCAAACATACGCCAGAAAGTACAAGGAAGTATAAAACAATAAAGTAGGAATGGAAAAGAAATGAATTAAGCTTTGTTCGTACGACGCCGTCCGCTAGTCAAACCTCCCACCCTAGAACCACAAGAAAGTAACCCTCAGGAATATTAAGCTTAAAGCCATCAATCAACCCTTCCCACTAAGAAATGCACGGTACTATCCACTCCTGTGCAATGTGCCGCTCCTCCCCATCGCCATGTTTTGAACCCTGGCAAAAGTGGATTGGAGAGTACCACAGCCGATCTATGAACCAAAAGAGATACAACCCGAAGCCAGACAAACGGAAATAAATGAGAAACAGAGGTAGCCCGAAGAAATATAACACGGAATGAAGGTAGCTAACATGCAAGCCTCATAAGCGATAAAATCAAAAATCTCATATAATACTTGAAGGTGCGAAAGAATTGTCGATGCATGGAGAGAAGTCAAGCTCTGGTCAACGCTTTCACCGGCAACAGCAGAAATCAATATTACTGTTGATTCGGTAGTAATCGTGCGGCTTCGTTTTCCATTCGAATTCTAGCAGCCTCTGCGCCCTCGTCGTTTTGACTCTCCCGGAACCAAGGATGCCTCAAGGCTTCTTTTGCTGATATCCTCTTGTTGGCATCATATATAAATATCTTCTTTAAGAGATCTAGAAACTGTTTTTGGAAACTGTTTGTTCCCGGGATGATATCCTTTACAGAAACGTTAGTGGACTTCAATAGGAGCCCTGGGTGCATGGTACTCACATCTAACTTCTTCATACACGAGACATACTTCTTCGAGGCCCTGGTGGTGTCATGATTAGGGTAATCTATCTTGGTTCCCTTGAAATACCTACGTAATTCAGAATGTCAGCATACGTTGGTGTCGCCGGGTTAGCGGAAACGAGAACACTGACTTAGCTGCAGTGCTGTTGCCTCGTGACACGGCAGATCTTACGATTCTGGGATCAATTTTTGATCCAACCACTTGTTGCATCATTGCCAGATGCTCTAAGTTATCATGTGTCTGGAAAAGTGCGTCTCCTGTGAAGAATTCAACGAGAATGCATCCTATGCTCCAGATATCACACTGGTAACTCCAACCCAGACCCAGTATAATCTCCGGGGCGCGATAGTGTCGTGTCGAGACAACAGCAGAATGATACTCGTCGTCGAAAGTGGCCGATCCAAAGTCGATCAACCGGATCTCTGTGTCCAGAAGCACCTTACGACTGTGACATGTGCGGGACTGAGAGCTTGTAGATGAGGGCACACGGCGTCCGTAGTTGAACAGTTGAGCGTCATTATGGACAAGAAGAATATTCTCAGGCTTTAGATCCGTGTGTATAAGATTGAGATCGTGGAGGACTATAAGCGTCAGAAATGCTTCGAAGAGAGATCTATGTGTGAAGAGCAACTTACAAGCAACACTGGTGAGCAGTTGTCTTGCAAAGCTTTGAATATGACTGTTGGGGAAAGGTGCAAAATTGTTGGACTTCAAGAAGTCAAATACACTCATCCCTAATAAATCTGTCACAATACAGATGTGATTTCTGTAATCGAAGCAGTCTCTCAGATGAATGCATTTGTTCCTGTTCTCTTTGTCGTTGTACTGAAGGGTCGATAAGACTCGCAGCTCAATCCTTGACGCATCACGGTATTTCTGGACAGACCGGATAACTTTGATAGCACAACTGGTCCTCCTTTCCTTGTCATATGCTTCGACTACCTTGCCGAATGTCCCTTGACCAAGGAGCCTGGTGATTTTATCTGCAACGCAAAATTATCAGACCAATCCCTCCTGCTGTAGATTAAAATATGTTGGGAAGGATCCTGCTAGAAGTATACAACGCGGCTGTCGAAGCAGAAGGGGGAGTGACTCCTACATCTGTCGGTTAAATTCGCCTCAGGCTGGACAATGTAATGGCCATCGTCATCATCGACTTTCACATTCTTCAATTGATCTCTCTGTACCAAGGATAGCAATGTCAGTCTCATGTACGGTCTGGATAGAAACCTCCAAGACTTGTGTACGTACATCGGCTATAGGCTTTACATAAACTTCCTTCGCCTTGATTGGAGGTTTTGGTGGTGGGTGATAGCCGCCGAAGACATCCCCTGATGCCGCTGCCACCGCTGCAGCTACCGTAGAGCGGGTCGCCATTCGCTTCCGCTGGGCCCCATTCCCTGTGGGGTATGCAACCGTAGCGGATGTGCCAACGCCTGATGACCCAGCTGAGGTTGCTGCCGTTGAGATCAAAGTTGACGAATTCCGCCCTGCTGTAGAGGTAGACGCGGTGACCGTAGGTGATGCATTCCCTATAGCGAGGGGAGTGTGTGTAGCAGAATAGACTGTGCCTGGATACACTGGCTCAAAATTACTTGTGTTGGTGGTCCTTCGTTTTTTATCAGCATGACGAGGGATGTTGTTCATAGCAGTCTGAGAAGAAGGGGCAATCCGTGAAGTCGTGAGAGTAGTTCTCTTAGCGTTTGGGGGGGGGGGGGGGCGATTCGGTATCATCTATAACGATGATTTCTTGAGGAAGCCCATTTTTATAGAATTCATTCCAGTCAACCGGTTGCTTTCGAGGTCTTCCTCCGTTTGCTTGTGGGGCCTGGACGACTCGAGAACCCATTGTTGTTGATGATGGCAGAGATACGTGGTGAGAATGAAGTCCGTTGGTGATCGTCCCAGAAGAGGTTGACGATGCGGAGTAAGAATGGCCGTTCGCAAGGTGGGGATGCGAGCCCAGGAGATGATTGTGATGTGAGCTGTAGTGTGAATATGGCGGAGGTAGAACTGCCGCAGTCGATGGAGTTGACATTTACACAACCTTCTTGCGACAAACGTCCTATTTGCTTAGGACGGTCGAATCACTGTAAAATTTAAACCGTTATAAACTGTGCGTTGTAAGGAGAGACGACGTGATGATAGTTGTCTTGCTCCAGTCAAAGTCGCGTTCGAATGTCGATGCCAGTTGCTGGAAGAGAGTTATGAAGAGACTGCAACCTCTGAACCTACTGATAGTTAGAATAGCAAAATTCAACACAAAACATTCGGAGACTACCTTGAGGAAGCACCAGGGCCTATCTGTCAGGGTGATTGAGACGATAGATAGGTCCTTTTACCCTCTTCTGTTCCTGCTTTGCAATGCTTCAGGCCTATAACTGCGGCGATGTGGTGTGGAGTGTGGACGGATTCCTTTCTGCGTTGCTAGTGCTGCAGCAGCCGCTTAGTATGGAGCAGCGCCAGTTTGGGAGTGCTGGTAATTGGGTTACCAGGATGTTGATTGAGGGGGTTTGGAGGGCGGATTGCTTGCTTTTACGCCCGCGAGGCAATTGGGAGAAATTCTTTCAGGGAGAAGTTTACGACAACCGATGGTGGCCATAGTTGAATCAATATCTTAACAACAATACATCGCCGGGCTGTCCACGTAGAGCCGGCACTCTGTTCGTGTCCTCGTAGAATGGGCGTCTCGTGGATTCGGAGTCAAACTGCTGAATAGCCCACTAGCTGTTCACGCCATCATGATATCCCAGGCCAGTAACATCATTGCCGCTCTGCAGCTTACATAAAGAACACACACACGAACGATACCAGCCTAGGTCCCGGGCATAGACGGTTTGGATGAAACGTATATACCCGTGGGACCCACTCAGAAGACCTGAAAGGAGATCCTGCGATGCGGGCACCATTCTTGACGTTGAAGAGCAGGGAGGAAGGAGCAGATGGCGGTAAAGTAGAGCCAAATTTTAGAGATCTCAGAATTACTTAGTCTTTTTTCACCTAGGTAGGGACTTTCGTTGATTAATTTCATTTACCTTCCCAACTTTGTTTCCTAGATTCTATGGCTGCGTTTCCCTGGGGATTTACCAGCTTGAAAAGTTCGAAAATTAAAATCTAGATGGGTAGGTAGGTATCTTCTGGTCAGTCTAGTCTTCGTTACTTAGCGAAATCTGAGTGCCTACGTGGAGCTTCTCGCAACAAAAGTGATGTGCTGAGCCTGCATCTATGCAAACACCGTGACTGGTATTCCATAGTTGAAGATCCTAAATAGATGCGCATATTCACTTCATCGAGATCCCCAGGTGCTGGATGTAAGTAGTCTGGTTGGCATAACACCTCCGAACAACTAGATGTAAGAAGGAGCTTCCTTGAAGCTTCGATTGGCAGGCTTGGCAGTACCTTGAACTTCATATCTTGCTTGGTGGCACCCCGCACGCAGTGATGGTTTCGAAAGAGGATACTTCATGGTAAGTCCTTCGGGGCACCGAGACTAGAAACCTTTCCCTCCCCCCAATATCGATAACCCATTGGTTGCGAATTAGAAAGTTTCCTTAGGGTTCGTTTTAGCTGGCACGAGATCAGTTTTAGCTCTGAATTTTACGGTTGTGCAGGTTGATTACTTCATACAGTGAACGGGAAAAAAATCATGGGTGGCGAATAAAAAGGCAAATCGAAATCCACGAGATACTAATTGCTAAGTATGTCAGAATGAGCCCGAGAACTTCAACTATTTGTGTTGTAACCTCCAATATTACTAGGACATGCGTAAGCAGAGAAATTCAAATAATAAATGAAAACACCCTACAAGGCCAGAAAAGCGCGAGAGGATATACGGCATACTACGGCGCTCAGGTGCTCTTTTATGCACGCAAGTTGATACCAGATCCATGTGCAAATCATCAGACCAACAGTGCAATTTGCCCAAACTGCTTTCGAGCACATAAAAGTGCATCTCTCCGAAGATTTTATCAGCTGCCAGTGGGAACCATGGAAATGGTCGTCCTAGCCATCTCGTTCATGTGGCGTAATAAAGGATAAAGATCAAGTTCACAGGTGTCGATCACTGTATTAACTTGGCTGTGAAAAGTAATTATAACACTACAGGTTCGTTGTTTTTGGCTAGTTTCATCGCCTTCCGAGCTTGGGATGGACTTAAAGACGAACGGTTCAAAGACCAAAGAATGATTTACAGCCGCGATATCCCATAACCTACTTAATAAGTACGTAAGTATGGGGTTCGGTACCCTGTGGTGTATGGTGGGAACTTATCAACCGTCCGTCCAAGAGAGCATACTTCATACTTTGTTTCAGGTAATATCTACCTATATTGTGCAATGCATTTGTCACAACGAACGTGAGGTCTCGTAAATACATAGAGTGGGAAGCCTCAGCAACTGAATTTACAAAAAATCTAGCCCCACCCTATACCTGGTACTACGATGCTATTGGTACGGCTGTTAAGTACGGCGAGCAATGGAGCACAGAGGCAGTGGTACACCTACCTACCTTGTGTGTCGGACCCCACCACGTGCATGAATCCCTCTCGACGGCTTATCCTAATCTTGTAACATGATCCTTAGATATCACATCCTGGAACACAAGTCCCTTCACCTTGGCGAGAAGGTGAGGGTCATGATAGGCCAGAACGAAAACTTTCAACTCACTTGAGTGGTTACCACTGACAGTATCTACTCTATTGCTTACGGGTTGAGTTCGCCGAGAGCATTTAGCCTTGCTTCATTGTACCGGGGCTCTCATTATCATGATGCGAGTACATAATCTACATCTCTGATACACCAAATTATATCCTGAGTATCTCTCTTATGGGCGAATATCTCACAGATATCTTTTCATGCCCTTTCTGAGCATGTTTTTGTTTGGTCTAAATATGGTGTGCCAATTGTGTCAATATAAGCAGTTAGTAGGTACCTGACCCCGAATGCTACTGTGGTGCACTCCATCACTCACGCTCAGAAAAGTCCCGGCACTCTCGATTTGGGGGGGACACAGTTTACCAGGATTATAGGCTCCCCAGGGCCATTTACGTAGATAAGAAAGAAGCCTTCCGCGGTACCGTGCATCTGTGTACGAGGATTACTTAGCCAATTATTCCCTTTATACGACAGGAATGCGGAGAAAATTCAGATGCATGTTACCTTTCGTGGCATTCGAAGATTTGGCTGGAAGAATAGCATCAGCTGAGGGAGAATATCCGACTAGGTACCGGTATATCTACTGAGTACAGCAAGTTTTACGGTGTCGAGGCTCACCAACCGGGTGCTGACTTGGACTCCTGCAGGGCTTGTCACGCAATTTCACTGGATCTTACTTTTGGGTGCACCGGTTTCTGTGTTTGGATAGGAGTAAGTCCGAAACACAGCTATCTCAAGGTATCTAACTTGTGATGAATTTTATTGACATTTAGGTTATTTATGTGTACGCTAGTCTTCACCCTGATGTACCGGAATACTTATATTTCTCACCATATCCTATATTTGCTGATACCATCTTTTTTCTTCACCATTTTATCAATATTGGCACATCGCTGAACTGGAATGCCCTCCAAGAGTTCCTGTATGTACTGTAAATTTGCACAATTGAGATGACGAAACAGCAGATGAGCTTACCGTTTGGTTTGCGATGCCGGATTATGTATATGTCCAAGTGGGCTTGACGGCACATCATATGCTCCACCCGAATGAAACACGACACATATGATGGCCATGTCATGCATGACATGAGCGGGCTTTGCGAGCCAGCTAAGGTAGTACCTAGCCATGTATCTTTAAACCATTATTATTTTTATACTCTTGCTTTGTACGCAAGGAATTTTTGATTCCATTCCATACCTATTATTTGATACCCCATTTCATCTTGTTAAATTCGCCATCGCCCCTCGTTTCCATTTTACCCTCTACTAATACCAATATAGGAGCCCAGTAGAACTTCTCTACTTATCTATACCCTTATAGTGTGCCTAAGGTTCATATAAAATTGTTTTCTCATATATCCCGATGATCTAATCATTTGATTGTGTCTCTTTTATACATGTCCATCGATCCCTTTTTTACTTATTTTGTGCTTGCTCTGGCACACATTTCTGTTCAGTATAAGCTGACAGCCTGCTGGACTGCATGTTTTCATGTTTTGGCTTGGTATTGTGTACGTGCAGCTATCTATGGGTCAGGGCGATTGAGTGAGTGAGTGAAGAGATATCTTCTCTATAGTTCCTCTCTTCAGCTACAGGTCTACTACCTCGGATATGATAGGGTGTTTGGCTTGACACAAATTTCGCCATATGTGATTTGATGAAGAATGTCTGTGGGCCTGCTTTGGATAAGTAGGTAGTACTTGAGCTACTTTTATGAGTTTCCTCATGGTTTACACTAATGTATCACTACCTCCCGTACTAGAGGGAATAGAAAAGAGGTACTTGCATCATCAAGAAAGAGAGAAGTTATATTGGTATATGTCATTGAGTGGCGGAAGGGTAGGTTCTTGTTGAATCTTCACATTGAATTTAGTTTGAGTTTGAGTTTGGCCTAAGAGTAGGAAATAATTAGTATATATATAAATCTTACTAGTCTGGCGCTCTCGTAAAGGTACCTTACGTGATCTGACATACGCACTGCATCTGCATTAATATTCCTATATAAGTGCATATTATTAGGTAACCGAAGACTTGGCTTACCTAAGCAGATAATTACCCAATTCGTAGACCGCCTCTCCTTTCTTCCTTTGCCCCACTCCTCTCCATCTCAGCCAATACTCGCCCATACCACTCCAGCGCTTTGTCATATTATCCTTGCATGCCGAATACAAATGCCACATTATGACAGTCCACTCTCACTGCCTTCTCCACCCCAGCCAATGCTCGGCCATACCACTTCAGCGCTTTGTCACATTGCTCTTGCCTGCTAAACACCGATGCCCCATACTATGAACCACAGGAAGGGTATCTGGGCGACCTACTCCCAATGCCTTCTCCCTCCCAGCAAATGCCCGCCCATACCACTCCAGCGCTTTGTCCTATTGCCGGAAACCAGCTGCACTGGCTAACTTGGCAGGCCCCAGGGGGGGGAGCTGGGGGATTCAAGCGAGGTATAATATGTCCCATATCCTTCACAAACAGTGGTGATGATGGTTACTGAGGACGTGTGCATAGTAGGAGTTAGCTTGGGCAAAGATACGGGCAATATGGCAAACCGTTGGGGTGGTATGGGCGAGCAGTTGGCTGCGATGGGGAAGGCATTGCGAGTGGACTGCCCACACACTTGTCATAATATGGGCGTTGGTACCCGGCATGCAAGGACAATATAGTAAGGTGCTGGAGTGGTATGGACGAGTATTGGCTGAGAGGGAGAAGGCATTGGGGGAGGGGCGGGAACTACACAGTGACTATCGTTACGGTTCATGTTATGGTGTTGATAAGCTTCTGTGACGTTCCTTTTGTATCCGGCTTACGTTCGCTTGGGGAATGGTATCTGCTTGATTTGATCTGTACATCTACACATACGCGCATGCACACATATACACACTTGTTTACTTTACAAAAAATCTCCACGGTATCTTAGCCTTCATGGTTGGGACGGCGTTAAACTTCGTGTGTGTGTGTGTGTGTGTGTGGTATCTATCTATCTATCACACGCACCACACATCTCTCTGTCCATCTACCCAGCTCTCAATATCTCTTCTTATCCGCCACGCACATACATTGTGTGTGGGTGCACAAGTACGTATTCCCCTAGCCTCGCAGCCGTATTCTTCAGCAATCTACACAGAGGTCCGCAAGCCCCGCTTCAATGCCTAGGGCAAGGTAACTGATTACCGCTTTCCATGTATACGCACGAAGCGAAGAACGAAAAGTAATCTTTCCTTATCTCTTGGATCTGGGGAATGTGGTATTAAAAAAAAAAAAAAAAAAAGAGTAGGCTTGGCTTTATATCAAAAGCAGAACACATCTGCTGGCCAACTTCCCCATGTTTGGACATGAACAACACTTCCTTCCCAGGCCCCAGGGAGCGGAGTACAAGGTGATATTGATAAGAATGTATGTATGTACGTGTCGTACATAACACCTAAAACCTTCAAAGCATATTCATATCCAGCTATAAATCCACAAGGAAGCAAGCACACATGTACATATAGGTATACCTCAACACGCTCTTTTAATTGCTCCTCTGCCATCTACTCTCTACCTCCTTTGCTCCCGTCCCTTTTCCCCATAGGTCCAGTCCACTTCCACTCAAAGCGCCGGGAGACATAACAATTAATATACCAATACTCAAAAGTAGGTAGACAGCCCCACAGGTTCTATAATAACATTATGACAGCAACACTGCGTCAAGAGAAGGCAGGGAAAGAAAAGAAAGTATGAAAGCAAAAAAATAAAAGAAGAACGCCATCGAACACCCATTTTACACGTGGAAAATAAAAACAATTAAATAAAAGTAAAAGCTCACCTCAATAGAGCAAGTAACAAGACCACAGGCATCACAGAGCAAGAAGTGAAGCTAGATGCAGAATGTGAGAGAGAGCAACGAAGAAACCAGGACCTATGACGGAGTAGGGATGAGTGATTCCATCTCTCCGTCATTCGTCAGTGGTAGCGTAAACCAGAAAAGTCCTACTTCATCCTCATATACGCCCTAACCACCGCCTTCCTCTCTCTCCCATCTCCCTCTAACGCCCCTACCCAGTCTCTAATCTGCACACCCAAACCCTTCTCCCCATCCTCCCTCCACTCACCAATCCTCTTTCCCCACACACTCACCGCCTCCGTCATCCCTCCCTGCCCCGGATCCCCGCCACCCCCAGCGCCCCCCGCAACATTTCTACTCGCTCCTCCACCAGCACCACCAGCCGCCGACGCCGAGCCCGCCCCACCGGGTGTCCCAGACGTCATCCACGCATACTTCTTCTTCTTCTTCCCACCAAAAGGTCCGCCTAAACCCATCATCATCGCCGCCGTACTGTTCGCTGCGCGATGCGCAACCGCCTCCTGCACTCGAATATCCTGGTTCTTCCTAGTTTCCTTTGCCGAGAGCCTTTTTGGCGGGTCTGGGGCGATGGAGTCTATGCCCCCAGGGCCAGGCGTGGAAGGTTGTGAAGAGAACCCGGCGCCTTCTGGGGCGGAAGCTAACATTGGATTCTCCGGGTTATTGGTGGAGGTGGTGGTGGCTTTTTGGGCTTTCTGTTGGAGCCGGTGAGTTTCTGCTTGAAGTTCCTGCTGGGCGAGGAGGCGGAGTGCACGTGCGGTTTCGTTTGCGATGGAGGTTGTTGCTTGTGTGTGCGGGGCGGGGCGGGAAGAGGTGGAGGGATTGGAGTAGGTGGAGAACGAGCCTAGAAAGGGGTTAACTAGGGACTCTTGTGGGGGGTCGTGAGTGTGAAAGGGGTATGTACGTTTCAGGGGATTTTGTGGTGTGGGGTTTCCGTCGCCATTAGTGATAATGGTTTGGTGTTTATCTCCGCCCTTTACAAAAGCGCCCCATTCACCTGTAATCATGCCGTTCCCGACTCGCCGTTGCCGTGCAAGCACAATGCTCCGTGTGATGAGCCCGTGTACACGTTCCTTCATTGCCAGGCTTAGAAAAGTGGTGATGTCCTGTGAGACGGTTCCTATGCCTTGCTGAGCACCCAGTGTCATATTTTGTTCTTTTGCCTTTGCTCGTATCCGGTTGTGCAGAATATGGATGTTAATGAAGGGGTTGAGGGCGTGGTTGGCTTTTATCTCGGCGTTTCTACGGATATGTAGCGATTCCTGCGGGTTGAGGCCGGGGATGGAGGAGGTCATGGGCATGGAGAGGTGGGCTTCTTCCTCCTTGAGGTCAATGCCTGCGGAGGCAAGCGCGTCTGCGAGTTCATTGGTGTCCGTAGCCTTGGGAGGTTGTGGGGCCCCGCCTGCTCCTCCGGCGGGGGCCTGTTGTGAGGGAGGGGGAGGAGGGAGCATGGCAGACATTGTGTTGTAGCTTGCGGGGCCGGGGGTGGGGGCAGTCTGGGGGTAGTAGGTGCCGTGGGGGGAGATGGGCGAGGGAGAGGCGGACTGAGACGGGTAGGGGGAGGCCAGCTTTGGTCGTTTAGCTGCGGGCTGCTGCTGCTGGTGCTGCTGGTGCTGCTGATACTGCTGCTGATGCTGCTGGTGCTGCTGATGCTGCTGATGCTGCTGATGCTGCTGGTGCTGCTGGTGCTGCTGCTGCTGCTGCTGAGCCTGCGGAGAGTGCTGTAGCGGAGGGGGATTTGGAGGCTGTGGCGTGTGAGATGGCGGTGGCGGTGGAGGGAATGGGGAGTGTGTTACTGGTGGCATAGTCTGCTGGCGGCCCACTGGGGGTTAGCTGCGTAGGGCGGGATGTTAGTGGTAGATACAGACAGGCTGCTGAATTGGGTCAGTGCCTAGACACCCGTTTGGCGGTGGTCGCTTCCTTCGCCGGATTGGAACGGGGCTGCGGGTGAGGCTGGAGGTGAGGCTTGTGGTGCTGGTGGTTCTGGTGGTGCTGGGTGGTGCTGGTAGTTGCTGCTTGGGTGACGGCGGGTGTTGGATGTTGTTAGGTAAAAAATGCGCAGGTACAAGTGTAAGTATGTGTACTAACGAGCGGCTTGTGCCAACCAGACTAGTAATGTACGTACTGTCCTTGAAGTACCGCCGGCTCGTGTCGTGGATTGAGCGCTCGTGTAATCCGCAGATGCGATGGCTGGATTCGTGCCGCCCCAGCAGCGTGATGTTCGCGGGGGCCTGGCCTGAGGGAGCACCCGTAACTGGACGCAGAGAAGCCAGGGACGCCAAGACTGGGCTGCCTGCAGGCGGCCGCTTAGGTAAGCGCAGCGCAGAGAGCAGCGCGGCTCTGCATTCTGCACGTACAGCACCCGCGGCCGTGGAGACAGCCTGCGGTACAGCCACCCACAAGTACTTGATAGAACTGCTGTCTTCCTGCGCAGACCGTGCGGCGCGCGATATCGTGCCTTCAGCGGAGACAAGACGGTACCAGTGCTGCACGGCGAGCTGCGGGCACATGGGCACCCGCGCCCCATAGCCATACATACATAAGTAGATCCCAATTGAGCCCACTCGCTCGCTATACGCACAACACCCCCCGTAGGTACCAGACTATACGGCCTCCTCTCGGGACTATTGCCTGACCTCCCAGCTGTTCCGTCAGCCCCGCCGTCGCAGGCCTGACCCACAGCGTCGCCGATAAATATACACAAGTAAGCAACCTCCCGTACTCAAGTCTCAAGTCCTCCCTTTACCTAAGTCTACTACACCCGGCACGCCTTGCAACAATCGCCCCTCGTACGTGTCCTCCCCCAGCCAGCTATTCGACCCCCGTTGCAACATCGCCAGCTCAGAAACCCCTGTCACCTCCCGAACGCGGCGCGGTCAGTGCTATTCCCCCGTGCAAAACGAAACAACCTCCCCCCCCCAACCCACCAACCCACCAACCCACCAACCCACAGTCCCCCCCAAAAAAGTTGCATACGTAAGGACATCAGCGGCTAGAGACACAGAGCACGCTCGCAGACCCTCACGAGTCACTGCCAATTAGTCTCACTTCTCGTTGACGCACACTCGCTCACCCCACACTCAGCACTCATACTTACTTACCCATCCCCGCCGGGGTGGTTTTTCGGCCTGCCGTGGCTATCGCTCGGCATACCGCCTGACGCTGGCAATCGCCATCAGCCTACCTTAAAGTCACTCCCGACCAATACGCTCGTTACCCTACCTCAGTACCCACTGCAAATGGCGACCCAAGCCTCACCTGCTATGTCGCAGCGCATAAAGTTAGGGCCCAAGCCTGCACCTCTATCACATGGCTCCACCGGTTCAAAACATCCACCCCGCCCCCTGAACAAGACCAACTCTGTACAGCTCCCAAACACACCCCATAGACCCAGTCCGTCGCCGACAGTTGCTTCAACCGGGGGAGGAAAGGCGGCAGAGAGACGAAAGAATTCATCAATGAACGGGTCTGGACCGGGAAGGGGCAAGACAAGGCCGGGTGTTGTGGAAGCTGCAAGACGGAATACGGTCGAGATGCCAACTCCTAGTAGACAACACACTGCAGAGGTGGAAGGGGATGTTGTGGTTTTAAGTCACCCACCAAAGGTATGCTTCATTATCCGTGCAGGTCATGTGATCTGGCTGTCATAGTCAACAATTTATCAGTTGAATTTGCTAATCTTAATTCTCTTGTAGAAGCTTTCACCCCAGCCTAGTCTGGCGGGTACCGCCTCTCGTAGAGAACCCCAGCCGTTTGGTTTGTCTCTCCTCATCATCGTTACAAAGTCAGACTATGAGCAATGCTGATCTGCCTAGTACGTACATCTGGGTATATATTACAAAAGTTCAAGGGATGTCCTCCAAGCCTGGTGATACACCTGCATCCTACACATTTCCGGTTTGATGGGCAGGATGGAAGCTTCAGCTATACTAGTCCCATGCGGGTAATACACGTCCGTAGCAGCAGACTTGACTTTGGATGTGGACTGACATTGGAATCAGTCACTTCTGGAGTACATCAAGAATGAGACGATACCTCCGGAGGCCGTAGAGGAGTTCCGGAATAATGGCATTCGGTACTATGAAGGTATGTACATTTAATGGTCTCATTGGTGACAGTAATTGACAGTTCTTAGGCTGCTTGATTGTGCAGGTCCATGACCACAGATCAAGCACAGCAAACAAAAACAAAAACACTGCTCAAAATGGGCAAAGTATAGCAGGCACAATACATAGGCAGAATGACTGTCTTACACCATCTCCCTTCGTGCCACATCCCATGAAGAACACAGGTCCTGAGCCCGGAAAGGCCAAGGAGGAAGGAAGCTTATTAAAGAATCCCAGCGAGCAAGCGAATGCTCCAAGCCAGGAAAGCAAGCCTCGGATATTCACGACAGTCCTACATCCGACGCCGGCCTCACTCCATGCCGAGATTCAAATGCTTGCTTCGACACCCATGCCACCCATGAGGACCAGCTCGATAGCAAGAGTTGGTGCTGAAACTCCGGCTACGCCTATTTTGACGATCAATACATCAAACACTGCTCGCTCTGCAAAGCGGATAAAATGGTGGTTGGATGACCAGTCTGCTATTCCTTTTGAAGCCAAGTATCTTCAAGTCACGAACGCTGCTCTAATATTAACCCCCGCCACCGACAAGGAGCGTGCTCAAAAGATACTAAACTCCCTCCGACATCCTGCGCACAATGCCCCCCCGCCCAAGCCCAAGACTCGAAAGCGGACTACCGCAGAGCTTGCTGCAGATGAAGCCCAGGCTGCGGAGGAAGAAAGACTCTTGCTTATCATGGATGAGCGGCACCAACCTGCGCCCGTTGCTGGTGGGGCTCCGACCTCGGCTGCTGGCGCCAACGACGGTGCAACTGGGGGAACCTTCGAACCCACCTTCAAGAAATGGAAGATGATTGATCAAATCAAAGCAAAGAAAGCCGAGGAGAAGCGGTTAACAGAGCAGCAGCGGGCGCAGGAGCAAAAAACTGCGGCAGGAGCGGCAGCAAAACAGAGTGCAGAGAATGAGAGGAAGCAGAGGGAGCAGAGGGATAGGGAGATATTGATGGTACAGATGCAAGCGGCTGGAGGTGGGAAGGGGCCTATGAATGCGACTATGATGCAAGGGATGGTCCAACAGCATCAGATGCAAGTGGCAGCACAACAGCAGGCGATAATGCAGCAACAGCAGCACGCAGCTCAACAGGCAGCACAGCAACATGGTCAATCGCAGGCTCAACAACAGGGGCAGCAACATCAGACTCAGCAGGCTCAGCAACAGGTGCCTCAACAGCCCCAGCAGCAGCAGCCACAACAACAGCAACAGCAGCCACCACAACAGCAGCAGCCACCGCAACAGCAACAACCACTACAACAGCAACAACCACTGCAACAGCAACAACCACCGCAAGCCCAACCTGTTCAGCAGCAGCAACAAGGTCAGCAGCCACAGCAAATTCCCGGGCAAATGCAGTTCAACACGAATATGCAACGGCAGCCTTCTCAGCAGGGAGGACACCCACCACAGCCCGCAAACACTGCAATGCAATCCCCCCAGCAACAAGCAAACCAAGCCGCCCAAACACAACATGATTCTCCTCGATCCCAATCCCAACAACTACAGCAACCGCATCAGACACCACAGCAACAACACGCCCATCCTGTACAGCAATCACAACAACAGCAGCAGCAACAGCAACAGCAACAATCTGCTATGGTGCGCGTTGCTCTGCAGCAACAAGCCGCACATGCACAGCAACTCACCGCCGCCCAACAAACCCACATCCATCAGCGGCAACAAGTCATCCAAGCCCAGCAGCTTCAAGCAGCCCAAAGCGCTGCCGGCGCCACCCACGTAAATGCTTCTGCAAACCAGACTCCAAGGTTAACCGCCGCATCCCCAAATCTTGCTCAACGCAATGCAATCCAGCAACAACAGCAGCAGCGAGCTACTCCTCAACCTACTCCCCACTCCACCGCTCCTCCGAATCACCAATCCTCCCCCGCATTAGCACGTTCCCAGCCAATCTCCCACCAAGGCTCGCCAAATCTCTCCCAGCACCAAATGGCTCTCGCCGCACAAGCAGCTGCTAGCAAACAGCCACAGTTAAAGCCTAACCCGAATCAAAGCCAGGGATCACCGAATATTACCCTGAACCAGAGCCCCGGGATGCATACCGGCGGGAGGGCGAGAGGGGCAGGGCAGTATATTAATAGTATTATGTCAGGGCCAAAGGAGATTATGATGCCGGGAGGGGCGCAGATGGCCGCGATAGGTGGGATGGGGGCGGTTCCTGGGATGCCGGTCGAGCAGTTTATGGCATTACAACAGGCGCAGCAGCAGCAACAGCAGCAACATGCCGCAGCGATGGGGCAGGGTGGTGGGCAGTTTGGTGGTGGTGGTGGTGGTGGTGGTGGTGGTAGTGGTGGTGGTGGTGCAGGGGGTGCGGGGGGCAGCGGGGGTCAAGTCATGTCAAACCAATTTCAAGACTTGGGATTCGCTCTAGGCGGCATCGGCTGTGGCCAGGGCGGCGGACAAGGCGCTAGTAACCCTGGCGCGGGAGGCATGACGCAGCAACAAGTCCAGCAGCATAATGAGCAGCAGCGTAGGCAGCACTCGGCCATGCAGCAGGCTATGTTTCAGGCGCAAACGCAGAGTATGGGGATGGGAGGGATGGGGGGGATGGTGGGGATGAATGTTAATGTGATGGGGGGGATGCAGGGAGTGCAAGGGATGGGGATGATGGGCGGTGGAATGCAAGGGATGGGGGGGATGCAGGGCATGCAAGGGATGGGGGGGGGGATGGGGGGGATGCAAGCGATGCAGGGATTGCAGGGGATGGGGCAAGGGATGGGGCAGTGGATGGGGCAGGGGATGGGGCAGGGGATGGGAGGTGGGCAGGATAATGTGATGAGGAATGCGGTGGGGAGGATGCCTAAATTCACGCCGGAGTTTGCGCTGAGGACAATGGGAGGGCAGGGGATGAGGAAAGGGAGGGGTGGTTAGGCGGGGAAAGGGGGTTGTTAGAGTTAGAGTTATGGATGAGAATGAGTTAAAGTAGGCGGTAATGGGGTTTTATATGTGATGGAGAATGGATACGTTGGAACAGCCATAATGGGGCTACTCATGAGATGTGTTTTGGTAATCTATCTACCATTTTTGCGTATCGTCTATTGCGTTCTTCTTATTTCTTGCGTCGTTTTACTTTTGTTTTTTCATCTTGCTCTCCTATGGGGTCTTCTACGAGGGTAAGGATATCTGGGTGGCGCTGTTTTTTTTGTCTCGGGATTCGATTGAGTATGTCCTGTGTCTCTGTGTGGGTTTCCCTATTTTCCTTGTGTATACATGAACATGAGGCGGGCGTTTTTTTTTGTTTCTTTTTGTCTTGTTTTGTTTCGTTTAATGATTTGAATTAAAAGATTTTGAGAATTGAGTCTAAATGATTCTCAGCGGGATGTGTCACATGTACATGTAAATAATGTATGCAAGATGTAAGAGCCGCGAATTTTAGAGATGTGAAACACCAATTCTTTAAAGAAAATAAAACTTTGTTGGTGATGGTGAGGAAGACGTCTTGGAAAGGGAGGCGGAGGGGTAAAGGTATGTAGGTACCAGTACACACATATATGATATGTACCGTGCTTATTTTTATTTTTACTTTTATCTAGGTAGTTGGTTCTGACAGAAAACGAGAGGCCGCAAAGAGAAAAAAAAAGACAGGTTGTGTTTTGTGTTTTTTTTTTTTTTTCCTTCAATACTCGCATATAGCTTGACCATGGCGAGGGGCTATTTATTGCCCTTAAACTACTAACTGTGCTAGATCCCGAAGTCTCACACCTGTATGGAAGGGAAAGTGTTTTGTGTTTATTATATCCGGAGCGGCGACTTTAACTTCTTACCTTATCGTGTGCGAGTCAAGTAAGCAAACCACACACTGCTACTACTAGGTATAAAAAATATATGTTATATAAATAACGAGCACAAATAAGTTACCCTGAAGTATCTACAATGGTCTTGATTATTTCCATAACCCCCCCCCCAAAAAAGCTTCATTGTTTAGTGTGCTACTCAGCACTAGCCATATCATTCCTTTTGTCATCCCAGGAAGGTGTCTTTAGTGAGTGAATAGTATAAGGGCAGATTTGGGGGGAGGCTCTAAAATATGCAGCCTCAGGCGTGATAAACTTTTTCTGTCGATATCAGGGGCTTAGCTCTGGCTGGGTGCATGTGGCATTCGGATTTGTTTCGTGGGAGTTTGGGGTCCTGGGACGAGATACAAGACCCAGAAACACCCCCTATATGTGCGCACAAAGTAAATGTAACAGCGGGGTAAAATTTGCATATTTGTAAGTATAGCTATATATGCCACAGCACAAACCAACTCCTTATTCCATCCACTGCAAGCCGCTTGCCGCAAAACGGCCTATAGTGGCGTTGCGATTAATTCCGTGAAGTATGCCAGCTGCTTTTGGTGTCTCTCCCTCCTTCGTTATTATCAATGCGCTACTATCTCCATTTAATGCAAAACTTCTTACCCCCCCATTCTCCATTATTGCAATCTCGTGGCGGCGCATAGCCATTGGGACTTCATTACACTCCTGTTAGACTTAGTTTGGGCAAGTGAGGGAGGAATCCTTTTCACCCACTTGTCCTCGTTGCACACAAAGGTGTACCAATGAAGTTTGGTCAGAGCTTCGAGTTGAGTGTGAAACTGTGTGTACCCAGCTATCCGGATGTCGTCATCGTGGGCATGTAGAACTCCTGGTCTCACCTCTTCCACAACTGTTTGGACAGTGCCGATTTGTCCTCCACCCAAAATACCTGTTCGTTTGAGCCCGCTAGGCGAGAATGGTACATGTGGAACAGTGGTCGCGCATCTCATTCTTTCGAACCTCTTGATGAAGCCGTTGAGAGGGTTCTCACAGCGTAGTATATTTCAGAATACACTCAAGCCCTGCGTTGATCACCAGATTGGACGGTAACGATATTGTTGTCACCATTGGGATAGCCGATTCAAGGCAATGAGCTGCTGTAAGCCCTAAAACTATGCTTGGTGAGACCCCTCTATAACAGATCCCTGCAGCCCTGGGGGTCTGTAAAATCAAGGTGTATTAATGGTAATTCCTACTGAAGGATAGGCGTACCCAGCTGACTCAACGAAATGCTCGTAAGATAAAGGCATTACTGGCAAAGATGCCCACCTGTTTGGGATGTTTGGGAGAGCTGGTGAGACCCCTGTTTGATTCTGTGGTATCTGGTGTTGGATTAAAGTGCAACGTATTGTTTACTTCAAGAACTCCAAAATGGAGTATTTTGTTAATGTCTTTTGTAGACGCCAGAACCCCATACGCCCCTTTCTGGTGTATGCATGCCAATGGTTTTTTACTATTTATTCCCATAACAAACTTTAGTTGGCCGAGGATCGATTTCTAGGAACGGGAGGGGCGGAAGGATTCCCACTGTGGGACAGTCCACTGCATTATGGCCTTGGTTTGGCTAGAGGGCATCGGTAAGGACTAGCCTGTATTTTATTTAGACTCTGCTGACAAAACTCTGTGCCAATCCCCATAGTAAGCAGCCTATCAAGAAACAAAAATGAAATCGTGCTGGTGTATGATGTAGCCACTATACTTGAGTCGACTAGGAGAAAGGATACAGGCATCAGGCGGCTTATGGCCGGAGAGCGTCGGGAAATAATTACTGTGGAGTAAAATGGAGCCTTATCCCCAACTAGACGGTTACACTATTAGTTCGATCATATCCAGTGCTCTGAATTGCCGCGTTGGAGTAGTCTAGCGGGGTACATGGATACTCAGGGTGGCGAGATAAAAGGTGGAGCTTGATCCGTAAGTAGTCCGATTGGCACATACTAACGGATAGAGAACTTGTCTGGCCTAGGATATCTATCTACACATAGATGAAGTCCGCTTCCCGAGTATGGTTCAATCTCCCAAGTGATCATGAAGGAGATACCGAATTGTGAAAACAGCCTATATCATAGCCACTTCTACCATGTGAGTGTTTCTTTATTCATTTACCAAGGTGTTCCGGCTCTGCGTAAAGCTGCAAATAGGAAATTCTGATTAACCATTCTCGCCCTTGTGGCGTTGTCAAATGATGATATTTGCTACTCGACCTTATCACTCCGAGGAGGGTGGGTGATTATATCTAGGCGGATAGAGGATAGTATCACAAACTACGTAAAGATCGCTGCTCACGTAACGATCGACATGGGTTCGCTACTACACATAATATCTCCTTAATATATCCACCAACCCTTGCAACATCCCAATAATAAGAACAACGAATATAGGCTAAAATAACCTAAAGAAATCAAATCTCATATCTTGAATATACCCAAATTTACTTAGAAGCTGCTATAGTATCCAAACCTTTATTACTACTGATAACCACCCCACAACTGCTCTTGAATAGGGTGTCATAGCTAATTTTGCAAGTGTTGATCGTATAGTAGCTACATTAACTGGAGTTGAGAGAGGAGGTTTGAATTGCCAGCGAGAGTATTAGCAATAGCAACTCGATCTAGCACTTCTTCTGGTCGAAGTGGCCATATTCCAGCGCCTTCAAATCTACTATTAATATTAGCTTTTGTAAGTGCTTGATCATGAGCAATGCATAGACAATCCCAATTTGTGTTGATATTGGTGATATTGAGAAAATAATATGTGCGGGGGTTACAAATAGAGACCATCACGTGAGCAGTGATTGTTACGCAGTTTGTGATACTAAGTAGATAAAGAATTTAAGTTCCTTGGATTTAGTCTGGTTGGCACAAGCCCCCCGTTTGGCTTGGATTAATATATTCCTCCCTGTAATCCAAAGAGCGGCGGATAACGGGGCATAGTGTGACCTTCACTAAACATCACGTAGTTATCGAGGCATTAAAGTAATACAAAAAAGACACTTGGAACTATGCGGTGCGGTATCCGAAGCATTTAGCTGTACTATCTATCTTCCAAGAAGAGCGGGTATACACGACTTTAATTCCATCTCTTCATGGGAAATATTTGATTGATATTCACCACCAACTCAGGGTAATATTCCTGCACCTTGGACAGTAGAAGACTATATGCTGTTTTCTTGCAGTCCACACTACCCCTTACACTTAAGGTAAAAAGTGAAAGAAGTTATTCATACAACGAGCCTGTGTGGTGGAGATGGCCTTTCTTAAGAAATTTCGATACTCGCATATAGCGTGGGCCCATGGCGAGGCCTGGTCCTAGGGCACTCTGTAATACTGGGTATAGCGCCGAATATCGCTGTAGCCACTCTGTACAACACAAATTCCTATGAAAGGCGAGCAAAAGGAAGCACCCATTCCTCAACCCTCCAGCGCCTGCCTCTATCAGGGTCATAAATCCTACCTTATACCATGTCAAGGAACATTCAGGAAATGTGATATGGTTCGCAAGACTGTCCCAAATATGACTAATGAATAACTCCTTTGGGCTCAGAAGCCTTTTTTTCCCTAGTCAGTGCTTGAATACAGCTTATCATGGCGAGGCATGCGCAGATTCCAGACGTCGAGTGCCTGAGAGAGTCGGCAGATATGCCTATAGAAATCATCAGACATAGGGAAGCTAATCTCACTATTCCCCGCTGCAGGAGAGACATATTGACAATGTGGCCCCACCCCTCCACGTTTGGCAAGGGTCTCTAACTCTCCTCTCGCCCCTTTTTTTATTTATTTTTATTTTCATATTTCCTCTATCCGTCTAGATATGATCACCCGCCCTGCCTCCAGTGATAAGGTAGAATACCATGAGGATAAATGTCATGATCAGGGACATGATCACTGACATCGCAACAAGGGCGATAATGGTTGACTCGTTCCTATTTCCTATTAGCAGCTTTATGCAAAGTCTGAACTGGGTAAAAAGATAAAGAAACACTCACATGGTAGAAGTGGCTATGAGATAGCTAATAGAAAGAAATATGGCTAGCATAGATTAAAAAAATGGCGAGGAGGAGAAAAGAAGGAGGGGGAGAAGTAGCAGACGCAGAAGTAGATATATCTGATGATGACTGTTTTCCCAATTCGGTATCTCCTTCATAATCACTTGGAGATTGATTCACCGAAATAGGCAGTCTAGTCATACCCAATCCGGTATGATTGTATATTCGATTCAATAGTCGTTCTCGCAGTCGAGGGGTTTTCTGTTTTATTAAGCACGTACGAGTCGGCGAAGTGATCTGATAGTCTGGTTGGCACAGCACCCTCTATCTGACGGCTATATAATCATCTGTTCCTTAGTATAAACTTTATAATTACCCGTCTCCCTTGTGTCATGTACTAAAGAATGAGAATGACAAACAAACTACCTACTTGATATCGGCCCCAGCCTCTTGCTCTAAAAAAAAAATATAAAAAAAAATTGAACTTTAACGAGCCACAGCACTAACAATCCGATGCAACATGCGGTACATGCCCTTGATGCTTGCAGTAATATATATTGACCCCAATAGTTGATGTCGGGCCGAAAAGTGTCACCCACAACTGTTAACGGAGGAGAGAATATCATAAGTTGAAATGGCAGGCCTACTCATGCCACCAAAAAGACACTGACTTGCTCCTAGGAAGTCATCTCAAGAACTACAACTCACTCCATATGTCAATTCAGCAAGTCGATTATCACGACTGTGGAAAGTGAAAACGGGCCCTGCATGGGTCCGAGTAGCTCAAAGCATGAGCTTGGGAGCTTCCGAAACACGACCACAATCTCAATGTGGAGATAATAGGATCGCTCCAGAAACTTCGCTTTCGTAGATACAGACAAGGGTACGTATATTGTAGAAGGCTACAAATTTGGGTTTGTTGCTCAGTTTGTATGTTTGCCTCAGCAGCCAGCATTGGGGTTCGATAATAATTTGAGAGAGCTGAAGCGGGGTAAGTCATCTCTAAAGAATTCACTCCACTCTCCGTCAAAAAAGAGGCTGAGCTGAACGAGCGCTGCAATAGACTTCTTATGATAATCTTGCCTACATGGTTGACTTTGTCCAGTATATAGCTCATGCTCAGAAATTGCATTACTGGATCAAGTACATAATCTTCAACGTAATCAGAAAACTCCCTGGAACATCCTGAGCGTCCTGAGAGCAACCCTAAGCAGTATGTCAGGTAGTATTTCGGCTCCCGTTTCCAGAACCTGGTGCTCACAATTCACACTATTTCGGTACAAACAGGCTACTCTTTTTATCCGAACTCCTTGACAAATACGTTACTTTCCGGCCCATGAAGGGAAAGTATCCTCCGTCCTTCCGCCTATCCATCTACAAAATACTGGAATGTTACTTACTAATGCTGTTTCGTCTCATACAAGGTGAAGCATTTTGAGGATTGGGATGTTATCTACGAGATAAAGGGTGTCTCGGTTTTGTGGTGAGGACCGGAATAGAAGGGAGGAAGTTGTAATTCCAAAGAATTCTCCAACAGGAATGCAAGAGAACAGCGCACATGGGGGCACGCGGGAAATATCAAACTTGTCATTTTATGGTAGCTATAATGTTTATACTAAGGAACAAAACATTGCCGTCAGGCACGGGATCATTTCAGACTATAACGGTGATTCGTGCCTGCTAAAACATACAGCAACAAGAAAGCCTCTCGACTGCGAGAACGACTACTGAATCGAATATACAATCATACCAGATTGAGTGATGACTAGACTGCCTATTTCAAGAGTTCATTCTCCCAGTGATCATGAAGGAGATACCGAAGTAGGAAAACAGCCACCATCACCACAATACTCTGCAGTCTATCCAGATATATCTTCTCCTGCTTCTCCTCCTTGTTCTCCTTCTTTTCCTTTTCTCCTCCCCGCCATCTTTCCATCTGTCCTAGCCATATATCTTACCGTTATCTATCTCATTGATCATACCACATTCAGTGATGACTAGACTGCCTATTTCCGTGACTCAATCTCCCAGTAATCATGAAGTGGATACCGAATTGGGAAAACAGCCACCATCAGATATATCTTCTTCTCCTTCTCCTCCTTCTTCTCCTTCCTTTCCTTTTCTCTCCTCCCCACCATTTTTCCATCTATCCTAGCCATATTTCTTACCGTTATCTATCTCATAACTTTTTTTTACTACATGGGGACAAATGTCATGAACATAAAGATGATCATTGACATGCCACAAGGGCGATAATAGTTGAATCAGACCTATTCCCTGTTAGAAGATTTCCGCAAAGTCTGAACACCTTGGTTCATGGGTAAAGAAACACTCACATTGTTATAGTAGCAGTGATATAGATGATAAGAGATACTATTGTCAGGATAGATGAAAGAAAGACGGAGAATGGAAAAGGAGAACGAGAAAAGGAGAAGAAAAACGTCGAGTGCCTAGGACAGTCATCAGCTATGCCTATATAAAACACCAGATATAGCGTAGTTAATCTCACCATCGGGCTGCAAATGTTACCATCATCTGCTGTCGGACCACTCCTCGGAGAAATAGACGTCGGAGATCCACAAGTGCCTGGGAGTCATCAGCTATGCCTACCAAACTTAGGGCAGCCAATCTCACCATCGTTCGCGGCCGGAGAGCCATATTGACAATGTGGAGTACCATCATAATCAGCAACATTGCGATAATGGTTGAGTCAGACCTATTCCCTCTTAGCAGCTTTACGGAAGTTTGAACCCCCTGGTAAAAGGGTAAAGAAGCACTCACATGGTAGAAAAAGTTATGAGATAGATAACGGTAAGATATATGGCTAGGACAGATGGAAAAATGGCGGGGAGGAGAAAAGGAAAAGGAGGAGAAGGAGGAGAAGCAGGAGAAGATACATCTGGATAGACTGCAGAGTATTGTGGTGATGGTGGCTGTTTTCCTACTTCGATATCTCCTTCATGATCACAGGAGAATGAACTCTTGAAATAGGCAGTCTATTCATCACTCAATCTGGTATGATTAGTATATTCGATTCAGTAGTCGTTCTCGCAGTCGAGAGGTTTTCTTTTGCTAGGCCACGAGTCAGTTTTATAGTCTGAAGGGATCTGTGGCTATGTAATCACCTGTTCCTTAGTATGTGTATAAAAACTACAAAATGCCTATTATTACGTCTCCCTCGTGTCATGTACTAAAAATGAGAATGACAATCAAATAACCTTCTTGATATCAGCGCCAGCCTCTTACTTTAATATTAATATCTATGAACTTTAACGAGCCATAGCACCAACCATCCGATGGCACATGTTCTTGACGCCCATTCCCCAAAAAGACACTCACCTGCTCTAGGAAGTCATCTCAAGTACTACAACTCACTCCAATTGTTAATTCAGCAAGGCAATTAAGGTGGCTGCAGATAGCGAAAACGACCCAGAATTGCTCAAGGCATGAGTTTTTGGGGCTCCCGGAACACAACCATAATGTCCGTGAGGAGATAATAGAATCACCATAGAAGCCTCGTTATTTCGTGGATGAAGGGTACATATATTGTGGAAGGCTACAAATCTGGGTTTATAGTTCAGTTTGTATGATGTTTGCCTCAGCAGCCAGCATTGGGGTTCAATAATAATTTGAGAGAGCGGAAGCGAAGTAAGTCATCTAAAAAGAGTTCACTTCACTCCCCTCTATCAATGCAGAGTGCATTGTACTGATTCAAATGTCCTGCTGCGTGATCTATAGTAAGGCCCAGGATTACTGGAACTATTTGCCTATCAGTCTTTGGAAAGGTGATCTCCTTCTTCCCGAATTGTGTGTGTGCCTGCCAATCGCGAGCCTAACGAAATCCAAAACATACCACACATACACCAACAGGGACGAAGACAAAATGATACTAGATAATACATTTCCAACGAAAAGCAAGGAGTAGTACATAAGCCTAGTCAATACACCGGTAGATATATGTCGTGCAACTAGAAAGTTTGAGAGTGGGCGACCGTTGGAAATCAAACTATCAGGGTAACCCTGTCTTCTCCCCACTCGACTGCCCCAAGGCACATATGTAATGTCCAAGTATATTCTATTTCGAGCGACAAGGCCATCGGTCGAGGCAAGTGTGCTAACTGTTGGGCGCACCTATATCCCTACCAGAGCGGGATTTATTGTGTTCGTATCACTGCTGCCATCTCCCAATAGAGCCTTCAAGTTTCTAATAGAGTGGAAGGCCATATCTACTTCACTCAGAGCTGAATGGTCTCTTTAGAAGCAATTGTCAACGCCATTTACCCCTCAAGAATCTGATCTCTCCATTAGCCAACGCGGGCGATGTTGCTTTTGCATGAAGATCACTCTTTAAGCAAGCTTCCAATCCACATGGAAAAGAAGAGCTAAGCTTTTTATATCAAGATTCAGTACCTGTAAGAACCCAAACCTACCCTAGAACCCCATGTGAATTGCGATGTGGTCATCGTTGCGACTCAAACCCTATGGTGGCACTTTTCATAAGCGAACGAGGTTACCCTACAACCTTGGTAAGCCGAGTCTGGGACTAGGAAAAAACAAGCGCAATGCCTCGCTTCAAATATCCAGCTGATACTGGCAACTGGCCTCAAATTAATGATAATAGCCCATGCACCCTGAAAATGACGAAGAGCTTCTACAACTGTTTGCGGTAATACCGCCTTCTCCGCTTCATACAGCTTGGTATGGATGGAGAGACCTGGATCAAGGGGGTAAACTGAGAGGACAGATGATGCTAGTGATATCCCCAAGTATTCAACAATTAGTCAGGGTGTGATTTCATCAGACCCAGTGTGACGAAGATAAAGTGGTTGCATTACCAGAGTGGTCGAGGTAGTGCAAGCCACTAGTCGTCAAACTTTCGTAGCCTTATGCCAAGCCCATCTGACTCTCGCAGACTAAGCACGATGGTCTACCAAAAGTAAAGGTTACCTTAAATTAGATTTGTAGCGTCATACTTCCTCACTTATAATTATACTACAAGGATCTCTTAATCATTATAGATTGAAAGCTGAGGATTAGAGAATAAATAAGAATTGGGAAATCAAAAAGGGTGCATGAATTATATTTGGTTGTAGGTTTCGGGTAAGCTCAGGTTGTGCATCGTGAAGTAGAGGTAAGCTACTAGGTGCAAGACCTCCCCACAGGACTGAGCCATGGTTGAGATCCAACTCGTTGGTGATATACTGTGACTCGGAGATGCGTGGGTTGATATGCATAACTACAAGTACAAGAAACATATGTAAAGGTGTGTAAAGGTGTCTGGTATCCATACATCTATTCAAATTTCGAGAATAAAAAAGCTAAACTAAGTTACTGCGTATATATGTATATGAGGACCGCTGACCCCATAACCAACCTCGAACAGGAAAAACAGAAAATGGATTCACGAAGGGGAAAAAGAACTTAATTGCGCAGATCTTTTGACATGAAGTACAAAGAGTAAAGTATGTACATATAGAGGCATATCAAACCCTTACCTCCAACCACGAGTAAATTAATATTTGCAGAAAGATAGTGCTAGGGTGATAATATTTCCGTAACATGTTTTAAGTACACAGTTAGGTGCATGCTGATTTGTGTTGACTAAAGGCGCAGTGCGCCGTGGGGTGACAGGAAGGAAGTCTGGTGTGTAGCGTACGAAGGGAGAACCTATTGTTGTATATAGCTGAGTTCTCCGGGTAGAATTGAAGAACCATGTGGGTGCAGATTCGTGGGGGCCAGGAGCAGCGCGCAGGATAACCTGCATATAAACATCCCCTCAACTATATAATGAGTCACAGGTAGAACTGGGGACTTTTGAGAATATCGCGCGGAGATAACTGTTGTGAGTATGCGTTGTATGGCTGAGTTCTCAGGTAGAGTCGGGGACCCTCAGAGGAATCATGTATAATTGAGGTGGGCGAGGGAAGGTAAGTATCGCTGTCAGTCTATTGCATATTCCCGATCCACAGTTATAGCATCCAGCTTATCCCGAAAAGCTGAGATGGTCCTTGCCAGTGATTAGCTGGGCCAGGCCAGGCCAGGCCAGTAGTGAAGATGAAATCCACGTGCACCTCCCGCTTTCCACCTATCTTTCTAGGCTTGCACCTACTCCCCCACGCTTCCTGCTACTGCTCTCGCCCTTCCACCAGGCCTCCAGGCCCTCTCTAGTTAGGAAAGACTAGCTTTCCTAATATGGGGCCTTGTGCCGTGGCGAGGCATTGATATCCATGACAATGCTGAAGTCCATCGGAGGCAAAAGAAAACTAGTTGTCTCTAGTTCTCAGTGTCACTGGCTTCCATGGAGAAGCTGTTTAAATCGTTTCCACTTTCGTCCCACCTCTCGATGTATATAGCAATAATATGTAAAGTATTCAATGACCTTGGTGGGAGGCCTTCCGTGTCAGGAACCTCCTGATTCCCCAGGGATTCTTTTCTCTATTGAACAATATGGCTAACTGTCAAGAGAAACTTTGTCTCTTGAGCGTCGATAAGTGATATTACACACCCAAAAGGCCCAAACCGCATATAAATTCCGCAAGACCTCCAGCACCAGGGGTAAAGGCTTTAGGGGTATTTCATCCGCCCTCCGGCGTCGTACGTGAAACAGTCTTGAACCTTTCAAGACCCTCAACTTTTTTGGTGTATCGATCGATTTTTTCGTATAATTTTGATAGGGTCTTCGAACTCCAGAAGAGACAGAAAGTGAGTCTTATCAAGTAAGAAAACAAAAAGCTGAGAAGAGAGATAACGTGGTGTGGATGATGATGAAGTAGGGATAAGTGACTCAAATTGTTTCAAACTTTTATTCTTCGTCGTTGGAGGAAAAGACTGCTCATATGTAACTACATCTTGTGCATAACAGGGTCCAGGAGCCCAAGCGTGTTGTGTGATTGAGGGCTCCTCATATCAATTTAGCTATTGCGTAAGGCTCCTCCAAATATAAACATTCATTCCCGGAGAAGATGTGAGAAAGGTTCAATCAGGCTGTCGCCGCAAATATTAAGCATCTAGAGCCCCGAATTCTGCAATGGGGTAGCATTGAATGGCTCATCGGATTACATTCAGGAGGAAGGGGCCGTTGATTCAGGCGCCGAAAATCGCCAAGCATAACTCTCTCGATCTGAGTTTCGAACAATCGTCTCATATGTATCGCAAGAATTGGCAGGCTCTGGCCGTATTCTTCTGTCTCGCCGCCGGAACAATCGAGATTCTTCCGCATCTGTGAATCATGCATCCGACTGGGATTGCTATAATGCTGGAGAAAGAATCGAGGAAGTCGACAGTTGGCGTAGTCGTAGCATTTCAAAGTTCCGAGCAACGATGCAAAATGATTGCCAGGCAGAATCCACTCAGTTTCTCAGAGGGTCTTGGAATATGCTCTCCTCTTCCTGGGACAGTGGAGCTTCTTATCCGCCTTCTCGTCACTCCGCTCACGCATTTCCGTCCCACTGCAGGAAGCTAAAACCCCATCTCAACTAAGCTTCAATGGTCGACCTAGCCTGCCCAAACCACGGATGTGAACCCTCTCTCACATCATCTCTGTGCTGCCTTTGATCAAAGGTTACACAGTGGCATCCAGAAACGTTGTCGGTATAATACTGGATGCGCCCTTGTGATTGCTGTGCTAGCGGGGCTATCTGTATTTTCTCCAGAAACCCAACTTTCGGATGTGCCGTCCCCTATCATTATTGGGAGCCAACTGCAATTGTAGTTCCATAGGCCCCAATGTCTATAGTCGCATTCTATTGGCGTAAAACGCCACGCCGACCCAAGGAAGAGAGATCGACAGAAAAATGAGAAACTCGATTAGACGCTGGTCCCAGAAAACGTCACTTGATCGGAGTGATTCCGGGCAATACTCTGTGTGCACGAAAAAGAACGCCAACTCGAAAATGGAGACTAAAGGGAGACATATAGGGGTCCGCGTTGTTACAAGTGACGTAGGAGTGTTGTTGATATTGACGATTGTTCGAAACTGAGCGATGTTCGGTGGGAATGCCCTGAATTGGAAATGAAATGTCAAGGTGGATCATGGCCAATTTATGTTCGAATTGACCCCGCTCTGAGGGAGGGAGGCCTTCTTGCTCATATCAATCGCGACTAGCCCCACTCCGCCCGCCTACCGAAAAAAAAAAACCTGCCCCCACATCACATATTTCTTAGCTTAGAACATCCTGTCCAGGAATAGCGTGTTATTACCTGCTGACTTACCTAATGTTGAACACGGCCCGTTCCGTGATCCACATGCAGGTTCTGAGGGACCTTGAATCGTCCCAATGCGTCGTCGAGTCACGGACCTGCGTTGGATTATTATCCACGCGCCGTGGCGTCCTTGCGTACCAGTGAATGAAACATACGTAGAGCCAACTAACTTAGATTCAATCGTGAAGCCTCCCGCCCTCAAATAGGTAAATACACATCTCTGGAGGTTAAATTCCACCTTCCAAGATTCAACTCAAATTTCGTCTCCCTGGCTCGAACACCAGTCGTCTGAACCCACGTTATCAGTTCTTATACTGCCCACCTTCATAAGATGAATTAGACGACAAATTGTTACTAGTAGCGTGGGGGGGTTGGTGATGAAATTGTGGGATGTCCGGGTAATTGGCTAGCGGATATTTTGTTTTCGAGGTCCCTTGGTGGCCCTGGTGGAGGAAAGCCATATACGTGGCTTGGCATGAGAATGGAATATGAAGTGTTCCATGAATAGTGCACTTCTCTCCAGTAGAAATCAGAGGATGTGAACATATGCATCGGCTCTCGAGGCCGCTTTCGCACACTCCAAGGTAGTCCCGTGGAATGTCACCATGGCAGGCCCCTCGGCACTTTGTACCCATCGCCCGTCCATACAACCCCCATCCCCCCAAGAGTATGATCCTGGAATAGAATTCGTAGTAATGAAGTCCGCGGAAAAGGCTGAGGGGTCGTCGGTGTAGTTTGCAATCCAAGCAATATCCCTCGGGGAAACATATCGGATGCAGCCCAACATATTTGTAGTCGTGTTCAGAAAACGTTGGGGCAAAGACAAGGTGCTCTGCAGTGATCAACGCCCAATTGTGAAGGCAATCAATGTGACCTGCAATCTTAAGTGCTGCAAATCTATCCAGTGAAATTCTGACACCATAAACAAATGCACCGGCCTCCATAGAGAGGTCCTCAAACGCTCCTAAAGGGCAAGTACTATCAGCCTTCCTAAATGGCTCCATAACATATCGTGTCAACCTCAGAAGCACTGAACTCTCTTCTCGACCCATCTAGCTCCCTCGTAAATCATCATGTTGGAAAATATGAGAAAATCTAGACATTGGATCACGTCTCGTTAGCACGTTTTCGTGAGAAAGTGAAATGGGTTATTCGAGAATCGATGCACGTCTCAACCAAAATGACAGTTGCATAACTTATTTCCTAAAATACCTCCAAGACTCCACATGAGACTTTCCTGCAGGCCGATCCGTAAAAACTGATATCTGAATTTTTTCAAAAAAAAAAACCAAATGTGATTCATGGCCTGTATAGGCCGGAGCACAGGTGATGGGTATCAAGGATAAGTAAAGTACGACACAACTTGCGTGTCTACCCAGAGTCAAATCGGCGAACTCCTGCGGAAAGTTTCACGATGGTGCCCGGAATTAACGATCATGACAGTCCACATCTTTTTCCCAAAAACGAAGCATCCTAGGATGACTGAAGTATATAAGGTGCAGCGGTTACATGTGCTCCTCAAGCATGAGATTATACTCAACCTCATGCTGTAGTACACTAGAATGCAAGCAGGAATAAAAGATTTCCGTCAAGTTTAGTTACCCTGACGAGGAATGCATTGGTAACTAGGTTGATTGCCTATAGGTATATACATATGCAGAAGTGTCCAGGTATATGTATATGGGGCAAAATGTCTTTTGATCCTTCGATTTTATCATGGACTTCTATTCAACAAAGGTCAGTATATTCATGCTAAGAAAAGACTCGAGAGTTGCCTGGCCGTCCTTTAGGAACCAAATAATTGTGAGGATGATCTCGTGCCTGGTTGGGAATTGGCGTCGAGAGGAGTGTAGGGTACGCCGAGCCTCATGGAGCCTCATGCTAAGTACAGCCAGGCCACTAAATTAACGCTAAGAAACTCACCACGCGGCGCCAAACAACAATCAATTGCTCGATACCCGCGAATAACAACATCACGCATGAAACTTCATAGGTTTCACTGGCCAACAGATACAATCGATTAGATCCTCCACAAATCACGTAGATACAGTACCTGGTGGACTCCGGACGTTGCTGACGCCCACAGAGGCATCTATCCCTGATCCTCGATTCTCTGACCCTCGATCGACGACTATCTTCTCCCAACAGACATACTACAGCTCCATATTCGCCATACTTACCACGATCAATGGCTACCGACCTCAGTGTTACCACTCCTCTCAAAGTTGACCGACAGACCACGACCCCATTCCTCCTCAAACTCTTCTACCGAAATGGTGGTTTTCATCGGTACGCACCTAAGCCCTCAATGCCCCACCTCTTTCCAGGGTCTCTGACTAACCCCTTTATAGATTAGAAGACTTCCGTCCATCCACCCTCCCTTCCTCGCATGTCGAAATATACACCTGGAAAGACTGCACCCTGCATGAACTCGGCACACTACTGTCGCTTGCTCTTCCCGACTCCGTACCCCCACGCTCCCGTTGCACCTTCCGCCTCATTTTTGCCGATACCCGTTCAGGCCGGTATATTTCGAAGGACCTCGGTTCCGTGCTACTCTCCGGTGTGGACGACGTGGATGGAAAAAAGACGCTGGATGAGGTTAGATTCGTCACAGGGGATTGGGTAGATGTAGCTGTATATCCTGAAGGCGGCAGGGGATTTTCTGGGAGGGGAGGAAGGGAGAATGGGATGGGTGGTAGTGGAGGGCAGGGTTTTAGGGTTAGAGGGTTGGCGGCGGAGAGGGGGAGGGGAGGATTTGGGGGAGGTTTAGGTGCAACTAGTGTCCCGAGTGGTGAGTGGAGGAGAGGGGAGAGGGTGGAGGAGGGTGCGGGGGGTGCGGGGGGAGCGAGGAGGGAAGCGGGTGGGGGATATGGTGGAAGGAGGGGCAGAGGTGGGCGGTGGTAATATAGTGACTGGATTTGGCGATGGGAAGGGATGAATTGCCATTCGCTTCCACAACAGACACTTTGTGGTGATTTGACTGATAGTGGGGGTTATGTGGAACGGGGTGGAGCAAGGGCAGTGTAATATATCTATTGCATAAACAATCATCGCTAGTAATCTATCAAAATTTAATATTAATTTCAATCTTGTAGGAGCAAGACTGGGATTTCTACCAATGCCATTTTTATAAAGGCTGTAGTTGGGTTCTGATAGAGGTCTATGAGCCGAGAGTAGCCATGTTCGAGATCACGATACAGACATAGTTCACAATTTAGCCCTTGCTTGTAGTAGGTGTGATAACTGTGAATATGTATGTCAAACTTCAGAATCATCATATAGCTGCTCATTATGTGGTGAGTACCTTTTCCCTCCATTACCCACCAACTTGTGGGTCTTACGGGTATATATGGTCGATACATACCTTTATATCAGCCTCGACTACTTCTTCTCACAAAATTTCCAACGCCTATGGTTATCACCGCATCACCACTTCTCCTCCGGATTGGCCTTAAATGCCTCATAATCCGCCAACTTGAAAATCGACACTTCCGTCTCATGTTCTAACTCATTCAACCAGCATCATTAGCACCAGAAACCCACACTCCCTCCATTCATACTGACAGGGTCTCCAAAACCCAGCGTCCAGTATAGCCCAGGGAAATCTCAAAAAAGGAGGGGCATGGGCATGAACTTACCACACCCATAATCCGAAAGCGTCTTTCCTTCATCGGTAAACATAAACCTCTCATCTTTATCCTCCATGTTTATAATCAAATTCGTAGTCTTTGTCCCATGAGCCTTAGTGTATAACTTCATCGCATCAAGTTCAAGAGCAAAAGCTTTGTAGGGCTTCCAGCCGGGTTTGTCGACGATTTCTGTCCTGGCGAAGAGGAATTAGCCAAAGACCCCAAGACTTGGGTGGATGAAACATGATGAATATGAATTGGGGCGTGGGAGGGACCCACCATGCTTCACTCGTTCCATCAGCTCCCCGACGGTTAAGGTCGTCAGGTCGAGGTTGTGGAGAACCAGGTTTTTGGACGCACGGTAGGGGAAGGATTTGATGACTCGGATGGTGAGGGTTGCGTCAGAGACTATAGATATTGTGGGGTAATTAGCATTTGTTGCATCTGAATTTCGGAGAGGTCTCACGTGGTTTGTCAATCATTGTGAGGTCCACCTAAAGGAATATGTGGATGTGTAAGAGAATTTGGGGGGGTGGGGGGTGGAGTTGTGGAAATGCCGAAGCTTTTGGTGATGGACGTTAGGTGGTGGACATTAAGCGGGTCACATGATGCCGGGACAAAATAGGAAATTTGACTCTTGTCACGGGGATGTTGACATTTGTCATGGCAACCATGCACTAATCTAGTTGTTTACATGTTTATTTTGCTTAACTCCGGACAAGGGTATACTTTCTTATGCTAGCACCCTTACGGAGTACCTCCCTAAGTATCTCTGCAACCTTACCTCCTCTTGTGCCAACCAGACTAACCTCCCTATCATCGCAACTACTTATCCAGCCTATCAGAAGGAAAACAACTCCTATATAAACTTTTAGATAAATGGTTAAGCTTCGCTATTGCGCGAGTTGCCGTACCGTTTGCTAGTTGAGTCTGGCGGGCGCCAGCCAGTCGTAACCGTTTGCTAGCGAAATTACGCTTGCGTTTGTGCCACCAACGCCACCCACTGACGATATCGATCTGCATCCCGCTGCCCAAGAATCGCCATTTAAGAACCACCATTTATCCAATCCCAGAAATTCCGGAATAGGTATGTACCGACATGGATGCCGCACCCAACTGAAAATAAGATAGAAGATCATCGCATCCAGGCATGACAGTAACTGCTCAAAGGAAGGCGAGGTGGGAACACGGCAAATTTATGACTCTTTCTATTTCTCCGCATAACACACTACTCTAGAGACTGAAGTCCCAATGGCCAAGTCATCTAGTGTACGTGCCGCAGGCGGGGAAAGCTGGAGGAGTCACTCGCTTGCCCCTTCTTGCTATGTTATAGCTCCGCACACAGGGCTTTGGTTACTTACTGAGTCATGAATAGCTATGAGAATGCCGCAGTATGAGGCTCTTCCCGTTCCAAGCATTGTCATATATCCCCTTCGAGGGAGCCCGTAAACACATCTCCCGCCAAAGCCTCTTTCCACGGGCGTACCAGCTCCCCAATCTTCGCTTCCCTTTGAATTTCGCTTCCCACTTCGTGGGACCCTAAATTCAATAGTATAATATACTGGGTCATCTTATACTACCCACCGACCTGCAAAGCACAGTTAACCGGTACATCACCTCTGATTATTTTCCCACTGTAAAAAACAAAAAGCAAACAGCTACCGACGATCGTTATTCTAATGTAAATAAAAGGGAATGTCATTTTGTCCAGTTAGCCTCCACAAACCAACAATTATAATCACATAATAAGCATAATAAGCTACTTATCACATCCTTGTTTTCCCGCCAGCCACCTAGTTCTCTTATCACAACCTTCACCAGGGTCGGCACATTCCATATGAATAACTGCCTCCATAGCCGATCTCAGCTCAACAACCTCCTTGAAGCACAAGATTCTTGAGGCTCCCCTTGAGGCTCTTTTGGGGGGCTCTTCATGACGCTCTGCAAGGCCCTTTTGACGTTCTGTAAGCCCTTCTGGATATAGTCCATCTGTCCTTCGCATCCTTACCACCCACGTAGCACCACTTATTACACCAGCAAAGCCAAGTGAACCAGCCACTGGAGCTGACATCGGCCCTGGATAAAAGCTAGAAACTGACACTTAGTGTTAATCCCCATAAGTCTTTAACCGATCATTCTATGTCCAAATGTAGCGGTCATTGCTATTTACACGAGAACGAAACCTTCTTAATCGTCAGTAAGTGCTCGGCTTTACTTCTTCTAAATATTCATACTGTACTGTGTTGATTTCAAAAGAATCGTCTCGAGGATTTCTCGTTATCAACACTTTTGTAGTAGCCTGGTTACGGGCACGAGACTAGGTTACTTTTGTCATCACAACTTAGAAGTGTTTTTGCGGAATTCCCGACATCAAGAGCTCGAGCCGACCCTTGAGGTTCTGGCTTCCTGGTTGCCGGTTGCAGACTCTTACTTGAAGGCAACCAGACTAACTAGAAGGTAGTCTGGTTAGGGGTAGTGCAACAGACAACTTGAAAGGTTATCAGCAAGGAGTCTGGTTAGGTGTACGGAATGGGTCCAACCAGACTAGGAGGGTTCATGCAACCAGACTAGCCAGGTGACTGGTGTAAACGTGCGCGGAAAGACACGTGATCGTTGCCTCGTACTTTATTGAGGGAATGCTAAGCGGGATACCGGCCTTGACCCTCATTTTGGTACGGAACCATCTTCAAGCATCAGCAGGGGTGTGCCTAGTGGCGTGCGCCTTACCTCTTACAGTATCGGGATGTATATAGGATCTACAAGTCCCATGTCGATTTCTACTTTTTCCGCAATATCCTCAGCATGCAAATCTGTCCACCTAGCCTCGAAACACAGATTCAACAGTGTTTCCCCGTACATGGTTAACCCATTCCTGTCTTACTACGATGATCCAGACCCGCATTGTGCCATTACATTGAAGCAGCTCCGATTGACGCTTTGTATAAACAGAGCCATACCTTAATTAAACCTGGCAGTGGATATAATAGCTGGTTAACGGAGCTCAAACTAGAGGGTACGGTAGTGCAGAGCATTCCGCTGAGATCGACATCATAGCTTCCAACATTCACATCTGGATTCGTAGTATAGTGGTGATACATACTAAAATGCCATACGGCTCATATGCTGCGAACGGTGTTCGTATCAGTATAGCCAATTAGAATCTGCTTGCTTGTGCAATACTGATACCGGGTTTCCCGATACTGTAAAATGAGAGGCGGCACACCCCTGTTGATGTGCTTCCAGCCGTTTACACCTAGGATTTATCTGCAACCAGGTTATGCTGCAGAGCTTCTCATGCGGCGAGCCAAGCGCTTAGTAACAGCTCGGGCGACGTAGGCCCATCTTGTCTTAGTGGTCTTAGTGGAGATGTCTCCAAAAGTGCCAACCAGCTGAAACATGCAAGTGGGCGCTGGTTGCAGGGCGGTGTGGGGTTGAATCCGGACCGGCCAATTGGGGGCGTGATGATTGAAGTCTCGATCTCACGATCGAGCCAGCAGCCCAATACCGGTACCATGACTATCGTCACCTTTGACGGTAGCACGGCATTGAACGTGGAGTACCTCTAGGGAAACATACTGGCAATTATTATTTCCTCAGGGTTGGACAGCATGCTTTGCGAAAATCCTACACATCCGGCCTTACCTATCTAAGCCTATCAGTTGCGTGCGTCGTTCCATCAGAGCTGTGTAACTCGAGCACCCGAAAGACAAACTTAGAATAGGCATTTCAGGTACGCAATAGGAATATCTGAGGGTGGGCCAACCAGACTAGACAACAGCGACTGTTGTGCTAACTCCAGGCCATGTGCTAACGAGAGCAATTGTTTTGCTATTGAACGACAATCTGCCGTGGAATCTCGGGATAGAAGTCTTGTCTCTAATTCGACGGGGGTTGGAGAGATTTGTTTATGTCGACGGCGTCAACGTCGTGCCATGTTCCGTACTCCGTAATCCCCACTTCTTCCTCCGACTCCTCCTTCTATCACCAGTCTGTGCCTGACGCCTGTCGGGTGGCTCTCGCATCCTGCGATATCCCTTTAAAGCTTCCTAGGCATAAGTAGAGGAGGCTTTGGACCGATTCTTCTTGCTGTTCCTCCTGGCTGCAGGACTCTGCAAAACGAGGCTCACACTTTGTCATCCAATCTGATCTGATGAAATATACGAGCTGTATGATCCCAGCTGTGGAAAAATAGGCCACCCCTGCTGAAACCCACACCACAAATCCCGATCAGGCGAATTCACCTCCTGACGAAAGTCCTAAGCAAGAGTCCGGGCCTCTGATGGTCATTCCATGCCGCAGCATTAGCAAATCTGTCAGTCGTCCCTGCATCAGTGACACCGACGGCCAGTGTTCAGAAGAAAAAATTCGAACGAACGGCCCTGCGCTGCTGCTGCTGCTGCTGCGTCAGGTTGTGTCTCGGCTTCTGGACACACCAAAATATCCCTCCCCTGCTAATCTCCACGGTAACCACTCCTGGCCTGCACTAGGTAGGGCTTCAGGCATTCACCGACTGTCACCAGAAATTTCGCCCATTCTAGGTTTGGGTAACTGCTGTTAGTTTGTCCTTGATCCAGGAGAACCTCTCACTTACTGACGCCAACAATGGCCGTTATCCAGGCACTTTGACCCTCTCAAGTTGGTTGCAGCTGGTCGTTAGGTTATCGGTATCGGGCAGAGTTGACAGCTGTTAGCGGTGCAATCTGTCTCTCCAGTGCTCATTTGTGGAGATCATCTCAAACGATTTGCTCGGTAAGTGCAGGCTGTACCGCTTCTGTGCTCTGGCTGTGCGTTGGCTGATCCTAGAATCGAGGCCGGAAACCAATTCCATTCCAGCGGGGAACAAGTGACATTTTAGTGGACCCAACGGACATCATATTCGTTGGCCTCGATTATCGTTAAACTGGAATTCACTACTAACAGAGCTCAGCAGGCAACGACCAGAGAGAGGATTAAAGCTTTTGGCAGGTACGATGCCTCCTCCGCCTACACAGCTTCCACCCCAGCTCAAATGGCACAACACATTACCAGCACATTTTTTTGAAAACCAAACGCCCAGATCCCTGGTTACCCCAGGACGCCGGGCGGAGAAGCGGCAGCAACCTTCACCCGATGCTGCTTCCCTTCGGGCTTGGAATGAAGGTGGCGAGCTTCATCCAGATATGGATGCTACTGAAAATGTGCCATCACCGACAAAGCGACACAGGACAATTGGAAGAGCAACAGGATCCAACATGACTACTCCAACCAAATCAAATTCGGGAAATAATGGGTCAGGGAGTTTTAGCAGCACTGGGTCTGGAATGCAGACTCCCCCTCCAAGTGGTTCATCTATGAGCAAAAGGAGGGGTAGACCGCCAAAGGGAATACCGTCATTCGAAAGCCCAAGAGTTGCTACCTCGCCAGCTGCTAGCCCCAGTAAGGGGCCACGTTATATAAAATCCAGCTCAGCTATGGACCCAGCCAAGCTCCAAGGCTCCCCTCTGAGGCCCAGCGCATCCAGCTCAAAGGATGTCCTGTCAAGTGAGTTATATGATGCGAAGTCTAGCATATTAGACGCAGACACTTCCATAGACTGGCCTAGCTTCGACGACGAGGGGTTTCCTACCACTTCCATGGCTTCAGACATATTTTTACACTCGGACATGGGATATGGGGACCTTGCAGATCCGATGGCATTCTCCTTTAACTGCCCTAACGACTTTGATAATGACTCCTTGCCATCGATAGATCCCAATCTGATTTTCAGCTCTAGGCCGACTAGTGATGCCTCATCGATTTTTGGAGGCTATGCTGATGATACGGATGTGCTTTCATCATCTAGTATAGCAAATGAGCAACCATACCAGCATCAATATGACTACAACCGAAGGGAAAGGGCATTGGAATTACAGAGAATACAGAGGCGGAAAGAGAAGGCAATGAGGAAACGTTTGGGGGATAACTATGCGGATCCAAGAGTGCCTGCTGCAACTGATAGCTCTCTGCGGCGGAGCTTCAGTGACAATGTGCTTCAACCAAGCTCAAGCTTCAGAGCTGCATCACTGGATGAGGCAGTCAGCCGACAATGCTCAGTTAGTCGTGGTCGAGAAAATACGACTCCCCCAGCATCTGTGAGGCATTTGCAGCCCAAGACGGAAGTCAAGCTACTGATTTCTCCCAGTGGCCGCGCAAAGACTGAGACTAGGGTGGTTTACGATGATTCTGACACAGAGCCTGATGAAGCAACTACAAGTGGTAACAGCCTGGATGAATCAATGGAAAGCGATTCATCGATGGATGAGGCAACGCCTCGTGGTCTTGGTCCAGGGGGAAAACCATACAGCGCAGTCCGGAAAGCGAAGAGTGCTGGCCCATTCCCCCACAGGGGTCCGAAGCTGGGACTGTTTAGCACCATGCCTTATACAGGCTCTAGCTCAGATCCTGGTTGGAGTGTGCTAGAGGATCCCTCATCACCCGCTCGTACTGTGACAAAACCTGTAGAAAAGTCTACCACAAGGACAAGTGGGGTAAGCCAAACTCCTCGCCGATATCCAGGCCGCTCTTTGGACGAGTGCATTCTGTCATCCCCGAAATTGCCAACCCCGTTGAGGTCTACCCCAGGGGGCATCCATAGTCGACCCAGAATCTTGAGCCCTGCGAGTTATCATGGTAGCCTGAGAATGGATTCCAGGCTGCAGCCGCAGACAGTATTAGATATCAGTGACGAGTCTGAGGCTGAGACTGTGGTGGACGAGAATGTGGACCCGGACCCAGAGCCAGAGGAACTGCGATTGATTGAGGAGGACCAAGAGGGGAATGCACTTCAAGCTTTGCGGCATGCGGTTGCAAAGAGGCGGGGAGCTATGCCAGGTAAATCAATAATCATGGCTTTTTGAAAACGACACTACTTAATTCTAACATCTATAGAAATGGCAGTGATCCGATCTCCGACACGTAACCGACCTGGAAGTTCACTGAAGCGGTCGTTCAGGGCCGAGCAGGCCGGTGTGATCCCGCCATCAATTGCTAAGAGTTTGTTTGCTCTACCCCCGAACCTTGCGCCACCAGTCCCGGCGCCAGTACCGCAAAGAAAGACACTGCGTCGAAGAAGGGTTATACCAGACGGTGGATATAGTCACCCAATGGAGAAATCTGGTTCTTTTAGCACTATTTCAGACCCCGACTTCCATGCCTCTAGTACGGAGGAGGAAGGGAGTCTGGAAAGTGATGAGAACATACGGTGTATTTGTGGTGCGGACAGGGATGGTGGCACGCTGATGGTGCAGTGGTACGTATCATGTGAATTATAGTATCATGTGAATTATATTTACAATAATGGCTAATGTATAAATAGTGACTCCTGCAATAGTTGGCTCCATTTGAAGTGCACGGGTCTCAACAGAAAGGCACTTCCGGAGACATATAGCTGTTCGTTTTGCTCCCATGAGAATCAGCGAGCGAGTAAACATTGTTCCATCAGCATGGGCGGGGGCAGCTTCAGGGAAACTCCCGCCCCTACCATCCCAGGTTCCCCCATTAAGAGGCGGATGTGTTGACAAAGGGCTTGAATTATGAAAATACGGCGATTGATTGGTTGTTATATCGGATATTCATGGGGACTGTATTATTGGAAGCACGTTCATAATGGCTGAGTGTCGTCGAGAAGTTGCTAGAGGATAAACTTGGAGGATATCATTGATTTTTGAAAAAAAAAAAGGGTGTCTAAGGATGTTTTATTGGGGGCTGTTTATTTTTATTTTACATTACCTCTCATCTATTTTGTGGTTGTTTATTGGTCGTCCGAGGCGGGCATACCTGCGTATTATCCTTCATTTTGATATAACATATGACGATAGCCTCGAGAAGCATTTGTTGTGGAAGCTATATGTTTGCGACCCAAGGGATCTCAGAGGAGAAAGTGAATTCGAATGGAATGTACTGATATGATCGATTCACACACATACCTTACTATTTAGTTTCATTCATTTAATGGTTTCTTTTACTGTTATTACATCAAAATTTACGACTCTTACGAACCACACACATACCACAAGTAAAAGAAAAATCCACTCTCACATCACACTAATGGCCCCCCCACTTTGATCCTATACAATAAACCATCACTAATCATATCGTCACAACATACATCTCATCCACCAACCTACTACTTCTCCTCACTCAATACCCTCTGCTTCTCATCATCCCTCCACGGCTCCACAGGTGGCAAATCCTCTGCCGCCAACACCCCCTTCGTGCTTTGCGTTCCCCCCCTAACATCCTCCTCTAGCGCCCTCTGCTTCGGATCCACTCTCGGATCCGCGCGCCCTAGATCCACCCCACCCCTGTTCTCCTTATACGCCGCCTGTTTCCCCAGCCCGGGCTCCTGCTTCTTCCGGCCAGGCTGCCCGTCGTGGTGGAGCTCTTTGGAGGACATGCCATGCACGGGGTGGCCTAGCCCGCGATCGAGGTCCTTAGAGGTGGAGGCTCCCGAGAAATCGAGCGGATCGGCGAGCTGGGGTGATTCAGCCGCAAGTACGTTGTAGTCGTTGCGCGGGCAGAAGGTGGATTCGGGTGGCGCGGTGCCGGGGGGGAGGATTTTCACGCTCGATTCCGGGATGTGGTCATAGGGGGACGCTTTGACGCCGAGTTGGTGCTTGTCCTGCCGCGGCAAGGGGTTACTTTCGCTGCTAGATGCGCGGGGGGAAGGTAGGGAGTACGGAAAGGGGATCGATTTAAGGGGAATTGGAGTAGGGATACGGGTTTATGTGGTATATATATCTAAGGGGGAAATACGCTCCAATCGGGGATTGTATATATGGAACTGGGGGAGGGGCACTCACTGCATGTGGAACCTCGGGATTATACTTAGGAGCGTGCGGGTGGAATCCTGGCTGGTTGGCTATTTGCTCATTCTTTGAGTTATTCGATACCATGATTGCTCGGGTACGGAGATGTGAAGTTCAGGGTAATGACGTATTAAATACTTGGATCTCTAGGTAAATTGCAGTCGAATGTGAGGTGGTTGGATTAGATCTATATAGGTGTTAGTTTGTGGCTTTAGTATGGAGTGCTTGACGTCAAGATCACGCATGTTTGGTTCACGGGGTACGGGGGATTAGATCAGCAAGCTTATCTAAGTTGAGGACTCTTCTCTGGATTGCGAGTAGCTATGGTGACGAACTCCATACTAGGTCGCAAATTATCAGCAACTAAAGTATCAACTAGGACAAGAGGGCAATGCAATACCCAATACTGCCGCTGCTGTACTTATACATGCAGGGAGCTTCACGAGAGTGGAGAAAGCTCATACATAAGTGTTGAGGATTGCTCAAATTCATCCAAAATGTGTGCTACAACTCCGTGAGCAAGAAATTTGCTGCTGGTCTCAGGTATGTATTATCATGAGCCAGGGAGTGCAGTGGGCAGCTTATCGAGACCTGTGTAGTAGAACCCACATCGGTGGTGAATACAATCACGGGCTCTCCTGCCACCTATCCCGCTTGTAGTTTGCTATAGCTTTTCCTGCCTTGCAGTTATGGGCGTATGAGCATATGGGTTTAGGTAAGTGGTACTGGGTCAATTGTCTTGAGTGAAGTGACATCGATCAACATTTCTGGATTCCAAGTCGACGGCAATTAGCCAGCATATTGCCTTGCAGAATTGTCAAGCATCTTTGTACAGTCGAACAAAGGCTGATGTCATGATACATATGCCGAGATGGGCCGGCATAAGGCGGAAGCGGGTATACTATTTTCCGAGAAGACGCCAAGACTTGTACTTAAATGATTTGAAGGGAATGCAGCCATATGCTCTGCCGTTGCAATTATCAACTTCCTAGGTTCGGGGTCGTCTTCCAGAATGTTAAGGATACTTATATCATATAGATCCCAGAGGCCGCACCAGACATGGGCGGCGTATTCTGGTCAGCAAAAGGCAGGTAAAGTATGCGCACACTCGAGCCAGGTACCTCCTGGTGTGAGACAGGCGGGGCATTGTCGCTTGGGCAGGAGTACAGATAAGCATTCGTTGCACGATGTTATACTACTGTATAGCGGCGACTCGAGGCATATAAAGTGCAAAATGGCCTCGTTTGGCTCTGGTAATATAAATGACATCGTGGTCGACGCTCTGTCGCAAGGTTAAGCATGGATTAGGGGACGGTACCGGCCAGTGATTGCTGATACCATGATGTGAGCGGGCAGCCCTCCGTATCACCATACCAAACAAGTCTGCGGCAGGTCAGCATCTGTGCAGGGGAATGGAAACTTTGCTCATTCGCCCGCGGAAGGACAACTATTTTTGGTCTACTCGGTTCTCTCGCTCTGGTTCACGTATTGTGATTAGGCAATTGCTACTGTACCTTCTTCAAACACAAGTCATGGACCAGGGACATGTACAATTGGTGCCATTGGATCTGGCAGTCGGATATGCTCCTGAGCTAAATAACAGCGCGACCTTGTGAGACTACGTAGAACATTCCGGACACACCGTCAGTCAGGCTCGTGTTTTTGCTTTACGAAGCGCCAGTCCCTGTGCCCGGTGGTTTTTAAGACGCGCCCATGAACTCGAGCATAAAATTCGGAACAGGCGTGGGAAGACGCTGCTCCGGGTTCTCATCTCTTACGCAGTAAGTCGAAAAACTGCATGTAACTGGAACTCGGATGCCGGCTGCCCATCCCCTCCCAAGCTGCCACTTCTCAGACAGAAGGACCTTACGCAATATGCCATCATGATCACCAGCTCGGGAAATATCTGGCTGACAATTTGTCGCTTCTAAGTAAGCTTGATTCAGCCCTCTCAACCCTGGTGCCACGAGAAACACACACACCCAACTGCCACAGGTTCGTGTGCCTTGCCGTTTTGTTTTCAGTGCATGCATGCAAGGTTGCAGCTTGCTATCTAGATCGGAACCTTATTTATATTTTTGGCACCCCAAGGTCCTTTTCCCGTTTCTTATCTGAGGTGAATTTATCAAAAGTGAATGCTTCTCTGAACTTTACTTACTGCTTTTTGGAAGGATAGAGATGTTGTCTATCGAGATCTGCACCCTAAATACCCCAGAAGAGGTAGAACCCGGGGTATGGAATAGTCCTTTACCGGAAGATTCCTCTGGATTGCATATACAGGGTATCAATTTGGGTCATACCTCACTCCCCTCAACTAGCAATGTATTGGATACTTCCAGGGACGTCAAAGCGAGCGGTGCATCTGTTATCCCAGCGGAAGCACCAGTAGCACCACCGGACTCACAGCTGCAGCAATTGCATGCATCAAAACCGACCCATGCGTACCACCAACGGTCAGTTTCAAGCTCGTCTAACGAGGAAGAGCTTGCTAAAGCTTCATATAATGCTACTGGAGGAGACAGGGTAAGAGGAGGAAGTGCTGCTGGGGCCAGAGTCAACGACATGGTGGCCTTTAATGAGGCAGACGCAGCCTTGCTTATATCGCCTATAATATCAAGGACACAATCTACAACGTTTTATGATTCACGGCGGAACGGGAATGCTACTGGGGTGCAACGGCCTAGCATGGTGGATGTAGAAGATATCGAAGATGATACCTCGGATGTTCAACGTTACCCTCCTCGTATGGTTGTCAATCATACAAGCTCAATGTCGTCAGACTCCACCAGGAAGGAGCAAAAGATGAGTGTTTTATCGTCAGCTGCGCATAGGTTATCAGCAGTATCAGGGCTGTACTTGACGTCGAAGTCTGGCTCTGGAAGACATTCGCCACCTGAGGCTGACAGTGGTACATCTACACCTAAGCATACAGCAAGGAAGCCTTCGATGTTTACCTTCACACTTCCATCCTTCCATCTTCCGCAGATGCCATCGCCCCCCTCATTTCTCTCTGATATTACAACAAGAAAACGATCCAAGAGTAATGTTTTTGGGAATCCCTTTTCGAAGACAGCGAGTCAGTCTCAGAAGACCTGCTCCTTTGGTAGGCCTACAATCACAGACAGGGAAATTAGTCCACCGGAGCACAGCTTACAGAGACCATCACTTACTCCTTTGCGAAGATCAAGTTCACAACCTTCATTATTGTCATATACCTCCTCTCTTGACGAGGCCCGGTTTGCAAATGTTCAGTCCATGACCAATGCACGAATAAAGGCAATAAAAGACAATTTTCGCGGACTCTCTCCGGGGAATACGATTGCAAATGCCGCAAATGCATTAAGTACCTATGCTAATTCTCTCAACTCTGTGTTGAGTTCAGCCCCTCCGTTGCCAAATTCCGACTCGTCTACTTCCATGGGCGCTGCCCCACCACCGGTGAAACCTCATCCATTGGATACCGTGGAAGGAGATATAATAGTTATGGGTGGGTACCGGGGGTCAATTCTACGGGAAACCTCGGGGCAGAGACGACGAGTTTGGATCCCGCTGCGGGTGGGTTTGAACTTGCGGAAGGTCAATCTGGAGATCGGACTCAATAACGAGGATGAGGAGACCATGTCTCAGCGGATTATTCCCGATGGGATGTTGACAAATATTGGTCCTGTGGATATTGGCCGGAGGTTACTACGAAGGCTTCGCTCCGGCGAAGGTGCAGGCGGCAGGAAACACCCCAGGAGCGTTTGGGAATATAGCTACGATTGGCGGCTTTCACCACACATCCTCTCAAGGCAGCTTATCGAATATCTTGAAAAGCTCCCGAGCAACCATAGCAATAGCCGTAGGCAGCCACGGCAACCAGGGAGAGGTGCATTAGTGATTGCTCACTCCCTCGGGGGACTGATAGTCCGGCATGCTATCAATCAGCGCCCCGAGCTTTTTTCCGGAGTACTTTTCGTAGGGACACCCCAGCACTGTGTCAATATCCTCGGCCCTCTGCGGAACGGGGATACAGTGCTCCTCAGTTCGCGAGTGCTGACTGCACAGGTCAATTTTACGCTGCGGAGTAGCTATGTGTTGCTTCCTGAGGATGGGCACTGCTTTGTGAATAAGAAAACGGGGGGGAAGATCAACATGGACTTCTTCGATGTCAATACCTGGATAAAGCATGCACTTTCTCCTTGTGTGACGACAGTGAAGAGTGCACCAGCTCCATCAAGTCTTCCTTCAATGAATATGGGTATTGGGGAAGCGGTGAGGGATGCGGTCAGAGAGGGTGCAAGCTCAGCAACTAGGGATCGAACCTTGGCACCACAGATGGATTCGACTTCATCTACTTTGAACCCATTCTCACACCTTCCATCGTTCTTAGAAGAAACTGTGTGTACGCTCCCGACTTCTGAGACGATTCCGTATCTTGACCGGACGTTAAAGGCGATCAAGCAGTTCAAGGAGGAATTGAGGTTTAAACCAGAGATTGGATATCCACCCGAGAAGGAAGAACAGAACGAGGCTCTGGAGGCGTCGCCTGTGCCTATGATGAATAGTTGGAATGGTGACGAGATTACTAGTCTCGGTTCTTCTGCTACAGTCACTCCTATGTTGCCGTCAGCCACAGTTCCGGGTGTTTCCAGGGAGGAACGCAAGAGTGTATATTATCCCCCAATGGCTATCATATATGCAAACAATACCCCTACTGTCAAAGGTGCGAGGGTGGATGGTATAGAGAGCATCCCGCTGGATAATGTATATGACGACTTGATTTTCGGTGCTGGTAGGTCTCATATTCTACCCACTTCAATTAATTTGTAGTGAGGATTCGTGGCTAATATTGTGATTTTAGGTGATGGTGTATGTCTTGCAAAGGCGGCGCAGTTACCCCGAGGATATAAGGCGTGTGCCAAGGTGTTGAGCGATAGAGGGCATATTGGCTTGCTGGGAGATTTAGACAGTGTTGGGAAAGCAATTGAAGGAGTTGTGAGGGAGAGGGGATGGTAGAGGGAAGGGATAAGTCAAGGTGGTGTACATGAAGCGGTTAGATATGGATAGATGGGAATATATGTAGGTGTCTTGCTAATGCATTATTATTTACGTTGAAAGGTTTCGGTGCGATTTGGGGATCTCGCAGGTCGTGGTATTGGACAGTGAATATGAGGATTTCATGAGGGATTGTATGATATATCAATGGTTGCAGCTTTTGGTTTGTACATCTCTTGTTTTCATGGGTGCAGGGGTGTTCTATTAGAATAGAGCTGTTTATTACGAATGGGAGGTTAGGTTCGGTTTCACGATATCATACATTTCTCTTGGGCTATAGTGTATTATTGTGGCTCGTGACTCCATCTAACCTCATACTGATCCAAACAGTAGTCTGATTACAACGATTATAACGCCCTCTCGCAGACTAGCCAAACAGCAGTTTCTGTGACTGCGGTATCCCCGACGTGACACGAAAACAACTCCAATACCGGGCAGGGATGTTTCGAGTCTCTGCTGCCGGATGAAAAAGTAGTGTGCCCTTTCCCAACAGGTAAGTCTATTGTCTATGTTATTATGAGAGCTGTTTGTCAAGTATTGAGCTCTGCCCTGTGTGGACCCGAAGCAGAGGAGGCAGCATTAGCGATATTCGGAGCCGGAGATGACGTGATTTATTAGTAGGAGACAAGATTACCATGGATGCATTGAGTATTAGGGGGCGTGTAGTTAGGAGAGAGAAGTTTGGGCAGCTTGGGGAGTAAGGTTTCTCCCTGTTATGCGTATGGGATGGGAGGTGGTGGGGGCGAGGGAGCTTTTGTGGAGGTTAGGGCGGGAGTTGAAAGAGGAGCTTCTTAAAAGGAGCGGAGAATGGGAATGTATATTGGGATTGGGTTTGTGATGGAAAAGGGGGGCGATAGTGGCGTTTGAGCTGGAGATTGGGCTGGTAGGGTGGGTGGCGGGGAGGCTAGCTGCATGGAGTGGGGTGAAGGGGAAGGTGGGGATTGCATTGTACCCGGGCAAGGGGTGTGTGGATGGGAATATGGGGGATTTTGTGGTGATGATGCCAGCGTAATTATTGACGAGGGAGGGGCGCGCATTGAGATTGTGGTGATGCTGATTCTGAAGAGGGGCGTTTGAAGAGATTAAGAAGGAGGAGAGAGAAGGGGTGTTTAGGTGAGGTTGGAGCGCAAACGGAAGGATAGCTACATATGTATACTTGTTTTAATGTATTACTTTAAATGTAGATATCAGTACCAAGACAAGGATTACCCTGAACTGTCAGCTCGGTACACCTCAGAACCACTATCTTATCCCCATCACCCAATCAACTACTTAGTGGTGTTGTAAGAAATATAGCTCTAAGCCCTAAGCCCACAAATAGGTCATCGGGGATAAGGATACAAGTAGCTTCGTCTCCCTTACTTCCTCCTCTCACCCCAAAAACCTTCAACTCATCTTCTCAGCGCAATTGATAAACGGCAGGGAAAATTACATACAATGACTCGAGAGCTCAGGCAATCATACTACAAGCTTACATCAACGAAGTATTTAATACTAGAAGCTATCCCTGGTAGCGTATACCATTATCCAACTAGATGTACCATACTCAACATATAAGCCGAAGACAATAGTCTATGAGGGCGTGGCACTCAACTGAGTTCTGATAGCGAGAACTGTATGTTGCAACCGTTTGTAAGCGATAATTCAAAATTCAACCACAACATACATGTTACATCACCCAGCCAGGCTAATCATCACCTTATTTCCCTCTCTCCTCGAACATCGCCTCTTAGTCTATTTAAAACACCTATATCCTTGACCAAGATGCCTCCAAAGAAGCGAGCCAGTAGGCCTAAGAAGGATGGGAACCTGGGAGAGATCCTTGCGCCTGCTTTTACTATTGCAGCCCCTTCACCATCCCCAGTTAGCCTGCAACGAATAAACACGACCGGGGTTCTACAGACACCTTGCAAACCAACTCTTACCATGTTCTCCTCCTCCTCCTCATCATCATACAGCTCACACTGACTTAGTATTTAGCATCAAAAAACATCAGCAAAAATCCAGTCTGCAACTGCAACTCAATATGTCTAGAGCTGAATCACTATCATCGCGAGAATCACACCTAAACCCTGATGACCCGTCGAGTGAAGATGATATAGAGGCGTTTAGTTATGGGGAAGATGAGGAGGATAAGGATCTAGTAGACGAGGGTCTGGAGGGCGAGGATGGGACCGCAAAGAGGCCAGGACGAGACTAAATCCGACCCAACTTCCCCTCTTCGCCGCCGCCGCCGAAACTAAACCACCCTTTGCCAACAAAGAGCCCGGTTCAAAGAAACCCAAGGTTGAGGCCGGCACTGTCCGAAGTACGGTAATGGTCACAGTCAGGAAAAGCCTACGGAGTTCAACTGATGCCGTAGATAAACACGAGCCTTTGTTAACGGTACCAATCACAATTGCAGGAATCGCCGAAATTCAGGTGTTCCTCAAATCTGAGATAGGCTGCGCCACTGTACTGTCATTTATAACCTTCAGCATACTATGGAGGCCATAAGAACCTCAAACTAGGTACTTACTGAAGGTTAAAAACATTCAACCCCGTACCCTGGCTGAAGTCTACAGAGGGATTGCATGCTACCTAAAGGCCGAAGTTCCCTCACCGAGACAACGCTGCCAATGCAGATGTCCCACCGGTTGAAACGCCGACTCGATCCTGCGTCTTCTGCAGATCTCCCCTTTCCTCCCCGATGAACTCACCCTCCGCTTGCTCCTCTCGCCAAACAAAGTCGGGTCAACAAGGGCAACGCTGTGCCATCCGTTAATAAACAGAGCCAAACCTAGAGAATCACAAACAAGAGACAATGAAATAAATCTAGAAAGAAATGAGTAGGAGAGGTTCAAGTGTATAAAGTTGTCAAAGGGTTTCCTGAGGCAGATGCTGGGGTTGAAGCTGGTTTGAATAAAAGGTTGTAAATACTGTCGGAGGAGTTGCTGGGTTGGGTTGAACTTGGGGATGCTATTATATTGAGGCCAAGAGGTTGGGCGTGAGGAAGGGGTGACCAAAGGGTACGGCATGGACGACAGCGGGGATGATTCCTCATGGTCCACCTATTCTCCGCTCGGCTCACCACGTTGTCGTCGTCCAGAGGCTTTCAAGGGGCTTGCACCTTCTCATTCTGTGCCTGTGAGTGAGTCCTCGAGCCCTCCGTACGTATACGCTTATAGAGCCCTCTTGTTTATGTTCTACAATAGCTATGAGCAAAGAAGGCATATACCAGGAGCAGGAGAGTATGTATACAGCGAGGTAGCATACTATGTACACCGATTGGGATTTGTGGGATGGATATAGGGAGGTAATAGCTGGGCACGATGAGTGGGCGTTGGGAGCACAGTACGTAGTGGGTGAGATTGGCCAGCTATAGGCGCCAACGCCAACACCTCCGTCAAAATTCTAGGACTGGCGGTGCCGGGAGGCGCGCAGACGACGGGCAAGAACACGGCCAAGAGTTTTGGGCAACCTTAAATAAATATCATGACGGCTCGAGACATGGTATGGCTATCTTATCATTTCTTATAATCTACCTATCAGTAGGCGCGTAGAGAAGGTGGGAGAAGTCAGGGGAGGGAGAGGGAAGGCCATGGTGGGGCCGGGGGGTTTCATTGGTGACAGCGGGGACGGTGCTTCTCAGTTGGACATTATGTACCATCTACTGTATGGGCTATTGCATGTACATTACAGAGCGGTGGGACTATTAGTTGCCAACTCCTGTACATTCTTTGCACAATGAATGCACAAAATTATCTCAGGGTAGGCTCTAGGTACATGATTAATACTGATAAGATGATACATAACATCAATCTCCCTGTACCTCGCCATGGGAATACCTATATGCGAGTATTGAAGTAAAAAAAAAAAAAAAAAAAACTCCCTGTACTACGGCATAAAACTTAGCCCAGGAGCTGAAGGTTGCAGAGAGTCTAGACAACTATAGGATTGATAACAGTGTAGTTACACGCACAAGGATGTGGAGGCTCTACGGCGTTGCAAACATTATGTCAGAGCTGGCAGTGTTCCGAGGTTGAGGTTGGAGTGATGCCTTTTTTGACACCTACCAGTGCGTACCCGCCTACTTAGGCTATCCGCCTTCGCTATTTCTTGTGGAGGATATGGCAGGGACCTATGGACACCACCTTCACTCAAGCCGCCCTGCTGCAAGTCCCCAGGCCTTTCATATGGGCCTTCCTTTCCCCAGCCTTACAGTCTACTAGCACCACAAAGGCAAGGGGATTTTCTTTTCTTGTCCTTTTAAGGTCAATGTTTAGATGTTAGAGTTAGCCATGGCCCTGGGATCTCAGCAGGGACTGCCGAGCGCTTTGTGGCATCGAGGTAAAAGAAGCAGAGAAAGAAAAACCAGATCGGTATGGTTAACAACAACCAAAAATAACCCGTCTCCTTTACTACCAGAACAAAAAAAAATGGAAAAAGAGACGGCAAGAGGTAATTGTAAAGAGGGGGAGGGGGCCATCTATCGGTCGAATACTGATGGCATGTTCCCACTAGGTAGCTGGGCCGGTTAGGAGGGCAAAGCTAAAGCTATTCATTCGATGAGGACCATCTGCCCGAGCAGCTTGCCCTTGTTAAACAAAAGACGCTATGCAGGCCGAGTGGCATTACAGTATTCCTGATCTACGGGTGCTAACTGTTCCTGCTCCTACTGGGCCTCACTGCCGTTTAAGTACAGCTTCTTGATCTATCCCCCGAGCGGCCAACTGCTGTGCTTCGCCGTGGCCCCCTTCCAACGACGCATTGCCAGGCTGGCTGTGCAAGACTGTGACTGCGTCTGGCTGCATCTACTAGTAGAGTGCCCTTCATTACTTTTGCTCCTTGCATCCATACGGCAAGTTTCGTGTATACAAACGCTAGTTAACAACCAGTCGTGCGCAATTAATATTCGAAGAGTAAAGCTCCAGGCATCTCAAACAGCAGGACCATGTCTGTAGATTCTAAGGTATAGCCTTTCCACCCAGGCCCTTCGACCTTCCTTGCTTAGTCAGTACATAGTACATTTTGGCAAAGCGTCTTTTGTCCCGTCCCATTGGCCTCAGGCTTCTGGCTAGTAGTGTGCTATATAACCTAACTTTTCACGTTCTTTACCACAAGTTTAGTCGTTACTCTTCACTCGCTGCCAGAGATCATATGCCCAAATTCAGGGTAACACTTCGCTCCCCCCACCGCCCGCCGCCTGGGCTGCCCGGGCGCCTGCCTCCACAGGCGGAATCAAACCAGCCCTCACCCATGAGCCCTACCCACATCCCATCTGCACCCCCTTGTATTCAATGGCGAATCTAACACCACAAGCTTGCAATTGGTGCTAGTTCGCCTTGCGTCCCCAGCCCACAAGGCAGATTGTGGCTATGCGCACAGCATTGCGCATTCTAAGGCCGCAGCTGCGAAAGCAAATACACACGCATACTTCTGTACACACTTTCACTGTCTTGCGCCATCCGAGACAGTTGCCTGAGGCCAATTGGCATTCTGGAATATGTAGCTGCCTAGTCTCGACGAGATTGCCGTATGGACAGTTCACTCTTAAGGATAGGCTTATATATAAAGAACTAAGCTTATCGAACATTGTGCATGTACAGATGCAGTTCACGGCCCAATTGCTTGGTGAAAAAAAAGGACTTAGAAAAACAAAAGTCTTTATAAGCTCTCGCTCCGCCTTACCATAGCCTCCCCGAGGCTTGAATCCAAGGAAGGGGTGGACAGGACCCACCCGGCCGCAAGCGAAGGTACATATGTCCAATAGCCCACAGGCATGTCAATCGATCCACGGCCGTAGCGAGGACCCACATTGCTGAACCGAATACAGGCAGCTCTCGATCAACGCCGTCCTGAAGTCATCAAGATTCAAGAAAATCTATAGGTAAACGGTATAACAGGCCTAAAAGAAGAAAAGAAAACACAGACTAACAGATCTTTATCTATGCCATGCAGTATATCGGTACCCTCCAGCGGGAGTGGAACGAGCTGAGAAAAAGCTGAGAAAAACAAGGCAAGCCCCAGACAAAAAAATCCTGCTCTTTTGCACTGCCCATACACTGCCCCCGACTGATGCAGGCCACACCACCCCAAAACTCATAAATCTGCCTTTCCGCCCACATTCTCGGCCGGTCAACCAGACCAGGTCGCACTTGATAGTCAGCCCTTCCCATCGATCCAATCTATCTATTCCATCAATCCAGATTCGCCCAATGTATACACCCAGTACGCCCAACAAATGCAGTCCAGTTTATATGATACGATGTGATATCTCACGGCCTCAGCCCGGTCACCTTCGAAGTGAAAATTGAGATATCATGGCCACCGCGCCCAAGGAAACTTCAAAATGAAAAATAACGAAAAATGAGAAGGAAACTAACGCCTAGCTGCAATGCCCGAAAACCGTAATATGTAGGTATATCGAATCAGAAATCACATACTAACATGATCACGCTGCGCTCGACGGTTGGATTTCTCAGGCACTTCACGCTTGCTTCCGCGCTCATGTCCATGCGGCTTTCTACTTCGCTCCCGCCCTCCCTCCCGCCCTCCCTCCCGCCCTCCCTCCCGTGATCCCCCACCCCCACCTCCTGTTTTCCCTTCCCGTATTTTCCCATCATTGCCATGAGGTCTTCCCTCCCATGACTTCTTCCCCTTTTCACCATTATCACGTTTCTTTGATTTCCGTTTTCGGCAATGCTGCGGATCATCCTTGGCAGCTAGATCATATTTTGTCGTAAAGGGGGTAATAATCGATTTACTAACAAAAAAAAATGCAAAATCAACACAACCGACCTATTAAGAGCAAGCCTACCTCGCCCCAACACTAAGCTCGCCCCAACATCAGATCATTGCGTTATCTAACCTTCTATTAACACCGCCAAGTACCGTAGTCAACACCCTCCTCGCAGTCAATCCTTCTGGCCCCATATCCTCCGAACTTTTGGTATCAATGAAATCCCTGCATTCATTTTCCTCAGACAAAGCATTGTCTAAATAAGCCAAGAATTCTTCCACCCCTTCCACATTTCCCACCTGGAAGAACTGAACGCCAACTTGGTGGGGTGGGGCTTTGATCCTGTCCAGCCTCTTTGCATAGCCAATCAAATTCTGTTTCAGCAGTTTGTTGTTGTTTGCAGCGCCGTCAGTCATTACAATTATGTTTTTTGGCTTGGGGAATTGTCGATCTTCAGCATGGTGTTCGCACTCTTTGAGGTATGGAGCAATGATGAGATCTAGAGCTTCTGCAGTGGGTGTGGATCCACGAATTCCTGCCTGATATCGGGCTTCAAAGAGCTCCATGACCTCATTGGGGTCCTTGATGTTGGTCCTGTTAAACTGGCCAACGAGAGAGGAGTTTAAGAAGAAAACGTCAACACCATTTTCATCAAATTCTGCGCAAATCCTAACGATATTCGACAGAACATGGTTGACTTCTTCCCAATGGGTTTTGCCCTCAGCAACTGCCGAGGTTGATAGCCTCATAGACCCAGAATCATCAATCAAAAATTGTGTATCAAAGTCTTTGAGGGCATGCAGTTCGTGGTCTGAGGCGAGTGTTGTAGCACTGGGGAAGTATCCGTCTGGCGCTTGCACGGTACCCCGAGGGCTAACCCGCTGCGAAGGATGTGTACTCGGATATGCCGCCGAAGAACTTGGCGCCCCTGATCGAGGAGTTATACCCGAGGAAAGTTCTTGATGTGTCGGCATGACCTGAGGGATACCAACAGCTTGAATTGTCAATGTTCCAATTATGTTGACTCCATTCAGCGTAATACCAGCCTGTTCGCTCCCGACGTGCCCAGGTGACGGGGGTGGACTTCGGGAGCTATTCGTGAGATTTTTAGATTCCTTGTCGCCACCCATCATGAAAATACCCTTTAGTGCATTGATTGCAACACGGCTTGGGGACCGTTTACGGGTCTGAACCTTCTCCTATTACAAGAGGTTAGACAAAAAGAAAAAACCTATAGGGTTACGGCTTCAAACATACCGGCAGCTGTTGGTTCTCGACTGATAGGCCATGGGGGTAGGAGTTTGTACGGCTGCCACCAACGGGTGGTGCTACTTTTTCATCGTATGCGGGTGGAGCTTGCTGAGAATCCCTCCTGGAATAGTGCCCCTCATCGCTGTTCTCCATCTTGGACCTTTTTGTGGAGAATTGCCTAGGTAACTTTTTTGATATGCTAGGTCGTCGACGCAGAAGCGAGGAGAGAGTTGACGACTTTGGAGATGCCGATGGAGGTGGAATATCCTTAGCCTGGCAAGGAGTGCGAAAACCGAAGAGGATATAAGAGCGCATAGGTTCAGACTATGTATGTCTCAAGCTAAGGTAAGGCGGTATGCTTCCCGCAAGCAAACGGGTAATGGAAGCCTCGTAAATAATGGAATGTGAGATCAAGGCGGAATGGGAAAACTGCAATGAAGTGTAGTACAAATTCTTGGTAGGCTTTCTAGAATAGTTGGCTGATGGGTGTATATTGTCGAAGTTCGGCAGTAATACTTTTATATAAGGCGGATTTCGTGCCACGATGGCGACTGGGAAGGTGATCAACCCCAAATACGCCGACTGTGTATGTATGGCTATGGGTTGCCCCTATCCAATACTCTAACTTACAAACTGATGCTCAGTAGTCTGATTGGCACAAGCCTCTCGTAGATGTGCCAACCAGCCTAGATGCTCAGTAATCTCATTGTACCGCGGAGTATTATTATGGAGTAAAGACTTAGACTTGGCGCAGCATGTGCGGGTTGCCCCAGCCTCAACTGCGAGACTCATCATGATAGCTATAGTCCGACATCTGTAGGTTCCATCTAACAGACCGCGGTGAGGATAAGTACTTAAGCACCGATTCTATTTACCCCCTTTGTCAAAGCTACTGTAAGTAAGTGCAAGCTTTTCATGAAATAGGTCCTATGCCAGACCAGAATGCCTGGCGCTGCTTATTCCAAGAAATCCTAAATTGATCTCCTGATTCATTCACAACGGTTCGTTGTGGGTAGGTTACAGCGGACACGGGTCTGAGGATACCGCTAAGCGCAAGGCGGACTTTAATATGTCCTGCCTTATCGATAACGGATGATCGACAGAAAACAGTGGCTTTCAGCTACACAACATGTAATTACAGTCTGGTTGTATGAAGATCAGGGTTACATTGGTGGGCAGGGTGTTGGTCCATTGTGGCTATGCGCGCGCCTTGCGTGATCTTGAAACGACTTTTGAACTCAGTTCTCGTGTGCACAATCTTAAGGGTCGTATGACGAGCCGCGCCGGAAACCCGAGTGGATTCAAGGGACGGTCAAGTTAATCTGACGCCCTGCGCGAGCTATGTACAAAATATAGGTAGTGCGTACCCACGATAACAAATCAAAAGCAAAACAACGCGGCAGACGCAAAAACCGCAGTGTCTCTCCTATCGTCCAGCGAGGGGCCGGTAGAGGTAGGCGAAATATGTCCCCACTGCGTCCCACTCCTCCTCCTCTTCCTTTCGCCATATCGGTGTGTCTAAATCCTCCAGGTCCTGGCGCCCCCGATTCCTGTCGTTTGAATTAACTGGCGCTTCCAACCATTCCAAGTTACAACTTAGAGAGGTGACCTGTCGATGCGCCCACATACATATGAGAGTTATAGTTGGCTCGCTGTATACATATAACTACCCGAGACTGTCTGAGAACAAAATTCTAATTAAGCTTTGCAGGCCATCGGAGAGCTATGCAGAGAGCATTGATTCGCTATTTTCGAATGTACGTACCAACAGCCAGATCCCTGCCAATTGGGTTGCAAACACTGAAACTTTGTCAAAACTTCTAAAGCTTTCGACTCTTTTGAACTCATTCAGTCAAGTCAAAGTTGACAAATTCCGAGGAAAAAACAAATAGATTGCATTTATCGTACGTATAAGGCAGGCATTGCGCTCATGCGATACCTGATTTCTAATCCGTAATCTGGACAGCGGGTAGTCTCGTTGGCACAACACCCTCGACAGCGGGCTTCGCGGTTCTTTCTCATTGATAGACCGAAACTAGTAGGAAAATTGTCCGAGATGGTTCGGGAATCCTGCACAAATGACTGTCTTGAGATGAGGCATCCGATCTTGATTTGCTGGGTTGATTGCATATACTTGATAGGCCCTTCAGAATCACTTCTTAATACATTTTTTCTCATTATTTTTCTTAAGAGAGTAACTGGAGCCACGACTAAGACAAGGCACCTAGTCGACTTGTGGCATGCCTGGGGGACTCATTTGTCCAGTTGTTGAAGTTACATACCAGAATCAACCCCCGCCAGTTATAATCCCGACTTTATAACTAGGCCCCGGCTGAGACCATATCCTATTCCAGGGATCGCCGCGTGACAAAGTATGGAATCCAGCATCATCCAGATGATACAGTTCAACTAAGTTGGCACCACTGGTACAGCCCACATAGCAAAGTATTCCTTCCTTGCCAACGTCATTGACGGCGAGCCTTCCGCCCGATGAGATTTCTCAGACCCGAACAAGGTTGATAGCGCAGTTTGAGGCAATACAATCTACCGTGTCATCTGGGAAGTGGGATAGATGAGCGCCTTGATGAATTCTGTATTGGAGACGCCTCCACTGACAGCGTTCTTATTAGCAAGTGTGACCTCCTGCAGGATGGATCTCTCAGAGGGATCTCTTCACAACCGCTCAATAAAAGAATTTGCGTACATCGTTCACCCGATGCCGATTGCCCTCCTTGTAGATCTGACTTTCATTATAGTACGAAATATATTTAGCCCAGCCCCGCTGCCAAAATCAATAGAGACTTCACCCTGAGGATCGATCCTCTAACACTTAACATCCGATAGTCCTGTCTTGCAAAACCCAAAGCAGATGTGCCATTTTGAGTATTATGAACGTGCCTCTCTCAAATCACTGGCGGATTTGTCGGCCGGGATGGAGTAGAGATCGTCTTCGAAATAGCCAAAGGCTTAGGCCACTTCTTTAAGCAGCGGGACTAGCTTTAGCATAGTCTCCGTAATGTTCTTGGACGATCCTGATCCGAGGCTGAGGCTAGGGAGTTCTCGCTGCCACAGGTACTGTAAACTAAAGCCTGATTTCTTACCGACTCAAAGATTTCGAGTTCAAAGGCGCTGGAGGTTGGCCGAGAATGTGCACGTGTAGAAAATATTGGTACTTGGCCCCTCAAAGAGCATCAAGAGCTTCTTGGGGTTTAATTACATTCTCTACTGTATAATCAGTTCGATTCTTCGAGTGATATACGTCCCACTAGTAATCTGACATTAGCGTAATCCGTCTATCAATTCACCCTTAGTGATATCCTAATTGGTTATTTCATGCGAAGCTCATAGATACATACAGTCCCCTGACAATGGTCTTGGTACAACAGCCGCCAGGCCGCTTCGTGGATATCAGTGCGCAGACCATAACGGCAAAGTGTATAAGGTGCACTGCATCTACACTCGTCGACGGAACAGAATCGGCGGGTTGCTCATTGCTTCTCACGGAGGTATATACGTTGCGAAGTAAGTACTTATGTAGGTAGGTGGCACACTAGTCTGGTTGTGGCACACATTGGTTACAGGAGGTTAGTCTGGCTTGCACTAGCCCCTCTGTTACACTAGCCCGAAATCGGTCCCTGGTAGTCTGGTTGGCACTAGTCTGGTTGGCACAACACCCTCCTTTGGGTTGGAGACTACATAGATCCCCCGGCCATGTTTAGATTGCCGAAAACGGCAGTCCGTGCACGTGAGATCGTGGTTCGTGTGGGCTAGTTTTGTTTCTGGGGAAAAAAAAAAATATAAAAAAGCCATGTACCCGTGCATATTGCTTGATTTACTTTTTTTTTTTTTTTCTGTTTGTTTTGTTTTGTTTTCAACAGAATAGCCAACTTACAAAGCACAACAATAGGAACTAATTTCACACGTTGATATAAATATGATAGAGCTACGGCTTCTCAATATCAAAAGGCCCTACATAGGGGTAGACTAGACTATGGAATAGGCGGCTATGCATCACTTGCAGAGCGTGGGGTAGGTCTTGAGAACTATCTGACACACAAGAATGTGGTATTATAATTAAATCTATACAACACAAAAATATAATACAGGAAAATACCGTTCTCGTGGTCGTGAGAGGTGGAAATGCTCGTCTCTCAAACACCTATATTGATATCCCTACTTCAAGACCTTAGTTTCACTATTTTTCCTCCATCACCTAGATCACCCGTCCAAAGTCTTATTTTCCTCCTCTAATTGCTCAGAATATCGACCTTCAGAACCTTTCAACCGTCTTCCCCTCCCCTATTGCTCACGAAAGCAAGGTATGAAAGTAATAAGCTATAAGCGGTTGAAATCGGGGCAGTAGCTTTAGTTGTGGCCTCGCTTCTGGTTGGCGCCGACGGCTGGATCGAAATCAACCTTTGGAGGCTTGACGTCTTGAACTTTTGGCCCCGGCTTTGATTCTAGTACATCAACGGACCTCGGGAGGGGTGTAAGTCCGCGGTGCATCTTGCGAGAGTAGCCATATCCGTACTCGGGGGCGTTGCCATCTGTGCTATTGGTACAATTTCTCGGGACTTCATAAGTCCTTGGGACAAACTTCGGGAATTGGTCGATCTCAGCAGCCACGGCAGGAGTGGTCTCGAGATTGTGGCCTGCGAGCCAGTTGGCAACATTAGGGACAGGAAAGGCTGAAGCCATGAGTGGAGAGGCAATGATGACGATGGCAGCGGCCATGCTGGCGAAAAACTTCATTTTCGTGGATGTTGATCGAGGATATTAAGAAAGTATGGTAACTATGGAATTCGTACGAAACGTAATTTGCAGAGATGCGCTACTGAGTTTGTAGATTTCGTGAAGGCAAAGATAAAACGAACGTGAGGGCGGCTGGTGAGCGAAGGGAGAAAAGAGGGACTTCAATAGGAGTTTATATCCAGTCAGTCTGAAGCTTGAGCACAAGGCATTACGACTACTCGGTCAGATGGGAAGTAAATCATCAAAATGTTCTCCTTTAAGTTCAGCGCGCAAGCCAGACTACGCAATCGCCAATGTTCACGTTCTGTTGAGGTTTGGTCTTACTTCGATGCTCGCGGAAGAGGTCTGAGTTGCTGGAAAAATCCGGAGTAACTAGGTCCGCTTCTGGAAATGCTCCCTTCCTCCTCACGGCCCAAAACCCTTAAGCATCAGAGTCAAATTTTGAAGTTCTGTGCATTTGCTAATTGCGGTATATAGTGCCGGCATGCCCAAAGCGGACCATCTCAGATCATCTTCGAAGTGCCCCTCTGCAATATACAGGTTGCCGCCCAGACTCTAATGCATCGTAGTGCTATGGGATAAGGATGACTACAAGATATGGCCATAAGTTCTCACAATCAAAAAGGCTGGGAGTTAGTCTGGCGGGCACCGCCTCCCGTAGTCAATGTGCCAACCAGACTAGGAGTCAATAAGAAGTGGATGCAAGTTGCAAGCTAGACGTTGGATTAACGATCTCGATAAGTGAGCAATCCGATGTGCCAGCTCTACGAGAGGCGGTGCCCGCCAGACTAGATGTGCCAGACTATGTGCCAACTAGTCTGTGTGCCAACCAGACTATAATCTGATGAATGTGTACTGGCTTGCGCAGTGCATGAATATAGCTTCTAGATCTGCACTGCTTTGTAAATGAGGTTAGGCGGCTTAGCCACCGTGGTCAGGTAGACACCCGCATCGAGATGAGTCCCTCTGTGTGAAATTGCTCTCCTGGAGATGATAACTTGTGGATCGCGTGGACAAACGTAGTGTAGGCCTGAGCTGGGAGTGTGGCTATGCGTGAAAGCAGTTGCTTAAGAGGTGATCCAATGAAATGAAAATCTACTACTCAGCTGAACGCGGCTTGAAAGCGGCAAATCATCTGTTTTTGCGCTGGCAACCAACTGCACCCCGTTAGTGTGTGACACTCAAATGAGCTGCGATACGAGATGCCCAGCGGACATAGCTGGCCGTATTTATGGAGGCCTGTGCTACTCAGAGCAAGAATCCTTTAGTTGGAAAACAGAGAGTCCAACTAGACATCAGCACTCACGCAGCGTACGCAAGCTCTGAAGATCAATCTAACAGAACGAAAGTTGTTCTGACAACCGGACTCATGAACGCCGACCAATGATATTCGAGAAGCAGAATATACTCACTCTCGGATTGACGGAAGCACGGATATACATAAGGTATGAAACGTTTCCTTCCAATGGATGTCTTTTTCTTGTAGTGCGTTGCTTGTATTTGTCTGGATGAACTCTTTATTATGCGGTCGTCCCAAAGTTATCCTTGTTTCTGCAACCTGACTATCGACTTCTCATTTCCTTGCTTATAATTGGCGTAATGGGATTAAAAAAACAATGTTTGTGTTTCTGAACTGACGGATTAATATTTGCTTGGATAGAAGTTCTTTTTTCCCAGAACTACTGCATTAGCCTTTCCCTATTTAGTATGATCTACTCTACATATGCATGACAGACTAACTACAACTGACCAGAACGTGGTTTTGTTGCTCCTACAGTGAACATGAAATCACAAAATTCTTGGTCAACTCTAGATAAGCAATGAAGTTTCTTTGGTTCATTCAATACAGACCACTCTTCTATTATGCACCACCTGCCCAGCCTAGTACTATATTAAGGGATTCAAATTTGCAGAACTTGTGATTCATGCTTAGACCATAGGCACAACTAGGCTTAATGCTGTGATGATATTGGGTATGCCTGCTCATGTGCACCCTGAGAGTAATTGCTTTTTTAAGAACTTTGATACTAATATTTCCTCCAAGCACGCTATATTATAGCTACCATACTAGCCCTCGCACTTGCGTATGTTCGAAGATAATGATGTTTAGAGTTACTTTCTAAATATCAGTATGAGTTGTCCTCGGGTTGCAAGTAGTACTACTGTCATATGCAGAGGTTGCTGGTTCCAATAAGGTGAGTACGCGTGACTGCAGAGAAACAGTAACTTATGCTGGCATTCTATGAGCACATATGTTTTTCTCTCCCCTTGTACATGAGAAAAGGATTATTCAGGGCTCGGTTGGCTCAGTCGGTAGAGCGTGTGACTCTTACGTTCCTGGTAAAAAGTCGATGAAGGATCTCAAGGTCGCGATTCGAGCCTCGCATTGGGCTGGTCATTCTTCTTAGTGGGGGGATCTAAGGATTTCTTTGTTTTACCGAGGTCCTAGCGTAGGAGGGTTTGGAGATAAGTGCGTCTGTCAGGTGACTTATTTACCCTTTCCGATAGTAAGGGCTGCATTCTACTGGTGCCTTGTACTCGAACTTTGTGTTGTTTTTGGAAAGAAAGCCATAATTCATCCTTCGTAGGAGTTTTGTGGTTTACATGTTTTATATTTGTAAGGTCTTGATGATATCCACGACGGACAGGAAAGAGAGAGACTCTGTTTCTCTAGTCTGGTACTGTCTCTCGGTGAATCTGTGTACAGATGAGGTACATTACATTTCAATCCCCCTGATAAGGCTTAGCCAGCACCATACCAGGCAAGCTCTGAGGGGAAGTATTAAATGCTTCATAGCAGAATGGAAACACCCTCCTCCCCTCGTATAGCTAAGTAGGATGCAAAGACAGAATCATAACACCTCCTCCGTAACAGCAAGGTTTCTGGTAAAAGGCATTTAAAGTTAGGTGTGCACATGTATTTGTGTCTCTGGAATATATCGTCCCCCGCGCGATACACCCACCCAGATATATGCACCATGTACTGTTGGTCTTCGGGATATAGCCATTTGTACTTTAGAACACGCTATCTCAGGGCGATTGTTCAAGTCCAAGCTTGCTGCTTGGTATTAGCTCTGCCTTTCAGCAGTGTGGAGTAATGTACTGCTAATAAATTTTAGTATGATGATAATAATCTCATATCAATATCAATGGTCAGGGATTGGGGGAGAGGAAAGGTTATGTGCTTGTGGGAGCGGGGGGAGAAGGGTATGTGGTTTTTTCCCAGCCTAGGGTTTACATGCATGGTAGGAAGAATATTATTTTTTTGCGAGCTCGCTCGGGTCTCGAAAGAGCTTTCAACTTACAAATACTCCCCCCCCCCAAAATGGATTACACTTGTGCAAGGCAAAGCAGTAACTTCAGTCAGGTGAGTTTCCCTTTCTTAGAGGTTACCTTTTACTATCCTTCACCTATGCCTCCTTTCAAGGTGAATCTCAAAGAAGCTGGAGTATACTTCTTTCAGGACACTTAGCATCTCGCAAAGAAAACGGGGGGTCTTATGTGTTCTCCAGAGAACACAGGAGGCCGGAGGACTGCAGGACAGAACTGGGGTTGGCGTGTTACTACTTATATACCAAGAATTGGTGGGCGGTATGATCGTGCACTTGGTTTCCAAAAGTTGGACTTATGCTAGATACATGTGTACCTAGCAAACATACCACCACAAAAGGGAATAAAGCTGTCTAGTTTTTTATTATCCCTTGATAGAAAGAAATCTTCTTTGTACAAACTCTCATAACTCAAGGTAATCTGCTTTGGCATTTTTTTTTCGCGGGGAGGGCTGTTACCCTGAACTATGCGAGGTGCCGGAGGTAAGTGAAATCTAAGGAGGCTAGCAGGTCCTACCGCGCCTCCATAGCTAGTACCGGGTGGAGCTTGATGGCTACATAAATCTGCTGCCTGTCCGATAACTACGATGCCGCAAGCCAGTAATCACCGAGCATTGAATTGTAGCACATACGACATGACACGACATGTCATGGTAGGGATGTGTAGGAAGAGATTACCTCGCAAAACAAAAAAAAAAAAAGAAAAAAAAAACATATCAAAGAATGAATCGAGTACCCTATCTTTCAAATAACCGTAGCCACAATTTGGAGATAACCACCAAAGTTCAAGGGAAGGGGAAAAAAACTGCAGATACCATCATTTCTGTATGGTACAATGTTGGATATTGGATGGATATACTAATCATCTGCAAAACGCAAGGTGACGGGGGATTAGGGGCACGAGGCTGCGGGATTATATATATACTACTAGAAGAGGTTTCTCGCTCTCTACTACTCCACCAAAAAGGTACCACGCTCATAAGCTCTCATGCAATGAATGTCAAAGGGGCACAACAAAACAGAAATTAAAAAGAAACTCCCAAAATTGGTAGGCGATAATCGAATAATCAATAAAGGCGTTCAACAAGCAAATAGTTACCACCGTTATACCCTCACCAATAGCCACACTTTTGAAATCATGCCTCGTCTCGTCTCGTCCTCATGCACTCAGTATATTCTTCAATCCCCCCAACAAGCATACCTTCTCTGTACCCACACCGCTAACTCCTCTTTCACTTCCTATCCACCACTCTCTTCTGCCAATCCTCCGCCAGATACGGCCGTTCAAGTACACTTCCCCCTCCCCTCCCACCATCCCACTCCGGCTCATTCCACCACCTCTTCCCCTTCTCCACAGCCTTCTCCCCCACAGCCTTCTCCTTCCCCTTAACCCCTGCTTCCCCATACCCAATCTTCTCAATCCCCTCTTCATCACTCGAGTCCACCAACCCCGCTAACGTGGGGTCCTTTGCCCCCTTCCCACCAATCGCCCCCGGCCCCGTCCCCAGCACCACAATCCCCTCAACCACCGATCCGTTTGAGATCAACTCTCTAAGAACCCGCCCGTCCTCCCCAGCGAGCGTTTCCTCCATGTATACCACCTTGGGGGAGAGATGGCGGAGTAGCGATAAGGTGCCTGTTGGGTGGGTAGTGTAGGGGAGGATATATTCCTTTGGATACGTAACTGGGAGGATTGAATACGCTAAATCGTGGATTTTCGATGGCGGGGAAGGCCGAGTTTGTGTATTTGCTGCGTGAAAAGTACCAGCTGGGGCACACTGGCTGAGTGTAGGTGTGTAAATCAATATGTGGAGGGTAGTGTTTGGGGGGATGGTTAGTGGGTTGGGGAGGAGTGTGAGGAGGGTGTTTGATGACGCGGATTGGGCGGACACAACGAACGCGACGGTGCGAGTTTTGATGGGTGGGATGTATGTCCGTGATTCACCACCTGAGCTAGCGCTGGCGGGGGAGGTTATTCCTAATGGGGCTGAGGGTACACTTCTTGGATGTTCTCGCTCAGATTCCTCGTCGACTCGGGATAGGGGGGGGCGGATGGAGGAGTCGGAGATGCCTAAGGGTGGGGGAGGGGGTTTTGAGGAGGGGCTGCCGGTACCAGAGCAGGTTCGGTGCGGGGTGCATGGGCGGCATCTGGTGCGGCATCTGGTGCGGCCCTCGCTAAGCGCAGAGTAGGAGAGTCCACCGGCGTCAGAATCGTGCTCGGAGTCCGAGGGCAGGTCGTGCGAGTGGTTGTGATGGTGGTGGTCGTGGTCGTCGAGCCAGAGCCAGATTCCGGCAGCCGTGGCGGCGGCGGCAACGGAGAGGGCGAGGGGGACGAGGACGGACTTGGAGCGCCAGCTGCGGGAGGAGCGGGGGGCGCTCATGATGGGGGTATTGAGGAGTGCAAGTGGGGAGGATAGTGGATGTTAGAATCCAAAGCAATGAAGATGGGTATCTATTTTAAGTGTGATGTCTCGAGATTGAGATGCAAGCCTGTGAGAGTTGAATCGAAGGTTAGGGGTGTTTGAGGCTGGTTCCTGTTCACGTGGGGCAGGCTGGTAACGGGTTTCGGTATTGCGCAGCAGCGGCAGATGGATAATCTTCGTTTATCAGAGGCAGCGACAACAACAGGACTCGAAATAAAACGTGCGATTCAAGCTGAAGTCAAATTGAAGGAGGCTGGGATCCAGGATTTTGTATTTACTGTAATGCCCACACACGCACGCACGCACGGCAGGCCCCTTGCCCTGCAGCGATGCTGTCTATAAGAGGTACGTGCGTTGGCGGGCGTTTGGATAAGAGGGATAGAAGGGATGGGAGGGATGGAGAGGCAGCGGGGCGGGCAGCACTCGGGGGGAGAAGAGTTATGTTTGCGGTGATGGCCGGCGTATGTGAAGCTCGCGACCGAGGCATCATGAGGCAAGCCCTGCCTCCGCGGGCTCTCGGGCACCGCCATCTCTGGCTTAGCGTGGCTGCACCCTCCGCTGTGGGGCGCAAGCCACAGCTCACGTGACGGTACATAGGGCAGCTAAGCACGGCGCCAAGGCTTCTTCTGGCGTGCTGGTGGGGCAGAGGCGCACATGAGTCGAGAATGCCCTGGGGCTCGCTACCAACGGGAGCTGTGTAGCGAGGTGCCAAGCAGGCACTTTTTGTTGTGTGACAGAATTATACCCTAAGTACAGTACCCACCAGCACACACACCAACAGTACACTCAGAAAGTAGTCTGTCCTCAGAAAACCTCCGACCCACCGCCAGAAGCTCCTCTACGCCAGCCATGCCAGCCGTGGCAGATCTCGGCTTCCAGGTTGTCATTCTATGTGGGGGGGGAACTAGTTTGTATCCATACACACAGCCAGAGGACATCCCCAAGGCCCTTCTTCCTGTGGCAAACAGGCCCATGATATACTACGCCCTCGACTACTGCGAGAAGGCAGGCGTAAAGTGTCCGTATACTCGAGCCCCAGCCTCCCCTTCTTCGGCTTTGGCTAATTCCATCCAAGCACAGCCATCCTCATTCTCACTCTGCAAGAACACCATCCTCAGATCCAATCCCACTTCAAATCCTCCGCCTTCACAAGTACCTCACTCAACCACTACTGGAAGAGCATTGGTACACAAATTGAAGCCCCGAGCTCGCTGAACGATAGTCTCCAATCAGCTGATGTCCTCAGGGTGGCTCATAGCAAGGCGTGGATCAAAGGTGATTTTATAGTGTTGCCGTGTGACATTGTTGTACAAGGGATTGGATTGTCGAATCTTGTGCAGGTGTGGATGCTGGAGCAAGCAGCATTTGGTGGTGGTGGGTCAGGCCACAGGAGTGGTGAGGATGGAAGAGACGGAAGGAGAGGGATGCTAGGGGTTTGGTATGGAGTTGGAGGTGAAGGTGCGGTGAAGGGTCAGGGTAAGACTGCTATCCCCGGGTAATGATAATATGGTGGGGGACTGCTGCTAATTCTCAGCAGAAACCGACGCTCTTATCGTCACTCCGGCTCGGACAAAAAGCACTCAGGCTCTTTACAATTCCTTTACTAGTGCTGCATCAATAACCCCATCCACGACCACAGTGCATTCACTTCTTCAAACACACCCCTCAGCCGCACTCAAAGGCATTACAGACTCGTCTGATTATCCTATACGCCATAGTCTACTGAGCCGTCATCCCCAAATTTCTCTTCGGACACACACACACCGTGATGCACATATTTACATTTTCCCACACTGGGTCCTCGAATTCATCAGGGCAAACCCCAGGTTAAACAGCCTCAAAGATGATATTATCCCCTGGCTCGCAAAATGCACGTGGCAAAAGGGTCTTGGGGAAAAGATGGGCTTGGAAGGGATCCTTACAAAGCGACCTCGGTCTGCTGGTAATGACGGCACCGACAATGCTGAAGATGAGGAAGAGGACTTTGATGTTGGCGGGAGGAGCACTACTCAGGTGTCCAGGCTTAAAAAAGTCACTGGGTTTAACGGTATTGGAACACCGTTGAAGTTTGCCTCTAGAGTAAGTGGACATAAGCGGAGTGACAGTCATGATGCCACAGGATGTTCGACTCCCACCCCACCTCAGTCCATGTCTGGAAGCTTTTCAAGCCTTCAACCACTTAGACCCCAGGAGCCATTGTTGAACCGGACTCCGAAAATCACCGCCGTGTTGACGCCAGAGGAATATGCCCCTAGTGCAACACCACCCACACCATTCATTAGGCGTGTGGATACCCCGCAGCTTTTTCGGGAGACATGTTTGCAATTGGCGAAAACTGATGTTGCGCTGCCAGGACAGCCTGCCACCTCAGCAAATACGGTGGAAGCTGGGGCAGACACACAGGCACAGCCGAAAATTGACCCAACGTGTAATATTGCAGAGAAGACGACAATTACATCTCAAGACTGCTTGCTTGGTCCTAACTGCATGGTAATGGAGAAGTGTGTTATCAAGCGATGTATTCTTGGGCCAAATGTCACTATTCGCAAAGGTGCAAGGCTTATGGACTGTGTCTTGCTGGAAGGATGTGTTATTGAGGAGAATGTGAAGTTGGACAAGTGTATTCTCGGCCGCGGAGCGAGGGTCGGGAAGGGCAGTGATTTGCGGGATTGTGAGATTGGGCATAGGTATGCAGTTGAGGAGGAGACGGAGGCGAGAGGCGAAAGGTTGGTGGTGTTGGACGGAGTGGACGATGAGGTGGTCGGGAGTGGATGGGGAAGTGATGAGGCGGATGAGGATTATAGTGAGAGCGAGAAGGACGAAGAGGAAGAGGTGAGTGATGATGATGATGAAGAGGAGGAGGAGGAAGAGGCTGTTTCGCAGTCAAAGAAAGCCGAGGGGCCTTCTACTGCTTCTTTGACAACATCAGCTTCGATAATGTTGCCGGTTAGCCCTGCACCTCAGGCAGCAGGACCGGGAAAGAAGGTTGCAGCCCCGCCACCTGTAAGTGAGAGTGTGATATCTAGAATCGTGAACTTGCCTACGGGGACGGTTGTTGAGAAGATACCAATTGGTCGAGCAAAGGATGAGAAAAGTGGAGGCGAAGCGGCGAAATCGAAGTGACTGGCCGATGGAGATGAGGGGAAGATGGAAGGGGATAAGGGTGAGGAGGGTGAGGAGGGTGAGGAGGGTGAGGAGGGTGACGAGGGTGAGGAGGGTGACGAGGGTGACGAGGAAGATGGTGGTGGGGTGGCTAGAGGGATGGCGGGCGTTGAGGTGATGGAGAGTGGTTTAGGTGTGGTGGGTCTTGAGGAGATGGTGAGGGCCCAAGCAGACAGGAGAGAGGCGGTGGAGTTGTTGATAGATACGCAGCCGAGAAGAGGGGGTGAGCTACTGGAGACAGTAGCAGAGGATGGTGCATCACTGGAAATCATTCCCGCACCAGATTTGATGGAGCAAGATGTGATTAAAATCGGATACCAGGCAAGACCAACATCAAACTTAAAACCTACCTCCCCAAAATCGGCCCCGGCGACCGCGAGAATGTCGCCGAAAGAACAACTACTAGCTGATGTAATCACCGCTGCCCTCTCATCACAGAGTAGATCGAGCTCCATGCAGAGTGTGAGACAGAGAGCACACTCAAGGTCAGCAAGTGATACTGGCGTTGGGCCTAGCGTCAGTGCGGAGAGTAGCCGTCGCGGGAGCGGTGCTAGTGGGAGTGAGAGGTTTTGGTCGAGAATGAAGAGGAGGTTATCGTGGGGGAGGAGTAAGAGTATGGGCTAGTGGCTGGCTCTTGATGAATCCTCTCGGGTCTTCTCGATTTTTTTTATTTCATGTTTTAGTGATGCGTTAGCTTGATTTGGGGGTTGACGATCCAGGATGCTTGCCCTGGCTTTTTTCTAGCTTTTGATTTTACTTGTTTTCCCATCTAGATTTTTTCTTTTCCTTTTTTCTCTTTGGGCTGCTGGTTGGGAAAATCAAAATGGGGTTTGGGTTGCTTCTAGCTAGATATATTTTTGTTGCTGTTGCTGTTGTGAGGGTTAAAAAATAGGAATATATGAAGATTACCATCTATATCTATCGGGGTATTCAAAGTACAAAGTGTTTGACAGAATTATAACAAAATAGTGCTTTTGAAAAGGGACATGGTATTTTTTTTTTTTCTCCCCCTTTTTGGGGGGTGGTGGGGTGAGACCGAACATAAAAATGCGGATTTGCTCGAGGGTGGTTTCGGTAAATACCTGGGTTCAGTTTACATAGCTGAAAATACAGGCACAACTCTACTTCCTGAACGTTTGGATGCGTAATACGAGCAGTAGAAATTCGTAACTTTTGGTGCTTGAAGGACGTAGAAAGGAAGGAGGGCGTATCTCGTATTGTGGTTATAAGTTACAGTACTTGGTTCGACTCCGCTTCTAATAAAAACCACATCGCACAGTCTGAACTAGTTTCTGAAAGAGTCCGGAAACTAAGAAAAGTGGGAGGGGTTGATTGAGGGCTGGTGGGGAGAGATCGTGTCCAGAGTCCAACAGAGAGAGAAAGAGGTCATTTCCGAATGATAGAGATAGAGCCAGAGGCCCCCCTTCCCGCCTTGATTCATAAGGCAGCAATCGCCAAATCTCCCTGAGTAAATGTAATGTAATAATCTCAGCTCGGCCATGATTGTCCTGCATACATTAATATATATATCTACGAGCATGCATGTAGCTCTCAAAAGGGGAAGCTGTGACTATTCCCCCGTCATGCGTTGCACTTGATGCATTAACGATCAAGTTACCCTGAACCAGAATTGATCCCAATTGGAATAACTAATAGTTGATTTCATTCCAATCACCCATAGTGATGTCGTGTAGGCTGAGCACACCTGATTTCCGGATCCCTAATCCTCCATCCACCTATAGTCTATTACAAAAGAAACGAAAGAGCGCTCGGGTAGCCGTAATATACACATTCACCCTTGTATAGGAAATATCTGTGTGAACAACACATACGAATTATCGATATCAAAGCGAACCATGGAAACGGAAAACACAAGTAGCAAAGAAAATTAAGGAACATCGCGACCCACGTCATTGAATTAGGTTACTGACGGCAGTAAACAGTCCCCTGTATTTAATTGCCCACCAGAACTATCATTCCCTCTATTGTTGTCTTCGGATTTATAGAGTGTTCGGCGATATCCCGTTTCTGACCACCAACATATATCCCACGGTACATCACCTCCACGAAGGCTTTCTCGCTGGTGGTTTTGATGGTGTGATGATTTTCTTCCGCTCGGACCTGATAGGGCTTTGCGGGCTGGCTTTTGCTTCTGAGCTCTTGGTTGGCCTCAAGAAACCTGGTGTTGAAGAGCGGGACAAACGAGAAATCGAAGGTCGATCACTTGCTCGGCTAGGGTTTTCATTTCGAAGGCTTCGATCCGGCGTCTGGGTTAAAAGTCTGTTAATGCGCAGGCTTGCGCTCTCGGCAGTTGCTCTCTGTGGATGCGCGTGTGGTGTTGTAGGTCCGGTGGAAAATGGTAATGGAAGTCTTGACTTTACACTACTCCTGAATATGCGATCTCTCATTGTGACTGTCCCAGCTGATGTAGCAGTGTTTTGTGATACTGAACTAGTTGATCGGGTAGATCGGTTGTCAGTCACTGTTGCAGGTCGGGTTCTCTCCCGATATGGTGTTGGAGCTAGCCTGCTGGTGACACTATCATTCGTGGTCATTGACACTCTTGACAATGTCATCTTCGCAACCTTAGCAATCTTGCAAACTGAGGGATTCTATGGGCTACATACCCGCGGAATTCTAGACGCTGAAGAGGAGATACTGGCTCTGCTTGAAGAACGCTCCAAACCAGCTTCTGTAGCATGGCTGCTGGTAACGCTGTGGGGACTTGATGCAGTAGATATGCTTCGACCTTCCGGAGACGAAGGGGCATGTACTTCATCAACTGTGGTTTCCACAACTGTGGCTTCCATCACTTCCAGGTCCCGATCTGTCTCAGATTCTTCCGAGTCGCTCATGATGGGGATTGACTCTGGAGATACTTCCGGTTCCGGTTCCGCATTAAGGAGCTCGGCGAGGTCCAGTATTTGCATGGCGGTAACCACGTCATAGGTATAGCTATCGAGAGACTCTGTACTACTCGACTGAATACTCGGGCCGATATTGGAATCTGCCCCTGGCGATCTGTAAAAACTTGCAGAGATTTCTTCCATTGGGTTGGCTATCATGGAGAACGTCGAAGTAGTAGACAAAGAACGGCTTCTGTCCAACTGCTCTTGCTCTATATCCTCTGAGAACTAAAGCCGATGGGTCAAATGAACGTTCGGATACAGACACATTGTTGACGTACCTCTATTTCATTAATTTGTTCGTCATATACTCCATTGTCAAGGGAGGGTTGGTCGGTTTGTCGTATCACAGTCAAAGAAGTAGCAGATGAAGAGCTTCTGGTGGAATTTGCGCTTTGGCTAGTATCACCATCTCTAGATTCTTGAATTTGACCTGCTCTAATCTGCGGAATAGGCTGCGTCTCTGGCTGTGCTGGCGTTATTGTAGCTGATTCAATAAAACTAACTTTCCTCCCCAACTCGACCATCCGATTCATCCAGTCGCTGGATGTATATTCTCTCCGGCAGGTTGGACAGCTGCTAGCGGCGTAAATAATATCATCAGCCTTTAATTATTTAACAAGCACTCCTAAAGTAAAGCTCAGGGGACTTATCAGGAACCATCTCGCCAGACATTCTTCATGGTAAGTATGCTTGCATGGTAGTCGCACCAGCCTCCAGTCTGCCGGGCTGGTTTGAGGCGCTCCAGTATTATTCCCTTTGATCCAGCTCCAACTTCCCTTACATATTGTGCACTCATCTGGATCCATGATACCACCGAGATCTTGTTGAAAACTTGGCACGCGCCTTCCCTGTCTTCCAGAGTCATTCGAGTCGACTATTACTCGAGCCGATTGCCCATCCCTTTCTACTCGAACAATAATCATACTCTCTTCAATCCTGGGAGACGGGGAACTTTGTGGTGGTGGTGTGTGAATTGATGTTGACACAGGGGCCTGCTCATCTGATTGTTCATTTAAAGTGGCTCTATTCCATGTGGACTCCTCTGTTCTACTAACGCGTGTATTTGGAATTGCACCTTCGGCTGGTGCCTCAGGGTCCCGCATGTGTTCTGGTATTGGTTGTCTTTGCCTTGTCCTTCGGTGTAGTGATCTATAGGGATGGTCAGGAGCGAGATGCTGGTTCTCTGTATTTACTCTGGGCCCTTGTGATTGGGGCAGAAACCTTCTGAAAGTCGTTGTAGTAGGACCGAATCCAGTTTGCGCAAGGACTTGTTGATCCCGGCGGCGTGACCTTGTCATCGGAATCATTGCTAAGGGAAGGTTTCGTGGAGCTGAAGAATAAGCGCCATATACGCTCGCAAAGGGTGAAATCGGTCTTTCTCTGGGAGGTATATATGGGGAAATAGGTCTATTTCTCGGGGCGGTATACGGTGATTGAGGATTGTGCCTAGAAAAGGGACGTGCACCAGGGCTTGTTGTATGGAACGGTTGCCTTGTAGAACCTCGCTGGCTTCCGTGAATACCGAGCCGTGCCCCTACGGGAGTCACAAGGCCAGTAAGGAACCCAGCACCCCTCCCATCCATAAAAGATGGAGAAAAGATGTTTGGAAAGGGGTAAGTGAAAGCAAGCTCTTTCAATCTCTCAGTAGACATATGTGCGGAAGGACTGGGGTGGTCTAGGATTTGTCCAAAACAGCTTAATGGGCCCTCTTCATGCTCCTGTAAATTCGTCTTCATTGCCCTTCTAGCAAAGAAAGCGTTCCACCCTCGATTAAGGAATCTGGTTTGAAACTCTTCATAAGGATCGAGGAATAAGTAACGAACAAAGCCGAAGAAGGCTCTCTCAAGTGTTATCGGTTGTTCAAGAAAGTCAGACTCGGTCTGAACGCTGAAGAGAGGTCGATGCTTTTCAATGACGTCTGCAAGAGACTGATGATGCCTGCCAAAATTTGGGAATGGAAGTGGGAGCGGGAGTGGCTGTAGTGCAAGGGCTTGCATTGCGGCACGAGATAGACGTATGCCCTCTCTGTCATTGAGTACGAAGAGGAGATAAATTGTGAACCAAGCCTGCTTATTTTGGGGTTAAATAATGCCAACGTCAGAAGCGTATCCCTAGGAATCTTACAATATGCTCGTTACTGAGCGTTTCTTCATCCACCCGAGCAGCAAAGGGGTATGGGAGGTCGTTCCTGAGAGTTTGGAACCGATGTGAACGATGCGTTTGCGACATATTGACGAAACAGCTAGAAAGCTGAGGGGGGTTGACTAAAAGAGATAAATGCAGCCAAACCTGCTCCTGTACTGTGGAGTTTTCATGAAGTAAAAGAGATCCACATCAATAATACAAAACTTAGAAAGCTTCAGCGTTGTGGATAGCTGCTGGAGGAGGAGTATAGCAGAGCTAGGCTTGGCGATGCCTATTCGGGAAGCCAGCCGACTACCTCATTTGGTCGGTTCTAACCCGATTTGTCTGACGCCTCGAGATTTATTTTCTAAAGAGTGTTACCCAGAAATTGTACAACTCTCCTGCACAGGCACGAGATCAAACTGCACATCGCATGCACAATACCTTGACGAAAAAACTAGAGTCTGGCACAAGACCACCCTGAATACGCATTTTCCAAGGCCCAGCTGTGCAAAATAAGAGCATAAAGCCCGACTTTTACTTGCTCGAGATCTCACGACAAGTCTAGGAGTGATAGACCGAGTAGTCCCTGGCAGATATTTACGTACGTACAACGTATCGCGGCAAGCTATGTAGTCGAGGTAAACTTTTCACGGGGGTTAGTGTATAGTCAGCATCATGAGAGTTGCGAGGCTCGTTAAGCCTGAGAAATGTGTTTTCGAAAATATGCCTGAAATCAATTTACATATCTGCGATGTCCAGTTGGCTCCGATAGTGCTATTAGCGTACTTATCGGGTTGAGTTCCCCCACATAGCAAACGATAGCTATCTTGGACGTCGATAATATAACGAGAGGTTGTACAACCAGACTAGATTGTTCTCGGCCTAGACCGATTTATTTGGTGTGGTACACGAGAACAGACTAGATAATAGATATGTTGTAAAAGGTACTGATTTGCAAATAACAACTGTGTTGCTTGATACCGCAGTCGTCTATATCCCTCAGCTTGGCAGGAGGGCCCTGCATAAGTATCAACCCGGATACGTACTTAGATAGGTATACGTATACCTGCTCCCGCATCTCTTTGTCATTCTCCTTGCATGAACATGGGAACAGGTTAACTGCGAAGGTAACTCTGTCATGGGTTGGGGTTGGAAGGGAGTAGCATATCGGTGCCCCATTCTTAGTAGACCCATAACTTCAAATTGCGTATTTGCAGACTTCGCATTAATTCTACTAGTACTCCGTACCTTGTCCACAAATTGGTATCTAAATCATAACCTCAGCCATAAATTCCAAAACCGAGAAGAAAAAAAAGAAAAAAAAAAAGAGGAAACAAACTCTTGTATTTAAGCAAAAAAAAAATTGACAAGGTTGAGAAAAGCAAGCTGCAAAAAGCTGACGATGAATGTATACTCCGCGAAATGCCATATCACATTACAATCCTATTGCCGTATTATATCTCCCCTGACGGAAATTTTTATTCGAACTCCATCAGACTCTTCTCTAAAAACCAAGCTCTAATTCTATAGTTGCAAGTTGCTGTCTTTAATTGCATCGAACTTGGAAGCGGCACGAATTCGTGGCCCCCAGCGCATAAAGACCCAAGGGATAGGCATCAAAGCTACCGAGATTAAACCAAATGTTGAAGTTGCCCAGCCAACACCAAGTCGCTCATACACTGTAGACCGCGTTAGCTACTGTCAGATCCAACTTTTGACGAGAGGAGAATATACTTTGAACCGTAAACAATGGGAATGCCATTGCAAGGACATAACGTAAGAGACCCAACGAAGCGAAGGCGGATGCAGCGACTAGTGGAGGATAGACCTCAAGGATGTACATGATTGCAGACAACTGTTGGCTTCAATATCAGTCATGTAGCCTAGAGTAATGGAACCCCAAGCACTTACGAAGACTAGGACCAGACCAGCAGAAAACGGGATTCCAGCAAGCACTGCTGAAATCCAATGAATATCCTTCTTTGCCGTCCACGCAAACCAGAACATTCCAATCGGCATTAAAAAACTCCCGATCATAGCAGGGATCATCCTAATCTCGGGCTGTACCACACCATTGCCTCTCTTATAAGCGGGAGCAAAAAAGATCTTATCTTGGATAAGATATAGAACACAACCCAACAATAATCCGAAGCCAATACCCGCAAAGCAGCCTCCAGTTTTACCTAGGTCAAAACCATACTCCCGTGAGAAGGTAAACGGGAACGCCTCAAAAAAGCCAAAGAGAACCGCGAATGCAAAGGAGGAGTAGAGTGAAACAGCCTGGACAATTGGTTCCTTAATCAACATGACGGTTGGCCTAGCAAGAGTTATGGTGAAAATGAGTTTTAACGCAGTCTTTGGGTCCGGTTTTGGTGGGAGCGGTTGTCCTCGTGCAAGAGCGCGTCTCTTCAAGATGACCTGCTTGTAGGTCTCCTGCATGAAGTAAAGTGGGGCAATCATGGCTGCTCCGAAGATCAGCACAATGTACAGCGTCCACCTCCATCCCTTTTTCTCTGCAAGGAATCCTCCCACAATAGGTCCTACATTATGTCAGATGACTTTATCAGAGTGGGTGATATGCGACTTAACATACCAAGGGCTGGGCCCATGAACGTTGCAATTGCCTGAACTGACACTGCCAAACCTGACGTCTTCAATTCCCACAGATCAACAAAGGACCCAGCTGACACAGCCAAGGCAGGCCCACCGAATATTCCAGCGAATGTTCGGCATATCAACAATGTTTGTATGTTCTTTGCTTGTGCTGCACCCAAGATGAAAAGTAGGAAGATTGGCAAATTCACGAGATAGACAATCCTTCGCCCAAACACCTAATATTTTCATCAGCGAATAGCTCTTTGCAAAATGTGTGAACCAAATATCTACCTCACTCAACGGAGCACTAAGCATAGGCCCCAGCCCTAAACCACAGACATATAACGATAGGCCAAGCAAGGCAACAGTCAAAGAGACATTGAACTGGTAGGAAATCTCGTAAACTCCAGGAACGTAAACTGAACCAGTCAGTGTTCTTCAATTTGCACTGTTTGTCAGTCTTTTAAGCTGCTTAGGAGCCAATGCTGGGCAAGGGACACTTACACCAACAAGCACAACAGCCCAGGTACTATTGTTCCATACCACCGTTTGGCCAGAGACCAGTTGAAGGGGTTTTCTGGGTCATCAGGTCCATCCCAGTCGAGTGAACTAGAAGCTGAGGCTACTTCCACATCTTCACCAAACCTCTCTGTGGTACTGGTCGACCCTGACTGTAAGAAGTCGGTCGCTACCTTTCCCACTTTGTGCTGTTGCAATTGCATGTTCGAGAACGCCTGAACAAATAAAACCAAACGTTAAGAGCGGAAGTACACTGCTTTTTGTGTCTGTGGCGTCTGTTAAGGCCGGCAGGCTTCCGTAGAGTACGAAATGGCCGTTGGCATGTAGGCTAAGACAAGGGAAGGTTTCAAAATATATATAGATTGCTAAGTTTGCCAGTGTCCGGAGACCTGAATGCACAATTGAATTGATTTGATGCCTTCGCAGAATTGAGGGCGTCGGCTGTTCGGATGACAGCGCGTCGTCGACGACAGGAACGGGAATTTAGAGGTCTGGTACGCATCAACTTCCGAATGTAGAATTACCGCCGGAAAGAATCAGGCTAGCCTGTTTCGAGAGAAATTGGACAGGCCTACATCAGCTTACCAAATCTTACTCCACTGCTCCTCTGCCCTTGTCCCACCATCCTCTCTGTCGTAGAGAAGGTGCTTAGTACTTGGGAAGCACCTGCTGGGGTACTGTATACCGTGGAGATGTTCATATCATCCCAGCCTTAATCAAATTCAGACACCGTGAAAATTCAACAGACTACACCAGCCGTCCTCTACCTACGAGAGCAGGCTACAACAGCCGTGCCTCACCCTCATTCCAATCGAGAAAGCAGTCGCAGTGAGGCATACGCCTTCATTGGGCTAGAGCTCGGCAATGGCAGGCAGTTATGGTTTCTATACCGGTAGGTATCACCAATTATCCTTTTTTATCATTTCGCTCCGAATCTGCAGTGCGTCTGTCTACCATCTGCAGACCTGGGCCCAAAGAGCGAAGTGGCTGCTGACAGGTTGCATTCTTACACATATGCGTGCGTTTCAATGTTGAAGTTGTGCCTGAACATGATTACCGGTATTTGAAGCGCTCGAAGGTTCGGATAAGCTACCAAGCCTGGCTTGCCGACCGGGCGTTTGTCATGAACGGGATTCGATCATCCGTGTAATCCCCGCTCCCTGTGAATTTTTAGTTGCCGCTGCAAGGTTGACAATAAACATGGGATGGATACTTATGGAATACCAGTCGGAGAACTTTTCTAATCTCACATGCTCACATACGTGTTCGGTATCCTCGAGTCCATCATTTAGAATAGAAATTCACACGGTAAATAAAACGAATTTATACCAGATATCATCTAACGTATTGGATCGAGATAGCGAGGAGGCTCAAAATTCGCCAGAAAATGAATGCATAGATCCGAGACCATGCCTCGGACAAAATCCAAGCACATGGTACCTGACAGCTGCCAATAAGTATTTACCTCCTAAGCTATGTATGTACCTCGGTGTGCTAGGCATGCAAGGAAAAAAAAAATAAATCAACCATCAACCGACGTTGACATTGACCATCATGCAAAGCCAGTCGGGGTCGAGATTCCGTTATAACACGTTCGAGAAATAAGCTTAAAATTTTAGGCGCTCGCTTAGGTCCCGATGAACCCCAAAGTAGATCAGTTTCCGCTACGTAATAACTAGTCTGGTTGGCACAAGCCGCTCGTAGAGCTGTAATAACTAGTCTGGTTGCATGATCCCTCCGTAGGAGTGTAATAACGTAGCATCTCCTACTCCTAAGTAGACTTAAGCTCCCGTGCCAAACCGACTTCAGATTAAGTACCAGGGTATTTCCTAGTCTGGCGGGTATTTTAACTAAACAAACAAGGGTATCTGCTCTCGCTGCGTATTTGGGTGAGTATTTAACAGAATATGGACTGGTTATTCGGTGGCTAGTTAGCTTCTCGAAAGTAGTCTGGTTAGACCATCGATTTGATTTGCTGGCAGTTCTACAAACTTATGTATGATCGTGATATATATCGATTAGGCTAGGTTCAACAACGCAGTAGCAATAGACTCGTGGGGCTAGTCATTGAGGCCGATAAGTAACGTTGATTGCGAATCACACTGGGCACCGAACTAAGCTAAGCTTTGTATAGAGTGATTCACAATCCGATGCAATTCGAGACATCGACTAAAGTTGGCCCATTATCGTCAAGGCCATAGTGGTCTGCATACTGGCTTTGAGGTATCGAGCTATGAGTTTGTCTAGTTATACATATCCAAGCGGCTCGATCACGAGAGCTCGAGCACTTAGACTGCCTAGTCTAGTTTGTATCCTTGGTAACAAATATCCTCACATTTTTTCACAAACCTTCCTCACAACGATTACCCTCAATTCTCTCTTTCACACTTAATACTCTATACTGCAATGTATAAGGCGAAGTACTTAGAGGTCTAGAGAAAATGGCCTGCAAGGAAACTGACCGCGAATGAATCTCACAATTGTCAATTGACAGGGCGTCAAGTACGACTTAAGTGACCGTACGTATCCCAAAAGAGACCCTATTTCCACACACCATGTAACTGTAGTCTGGCTGTATAAGCCCTGATTTGACTGGATATCGTGTATTATCGTCCTGGTATTGCTAATGATAGGACAATGGGATTCGATTTCAAGCTACATCTCCCATACTATTACTCTGTGCTCCTATCTGCGCTTCGAACCACATATCATATCATGATTACAGTAAGATTTGTCCCTTGTACCGCCAGACTACAATCTGAATTGGTTGTATATACATTGACGAATCAGACTACATTCGCATTATCTATAATAGTCTGGCAGGCACAGGCCTCTCGTAGAGATATCTATAAGGAGGGCTTGTACACAACGTACTCAGTCTTAAATCCCAGATTCAGGATAGTTACCATCGGAATCTCGGAATCAGCAAGTACTAAGTAGTAAACCGCCAGTACACGGCAAGTGGCCCGGGGCCCATTTGGCCTCGACACTATGATATTATAATGGGAACTTCTATCAGCACTATAGAATGGTGGTTTAGAATCGATAAAGATAAACATTTATTCTGAAGTACATCATTGTCAGAGAAGAAAGCTGGACAAGAAAATTAGACTTGATGGAATTTCCAAGAATCGGATGGCAAAGAACACTGATGTATCAAGCTCCGAGATATATCTTAATACTCCAGTTTTGAGTTCAGAACAACAAATACAATATATTTCCTCGCAACATCACTGGAATATATGAAGGAGCTGGAAAAGAGAAAATAGTTCCAGATGGAGGGAGAGGTCATCCAATATGAGAGCTTGTTGTAAATCTCTTCTTGTACCTCATGTCTCTGAAAACTTACATGTAAATTGGCGTTGCTGAAAAGCTCTGTTTGGGGGAATTCTTGGCCGCTATAGATTGTATGAATGCAACAGAATCAGGATATTCCCCCAAGTCTCGCAACTGTGTCAGCACGTAGTCGGCACCATAAACCAAGTGAATACCTGATTTTCCTCCGTATATTTAACCATCCATCCATTGGAGTTGAGGCATAATCCTGATCGACCAGAATCGTGGAATAAATGAACCCTTTGCGGCGCACTCGACTTCTCTGAAGTCACGACCCTAGAAATTACTTTAGTATCACGAAAATCCGCAGTCGTAACAAGCGTACCTGCAGTAGGACCCTCGAGGGTGTTCCACTTACGAATCCCCTTCCAGCTCTCCTACACCTAGCTGGAGTGGAAATGTTGAATTTAGTCCCAATCCGATTGTGATCACTAGGAACTCAGTAGCCTTTTTAGCTAACGTAGATTCATTAATGCCTATTCTTTACGAGATAACCCCAAGACCTGTTGTATTGCATAGACTTGAGATGAATCAAACTTGACATGTATAGTTGTAGGACATTAATCTTGGTTCTTACTTTCGGTAGAGTAACAAAAACAAACAACGCTATACATTCTGCTGACATCCGGTAAAAACGTATAGACTATGAAAGGCTACAAATGAAGCTCGACAATATAGCCCCTTAACTAGCATTTCATCAGCAGGAAGCCCTAGAATGTTGGGAAGGGCTTAGATACATGGCATTGCCATAAAAATTTGTATGGGAAAAGTACTTGGCAACTACTCTTCAACTTCTGGATTTTTCACCAAGGGCATTTTCCATTTCCAGTGCGTTTAAGAAGCATGATATTAAGTTCTTGATAGAAACTAAATTTTAGAACTTAGAGCGAGCTTATTTCATGGTGTTGATAGTTTTTTATATTTTCGCAAAGTTAGCATTTTTGGTGTAAAAACGACGAAAGATGAAGATTAATGGGCACGGAATCATACAGGTGTCGATATTGAGGCAGTAACATGAGGGTAACACTCCTCGATAGATATCGATGCATGCTTAGTGCAATAAAAGAAAGTGGGGACATATGATATGATATATGGTGGTCCTGCAGTTCAGCTGTAGCCTCTAAGATGAGTCTCTTCCTTGAAGTTATAAATTCCAAGTTCTGTTCCGAATGCAAGAGCTAAACATGCTCTAGCCTTAACTCTTATAACTTCACGATCGGTTAGCGAGAGGAGAATTATATTCAGTTAAATTCTGGGCAAACCTAGATTAGAGATCACGGGATGTGTAAATTTAATTAGCTCTCCAGAATCTATTTAAGGTGCATTGAAAAAAAAAAACGAAATAAGAAAACCTAAAGATATCAAACTTAACGAGGACGCCGACGGTTGCAGTGAGACAAAGCCTCTTTGGAGCGGTCTGAGCGAAACAAAACCCAGAAAGACCAAGAAGTAAAACCAAACCCTCTTCTTGCACCTTCTACAAGTGCGTGTGCATAGATAGTTACCGTCATCAAATCTGTTGCATGTAAATGTAGCCGTAGTGTCGAACCCTGAGATTTGTGGATCCCCTCGATGAATACTTCATAGACTCGATCCTCCAGGTATTTCGATGATCAGTGCTTCACCTCTTGAAGTGGATCGTAGGTATGACCCTGCTTCGTTCCCACGCTCAGTTTAGCGTTGTCTTATTGCGTTGGTTTAGTCGCTAGAAGATCCTGGCATAGGTGGGTCTGGGTACAAGCCCCCTTGTCTCGTAACCCTGAACTTTGCCAAAATTCCATTCACATGAAATCGTTTCGTTGTAGTAGGTTATATTCCTAAACATCGAGGTGTATTTCGGATCCCACAAAGCCACGGGGGTTCACCGTATTTTCTTGACAGCAATTTACTCCTAATATCTACAAGTAATCTCGGATGCTAAGTGCGCCGCAGGTGGGATGTCTGTACGTAACAATAAAACGGCTGTATCGAAGTAGCTAACCTGAAGTGACTTAAGTCAGGCTAGTGAAACGTATTTAATAAGAGTTTCAGGCTACTAGATGGTGCTCCGACCACCAGAAGCGACCGGCTACAATGCCACAATCCTACAACTTATATTTTAGGCCTACATGGACGATTTTGTCTCAACAATCACAAGCTCAACTGTTACAATTTTATTAAACTAGTCTGGTAGAAGGATTGATTATATTACACTCACCTTTATGCAGCCAGACGGTGGTGGAACGGGTCAGCTAATCTGGCAAGGTTAACCCGATTCAGAACGTCTACTGAACCCTTTACGTGCTTGTATGCACTGACTGGCTGCCCATTGCCAAATTTAATCTAGAATTTCACGACGCAGACTGCCACGCTCATTCTAACCACCACTCGTTAACTGACGGGTTCCACCGTCGAATGCTGTAGATATTCAATCTATTCGCCTATTGGTGGGGGAACCATGGGTACATTTTTTCCCAAGGCCTAGTAAGTCATATATTCGAAGTACTTGAGGTTACCGCGAAACTGGGCGATGTTATGTATGGTTAGTCGTTTCCCATGCCCCGATATTGTTGGAGATGCAACAGTGCCACCCTTCGGGTTAGAGCGGGTTCTCAAGGATAAAGTAGGCACCATCTGGCAGTCTGCCAGCAGTGGTAATTCGCTTTGCGACACCGAAGAGCTCCTTGCAGTTTCCTTATCTATACGCTAGAAAGGCCCAGCGAATCAGAGTCCTTTATCTAATTGTGTCATGTATCTCGCATCTCGAAATAGCAGCCCCAAACCACGATGAGGTATACTTACTTTAAGTACCTGCCACGCTAGCTGACAGCCAAGCAGTTTTCACTCTACTCTGATCTCCCGACCAAAGACTGATCTGAATTAAAAAGAAAATAAAAAGAACATGTAACTGGGATGTGATGGCTGGAAACGAGATGGGACTGGCTGAGAATCTATATAGAAGATGCCAAAATGTACTGAGTGGATGACCAGCGAGCCGCTCGATATCCAAGATCTTGCGCGGCGTGTTCGAAACGAATAGTTTTGAGCTGGCTGCGTTGACATTCGAATATCCAAGCCTTGCCTTTGCATGCACTTGATATTGGCGACAGTTGGGATAGTTGGGTGCATCGTCGTGCAGTTGACAGCCCTTGTGATGATTAGCTCAAGGTTGTAATAATCCAAGGTTTTAGAGTTCGGACGCCTCTGCTGTTCGTTTTTTTTCGAGGAGGACTCGTTCACGATAACGAAGGATAGGTGCTGTTATTTGTATATAATTGTGAGCTTGGAGTGACTTTTTCCAATTGATTCAAGTTGTTGCAAATTCACCACATGTGGATCTTAGCCGAGTGGATCTGTATCCTCCCCCCCCTCCTGCGCTGCCGTTATCTACATTCTCATCGGCGCCCACTTGCCTCCTCCACTAGCGACGCACTGTACATACATTAAACAGTCGCCTTCACTGCTGGTCCGAGACTGAATTCTCATCAGCAACTCCTCTTCCCTAAATTCCAACGCTGCACCTCCAAGGCCCCCATTCCTAGTCTCACACGCGCCTTCACCTTGCAAAGCCGATACAGACAGTACTCCTCGATACATCGCCCTCCTGCACGCTTCTGCCTTTACTAAAAGCTATCACGTCGAAGGTTTACCCCGTGGGGTATCCATCCCATCCGTCCCTGGAGGATTTAAAGCTGTCGTAGAAACTGACACACGACCTGGTTCCATTTCTGTCGTGCCAACCGAAGTTAATCCGAGGTTCTGACCCGCGGCCACAGCGAACCTTGGGAGAAACCCCCAACACTTTACCCCCACGGTCATCTGAAGCGAAGACCAGCTTCATCGAACGGAGAGTTCAAAAACAACGTTTGGCTCCCCAAATTCAGGAGACTGCTGCTGCTCAATCCCTATTCACACCAAAAGAATCAGATCGTTCTTATCAAACTGCTAGTGGCATAGACGTAATACCGATCCGCCACCGATCTACCACACCAACTGATAACCTGTGCCCTAGTACCTTGTAACTTGTTTTACAATCCGGGCTGCGAGGTATCTTTCTGTTCCTCAATCTGATCACGAAATCTCGTAACTCATCTTCTGAATCAATTATACGATCAAGATGCCAGTGTTCGCACATCAAACACAGCGCAGTGGTGGTGGGCAATTGCCTACTAGGATTCAGTCTAGCACGACTACAGCAACCATTGATCCTCGACAATCGATTCAGCTGTACGGTTCTAACTCAACTAATACCTCCCCAACTTCGACATACCAACCTTCGCAGTTGGGGAATCAACCACCATCTAATTCAAACCCTAGTGCACGGAATCCGTTTCTGTCGCATTATGTACCACCTCGACAGCTCCATCCCCCAAAGTCACCTCTTTACCGACCAGCAGTGCTGCGAACGACTGAGAGAACGAGTCGTCCCTCAACTTCCAGCGGAGGAATAACGCCTGGGCATCAGCTGTCGCCTTCATTAAGCTCATTGAGCGGCGAAGGGAAAGAGGGCAGCAACAGTTTGGCGATTTTTGGTGGAGGAGACATGTTCACTGGTGTTTTTGGAACCACTAATCTCGGGGCAGTGCCGGAGTGGGAGGAGGTTGTGAATAAAAAAGTTACAGGACCTCCGTATAGGAGGCACTGGAAGGTATTTATCTTTCACCAGCGGTTGCATCATTCTGTGACCGATTTCGTCACATCCTTATGTTGTGTGCGTGATTACTGACGTGCTTGGCGTGCTTCGTTGCAATCTGTAGGACGATTCCCTTTCCAGCACTTGTGATTCGCCACTATGCGCAAAAAGTTTCACATTTTTTGAGAGAAGGCATCACTGTCGCAAGTATGTACTCACATCCAAGATGCTAGGACCCCCTGCATTTCAACTTCATTGTAGTTATATACAAGGGTCTAACATTTTCGTGGTAGATGTGGCCAAATATTTTGTGCTGCTCACACTTCCAACTACGTGCGGCTAGATCAGGATTGCGAATTTCACCCCCAGGGTGCGCTTTCGCGGACGTGTGACTCTTGTTTTGAGGAGTATAAACGCCTAGTGGCTCAAAGACGGGCGTCCATTGCATCGACGGTCACAAATTCCAGTGGAGGCAGCACAGTACCAAGTAGCCCAATCACAAGTAAGGGTAGTAAAGGTGGCGATGCCTTTGGACCAAAGACAGCGTCTAGTTATGTGGGCAGTGTTCCTCGGGATTGGTCATGGAGCACATTTTGAGGGAGTATGCGAAGAACAGTAAAACGACATTTCGGCTACGACAGTAAATTTTCTAAAATTTGGATTGCCTTCCTTTTCCTCTTATGGGTGGATTCGCAATTTGCTTTACATTGGCATTTCATCTTCTACACCCCTTCGGATTAACTGAGCTCAACACACTACTAGGGCAAGGAATTTTTGGGAGTGGTACGGAGGTTAGGCGTTTAGGTTACTTATTGGGCTATGAAGTCAAATTTCCTATGCGGTTTTGGTCATGCAGCATAGCATAGGGCTACGGTAAACAGCTCATATAGATTGTCACTATGTCGTGGTTTCTCTTTTATGTTTGAGAGTATGGTTCCCCTCGGAGGACGATGCCAGCGACGGCACGGCCTGATTAGATCGGGAATGGCTTTGTTGGCTAGGGTTTGGGATCATTAATGGGTAACACACGGAGGCTGATGGGGGTATTGAAGACCGGGAAGTCTTTTGCTTTACTTATAGCGTCTGATGTTAATATAGTTGGGATAATCTGCCTGTTAACTTTGGCACTATGTTTTTCAAATGACGGTTGAACATCGTTCTTACTAGGCTCCTTAAGCGACTTATGCGCGTACTTTTCAATGTCCACGATCCAAATACAGAAGTACCAGTTAAACGTTGGACTCTGGAGGACCAAGGCTCACAACATATTAGGATCTAGGATTGTTTGTTCTCGAAATTGGATCTAAGGGTACTTCTCCCCAGCTACATGTTTCCAATGTCAGCTTGGAGCCACGAGGGGTTGCTTGTTGTCTAACGAAAAGCACGGGATTCTCAGCTATATACTACCTAACTGGCCAAGGTCGTTGCTGCTCCAGTATTCTCTTTCTCTGGCTTTGCTGATACATCTTGCATCCTTTACTGTACTTTTACTCGGAATAGGCATTCTCATGGCACACATACAGCATCACTCTCGCCATATATCGGACTCATCATTGCTAGTCTCGTGTCTTAGGCATAGTGGAGTCCTCCCTGCTGCCCCAGTGAACCAGGTGCGACATTCAAGCCTTCCAGCTTCCTATGCAACGTCCCCAGTCATTGGGGAAAGCGTATTGCTCGCAGAGGCAAAACAAGAAGATTACCCTGCTATAACCCTTACAGTCCCACCTCAAGAGGATACTGCTATTGAAGCAGAGGTAGTTCTAGGGAAAGGGAAAGAAAAATGGCATAATGCGAACAATGCCAATGGAGCAGGCTTGACAGTAGTACCTATAACTCGTCGACAGAGCTTCAGAAGCAGGGGACAAGGAAATCAGCACGGATGTTTGCACGAAGCAATACAAATCGGATCCGGTGTAAGTCTGGCGGGTCCGGAGGGAAGCGGATTCGGTAATGCAAGTATAAGGTAAGGGTTTCTTTCGAACAGTCGTAGTGAAATCCGGGCTTTGCTGATTGAATCATGAAAGTACGATAAATATCCTGTCAAGTGGCCCTCGAATTACCCACTCGTATCGGCCATTCACTCCACCGATTCGTCCCCGCACCTCTTCTCTCACGGGGACGCAGCTTCGGTCTATATCTGAAGGCCTAATAATCAGCCCAGACTCAACATTGTCAACTCCTTCTTCTACTCGCCTTGGGGTCAGCCGCAACTTTTCTACGTCCTCAGAGCCAACCCTAAGCCCTTCTGTACAAACATCAAAAATGACCAGGCCATGCCACTCACCCCATAGATCATTAGGTTTGAAGGAAGATTTTGATCAATTGACTAGACTCTATCATCCTAAGCATTCTACTGATAGTTCTCTATTATGTTTGAATCTGTCTACAGCAGAGAAGAGAACAATAAGCAAGGGCATTGAGCAAGACGAAGCTAGAGCCGAAGAAAGGGCAGAGGAGAGAAGAAAAACCATAAATGTTAGAAGATTTGCGGGTATGGTGAGGACCGGGTCTGATTGTCCTGATGGGGAACAAGTAGTAGGAACGGCCTTGACACCAGGGCGATGTCGAGGTAGAAAGTGGGAGAATATGTTCAATCAAAATGACTCGGGTGAGGGAAGATGGCCAATTAGGGACGAGCCCTTGGATCCTGTTGAAGTCCAGGCTATGGGGATGTTGGTACCGCTGATGGAGATGAATCCCAATGAGCCAGGAAAAGATGGTGATGATATTGCTTCTCCTTCGAAAACTCCACTTGCAAAAGAGAACTTGGAGAGTTCTGAGCATATGGGGCTTACCGGGACAGTCAAGCGGAGAATTACAATGGCAGGAGCTAAAGTCTTAAAACAACCAAGCTTGATATTTCGGATTACTGGCTCTCACGTGATACCTCAAGAGACTCTCACCGAAGCTCAAATACCACAAGAAGTCTCAGTGTTGTGTTCACAGGAAAGCCCTAAAGAGCCAAAATCCTTACGGCATAAGATATCCTCTACCCTTTTAAGATATATAGGGCATATGAGGTCCCTTGAGTCAACAGACTTAGGATCTCCCACAGAAACAGCTTCAAGTTCCGAGTCTGGCATGACAGCAGATGCTTCTCTAGTCTCATTATCTGAGGCTCATGCGATCCGAAAATCGAAGTCGAAACTGTGGAGAAGGAGACATCGAGGAGAAAGGCGAGTTCACAGTCCCTCTACAGTGCACTCAACAGGCGATGTTATCAAGATACTACATCCCCTGAATGAGCATTATGAGTCTGCATCTCGTAGAAGGGTCGCCATTGTGGAACAAGAAACCCACAATTACGCCATGTTGAACCTACTTCTAGGATTAATACGGAAAAGAAGGTCGGATGTATTGGTACCACTGGAGGGAGAGCAGGTAGAGGAAAGTGTCGCCTCAGCTGATGGGGAAGGCAAATGGAATGGGTATGGCTGGGAGTCAGTAAAGTTTAGGGAGGCTGGAAAAAATATGTTTCCGGCCATCGGTGAGGGTGAATTAGCGCTTGACCGTGAGTTCATGTCCCCTATAATGTGTCTGTTACTAACAGAACAACGAAGGAGACTTCTATAGCCCCGGAAAGACTCTTAGGAAAGTAAAGGAGTCTTATACTTCGCTTAGGCCACGCGATGGAGGGTTTACCATCTTGCCGCAGAAAGCAAATATTAGCTGGACCAATTTCCTTCAGTAAGTTTCCCTACCATGTACTCGCGGTTGATTTGATACTTGCTTGGATGTGTATTAAAGAGGGTATAGTGAATTTGCGGGCACTCTAGGGAACGTTAGAGAATCCGGAGTTCGGCCAATTAGTGACAACTACAGGGGAAGTGCGGACTCTCTTCTTTTGGAGGCGACAGCGGCAAGGCAATCCTCATCTCTGGGGAGGAGCATGCTCTCCCACTCCGCTGATTGCTTGATGACTACAGAAATGGAAGAATATGAACGGGAAGAGGGTGATTATTCGTGTCTAGGGAGTACTGATGGTAGCGAGAGTGAGGATGGAATGGAAAAGGAGCTCATTAAGGAAGAGAGTGTACAAGCGGAGGATGAGGGAATGAATGTTGGTGGGGGTGAGAATGAGGATAGTGCAGGTGAAGGTGAGCCTGCATGTGGGTACTCGCTCAGTAGCGATGAAGGGAGCAGTGTAGATGACGATGAGGATAGTAAACTGAGGGCGTTACTGCACCGGGTTGGGAGGCCGTATGCGGGTTATAGCAGTGGAGGAGATGCTATGAGATATAATTCGAGAGACCAGGGGGGGAAGGAACAAGAAGCCACATTTGCATCTTCTCACCATAATGGGAAATCCAACGACACAGCAGGAAATGATAGCAAGACTTTGGGTAACTTGAGTCAAAATTATGAAAATATCAGGAATGGAGGTCTTACAATTCAGGAGGACGGGATTGCGACAGCAAAATCAACCTTTGTTGGTCGCGATATCAGTGGAAATGAGATTATGGAGCTGAAAGAAGGAGGTAATGAGAATACTAAGCCTCGGGAGATAGCGGAGGATTACTCCGAGTATACATTGGAGGATCATATCCCAGGGTTTGGGTTTCCGGATGGGCAGTGGGGTATTGAACCAGAGGTTATGAGGTTCCTTGTGCATTGATATGTGGGCTTGATAAAATAACCTATTTCGGTTTTTCATTGGTGATAAATATCCACCTTTGCTTTGATACATTAATGACTGTTTTTGTTCGTTCTTTTTCTATAATTTCATATCAAGGGCAGGATTAATGGGTAGGTTTGTCTAGAGAGAGGTTGGCTTGAAATTGGTAAACAATGCTGATAAGATCGAAACAAGCAAAAAATATATGTTTATGACATGCGCATTAATATTAGAGCCTTGCCGTTCAGTTTTGAGTGGTAGGAACTCCGATAGCGGTTACAGTCCAAATAATCCCGACCAAGCCACGACCTCTGTGGAATGCATGCGCTCTCTATATACCTATGTAATAATCCTTATTTTAATCACCGACCAAATTTATTACATATGCATCGCTTCATCTTGTCTTGGTTCCAGCAGCCAGGACCTCGTTGGAGGCTTGTGGGTACCTGTTACCACCATTAGACAGAGCTTGCCAGTTAATGTGCTTTAATAACTGTTCTGATATAACAGCCAGATAAACACCTGGCATTTAAGTACATGTAAATATTATTGTTGTGGAGGGCTTTGTGGTGGGGTGGTGTGAGGAAATTAAACGACTGCAGACGTTAAAGTTTCAATTGACAAGTGACTTGATACCGAGGCTTAGTTTATTACACCGAGTGTTCATGCAGGCCACCTTACGACATCAACGGTGTGGTCGTATTTACAATACCGGTCTGCTTGTGCATGGCATTGTTGATCCTCAGAAATTGAGATGAAGGTCCTTGGAGGTACTGGTGGGATTACAACTGAGGCTGATTGAATTAGTACACATAGCCACATTGTGGGCTCGAGGTTCAACTTGGCTTTGTCGCAGGATGCATCCGGGTGTATGGGTTGTATGGAAAGAAGGAACGAGGCGATCGATAGGTGGTGATGGTGCTAGTGGAGAGGGAGGAGCTGTACGTGCCAATACCATCGCACAGGAGCTATGGCGTAGATGCTGGTCTGAGGATAGTCTGGTTGGCACGTCTGAGGAGTTATCAATGGGCTAGCGGTGATATTGGGGAAGCGAGCTGCTTCCTGACCGATCTTAACTCACCGATCCTCTATCTTGGAACCTACAAAAACATGGAGCTGAAGTTGAAAAAGATTGGCAGTTTGGTTCACCCAAGTAAGAGCGGTAAGGAATCTGGTACAATAGAGACCGCAAGCAGATGCTCTAATTGTATTGTAATAGGCCACATCCGAACAACACATACATGCTCAGAGCCGTATTGATACGGGATGCCATCGGTTCCTCACAATTAACCAAAGTGGGATTTCCATTGGTATTCAATTTTTATTCCCCCGAGTTATTTATGAAAGTCACAGTACTAGTTTTCATCTAGCCAGTGGCGACTGCAGGTAGGAGAGGTTCCTCGTCAAACATCTCAGCCATATCATGAACCTTCTCTGATTCAATTGTAGACTTCGTATGCCGTTGGTTGGTTCTTCCCCGCATATTGGTACCCCTCTGGTTCTAGCATTCAAAGTCGCCCTTCATTTGCTATACCTTCAATCATCCAATTTAAAGCACACAGCACTACTGCGTCATGTCGGTGGATCTGCATTGAGATCCAGTTGAATCAGTTTCAACATCGATCAAAGGACAAGGGATGGGTGAGCTAGCCCGATTGCAAGAATACGTACATACCGAGTACACATAAGCACCGTAGTTTAAAGAAGCAATTACTTGTATACATATACCCATATGACATAACCTTTGATTCAGGTGGAGGAGATTGATTGGATTCGGGGGATTTGAGTTCAGACATCGGAGCTACCACTGGCCGATCGTTAGTGACCACAGACTGGGAGGATCCGGAGAAGAGATGAGATTGGGGTCGAATGGCCTGGATAACTCGAGGCATAACGATTAATGCTGACAATCTATATCCAGACGCCGCTCAGGGGAGGATGTGGCTGCGCCTCTAGGTAGTTACGGGAGATCGCTCTTAAAAGACTGGACCTTGCCAGGCCACGAATCGATCAATTAACCGACGCCAAATTCGTAACCCAGCACCTGCACCATACACATATCCTTCCAGCCACAGACCTAGTTGCAGCTGCCCCGATCCCGCGAACGCGTTGCTGCATTTATAAATCCGGCATTCGCGTAGGCCACAAAGATTGACCGTCAGCACTTACCACACCTTTTTTCCCCGATTCTTTCTAAGCCTTAACTAATAGCCGGAGCTAAATTACTGACCGCTGACTTGCCTCACCGGTTGAGGCAAAATTTCTTGGACGCCTTTTACGTATGAAAATTTGACGCGCGGAAGTCACACACATACTAGAGAGGGAGAATAGACAGCTTGATGTCGCTTGGGGGGGGGCCGCGAAGCGCAGCCGAGTCGGCGGGGGTCAATTACGGCAGCAATTCGAACACGGGGGCTGGTGGGAGTAATGGGGGAGTTGTAGCTAGTGGAAGTACTGTAAGAGCAGGTTCAATTGGGAGTGATGGGCTTGGGGCGGCAGGGCTGGGGTTGTTTCCGGATAGCTTTGGGTTCCCGATGGGAGAGTTCTCGTTTGATGGGGTGTTTAGTACCGTGGCTGCCGGGGCACATTTTGCACCAGGGAATGGTGGTATTATAGGCGGTGGTCAGCAGCTACAGCAAAACTATTTTCATAATCAGCAACTAATGCAGAAACAACCATCCCCATCTTCGGGCTCACAACATCAACCTCAGGTGCAACAGCAGCAGTCACAGCAGTTATCACGACAGCAGCAGCTGCAGCAACAGGTACGAGAACAGGCAGCGGGGCATCAACAATCGGCGAACGTCAGCGCACAACTAGCCGCATCAGCAGCAGGTCAACTGCCACAATCAACCCTCTCCCGAACCAAACAGCTCAATAAAGTAGCCGGGCCGAACGGTGGGGCCATTGTTGGTGGCACCACGCCAAATCCCGGGCCAACATCGTCGCCAGTGGGACCATCAGCATTGAGCGTGAATACCAGCCAATTACGAAGACCCACGGCACCGAATTTACGAAGAGCAGCTGGAGGTGCAGTTGCGCAACAATCCCAACAACAGCAACAACAAAGACAACAAAAGATGATGAATATTCAGGCGGGGCCCGCGGGGAATGGGGTCCCACAGCTAACGCTGGACGATGTAACGGTGCGGGGAGCGTACTTCCCGGACATCCCGAGAATATTGCCACATGAGAGGGTATATGCTCTTTACCCGGAGGATGGTCCGGTAGGATAAGGACTGATATAGTCGAGCGCATAGGTTTTTCCGATACAGATTGGTAGCGAGATGTTTAAGTTGAGGTATGAGAGGCTTCCCTGGGGTATTGACTAGAGCTAACCAGTTGTCCGGATATTAGTGGCGCTTCGATATCTTCAGATGGTCAGTTTTTGTTGCTTCACCTCCTTCACTGTGCTTTTGATGGGTGATAAAGCTGAGATTCTCGAGAGCCCCTTCATATTTCTCTCAGTTCTTTGAGCAGCAGTTGGCTAGCGACCCCGATGCACAGGTTAGGACCCTGTACATAGATCGGGATCCAGTAACGTTTAGAGATATCGCGAGGCACCTACAAGGTATATGGCCAAATCAGTGTTCATGGGGCGCATGCTGACATGGGGAAAGGCTACTATGTTTCACCTGAGGACGCGGGGCAATATGTACGATTATTTGCGGATGCGCAGTTCTACAGCCGTAAGTACTACCCCCTCCCGCCCTCGTAAACTGTTTCCCCTCCACAGACTAACCCACCCACAGTTCCCAAACTCATCTCACAGCTCTACGAATCCGATTTCTACATCTTCATTGGTGGCACCCACTTCCGCATCCCCCGGGACATCTTTTCCAACCCCGGCGACTCCTCCAACTTCTTCGGCCTCAATCTCTCCGTCAACTTCACCAAATCTGATGAACTCTTCCCCGGCCTACCCCGCGAAGGGCTTCTCCGACCCCCCTCCATCGCCCCCGCAAACGTCCCAAACCACTCCCCGGAAACATTCAAAGAGTTACTCCATGTCCTCCGGGGTTATCCAATACAAATCCGGAATGAGGAGCATCGACAAGAATTACTGCAAGATTGTCGCTACTACAATTTACGCTGCCTAGAGCAGAAACTAATTCCACATAGTATAAGCTATAACCTCCGCCGGGACCGTCACGAAATCGTCATTCGAATCGAGGATATTAAACCTTCCCGAATCACATTCCGACAAGAAATTTACCAACCAAACCAGACTCCCCCCCCTGACGCGCCGGTGGGGTTTGTGGTATATGGCCGTCCGTGGGTAGACGATGAAGATTACGAATTAGTCGTTGAAATTGGTGGGGAAACAACGAAGTTTGATAGGAAAGATATGAGAGTGGAGTTCGTAGGGCAGACGAATAGGAGAATTACAAACTTCCTGCAGAGGATTGCAGATAAGTTGAATTTAGCGACTACACAGCCGTTAGGGTTGCAGATGATGGCTCAGGCACAGCAAGCGGCTGCCGCTGCGGCTGGAGCGGCAGGGAGCGGTGGTGCAGGGGGTGCGGGGGCGGGGGCGGGGGCGGGGGCGGGTGGGGTTGGGGTTGGGAGTGGTGCTGCCCAAGGAGGGCTACCCCCAAGCCCGGGGAATACGCCATTGAGTGAAGATAGAGTTAAAGTCCGGATTGATTGCGATGCGCATATCATCCTGGATGGGGAGGAAGTTGAATGGGTTCCTTGGGTACCGTATGGCGGCAATGAAGATGATGGCTCCATCGTTAGTGAGGATCGTTTAATACCAGGGAACGCGTATCAACTTAATTTACCAAATATACCCCCTCCGCCCCGACCCTCTTCAGGTGGCTCCCCCAATGTCGTATCATGGGCCCCACCCCATCCCCCCGCTTCACACCAGCAAACCTCTCCGTTGCAAAATCGTGCTCACCCCCCTCCGCCTCCACGGCCCCTGAAACGCCGGCGTCTCTCATCCGACTCTGGATCCTTCGCTCCCCGCGCGGGAGAAAGTGGTGGTAGCGGTGGCGGCGGAGGTGGCAGGCAAGGGAGAGAATGGATAATCAAGCGTGGACAGTGGAGAGTAAGAGTACAGAGGACGAGTAACAGTGATGGAAAGGGGGGTATGGAGGTAGTATTATGCGCGGTGAAGCTGGAAGCGTTTTCGGGAGAGTTGGGAAGGAATATGGGGAGGGTTTTTTTGGCGTAGATATGCGTACGTTGGAACAAAAGAACGGCGGGGGAGAGGAGCTACATGAACATGTTTTGAATTTGGGAAGAATATATTAGAGGTATTTGTGTTCACATTGTTAGTACTTTAGGTACGTTGTTGAGGTTCAGGTTAGGATTCATATTAGGGTCTTTTCTCTTTTCTGTGTTAATAGTTTTTTTTGGGGTATGCATGCATTTACGATATATACTGTGATATAGAGTATATATCTTCATTGGGACTCTTGGGCACGATAATATTGGTTGGTAGAAACAGTACGAGGCTATGTTGAAACTCTCTTTTGTATCTTGAATTTACCTTGAATATCTTAAAAAGTTCCGAAGCTTTATTTGCAACAACACTTCTCTGTAAACAAGAAGTTTGCAAGGCCACTGTACCCAAAAGAAACACACAGCCCGGTGCGAGACTCGAACTCGCGACCTTGAGATCCCCTCTAGGTTCCTGAATCCGACAGGCGCCATTAAGAGTCACACGCTCTACCAACTGAGCCAACCGGGCATGTCGTTTGGCCCACCCCCAAGATAACTCTCTTATATACAATCTGTGGGGTAATAAATTCACCCAAAAAGAGCATGCAAAGAAATCACAGTCTGGTTGGCACAAGTGGTCCACAATACTGAGAGTGGCATCCGCTCCATCTGTAGGCGCAGTGCCTAAGCCAATACCACTGTGGATTTTTACGTCATAAGTCAATATAAACAGAAGATCTTCACCCCTCCCCAGCTAATGTACGGAAATCAAGTAACCACGGTGCCGGCAGTTATTGGTCCACACAGGGAAACATATATTTCTTAAGTCTCACCGGGTCGAAGTCTTTTTTTCTACCGTTTAATGGATTTTAGCAGCTACCGGGTCACGGCGCGTGAGAACCTGGACACTAGGATGTCCATTGTAAACTTGCTGATGATAATTATTCAGTATGTAACTGCTCAATCAGCGCCTTCGCAGTTAGGTTGGGTACCTTTGCGGTGGTTTCGTAGTCTGGCTTCATTGTTATATTTCGTTCTTCAGTTCCCATGCCTGACTCAGGGTAACCTATTCGGACGCAGCGGAAGCTTATGAACATCGCATTCTTAGTCTTGTCTTCCTATTCTGTCAGTCTCCCTCTACGAAAGTGTGCCAGCCAGACTAGGAAGCAGTGAACAAAAAACAGTAGGTTTAGCCTTAGACAATCCTGGGAAAGGAAACTGGGAAAGGAAAAAAAGAAAAGCAGCCCAATGCGAGGCTCGAACTCGCGACCTTGAGATTCCCTCAGATACATAGGCACCATTAAGAGTCACACGCTCTACCGACTGAGCCAACCGGGCTTGATGAATTAGTATGAGGCTTACCAATTATTTATTACAAAAAAGCCTGTCTGTGATAATTCCTTCTCCATAGCCTCCTCCTCAAATTCTTAGCCCTATTCTCGAGAACACATTACCCCACTATCAAAACGGGCCTAGAGGCGAGAAAAGCCTAGATGAAGCTTTGTAGCTTTGAGATTGTATACAATTTAATGATAGTTGGATATTACCCTGAGCTTGGTATTAGGGCTCCCAAAGCAGAATTTGAATACAACATTAGGGCAAATTATAAATTCTCCTCCTCGCCCCCTCACCACATCATAAACATCTGGTCTTGTTGCACAATAAACAAAATTCACTGATCAACCTATGGATAACCTAACCCCATCTACACCTACCACCACTGGTCAAGGGCATCACCACCCCACGCCTAGTCTGGCGGCCCCCCCCCCCTATATAGGATAGTGCCAAGCTTTGCCATTCAACCTTAGAATCTGATAAGAGCTCAAGGGACTAGTGAGCTCTTGTGACTAGGTGATCTAGTTTGGTTGGCTCACTTATATACCTCACTTGATCAGCGCACGAATGGGTAGATAAAATCTAAGTACAAGCACGCTGTATAACTTAGTCTCGAAACCGTCGTTAATTTTAAATGACTTGGATGACTAGGGCATTTAGGCTAATGCACCCCCCACCCCCCTTCCCCCGCCTTTCGGCGGATAACCGTACCCCTAGCCTTTTGCATAAGCAAACGGTAGATTGCGACTGTCTCCCAACCAGCTTCTATCCCCTCTCCCCTAGAAAGGAGAGTGCCAAGCTCCATGATCAAATTGAAGATCTGATAAGAGCTTTAATTTCAACATTAAATAGGGTAAGGATATACTTGAGTGCTGAAGACTATCAAATAAGGTGGCTGGCCATATGTGGGGCATTTGAGAAATATTGCTCGCAATATGTGTAGATTTATATGTAACTAATTACCCTGAACTCCCGGCGAGCGCAACTTCGCTTAGGGTTATGATAATGATTAAGGCTTAGTTTTTATATCCCCAACTCCTCTCGCCCCTCCACCTCCACCTATCATACAAGTAGGAGTCTAGCAGAGGATAGCCTGGCTGGCATGACCCTCTCCCAGACTAAAGATCCCTCTACGAGGGGGTTGTGCCAACCAGACTAACCAAACATGCAGGACTAAGACCCCTTCCACACACTCCATGTAGGGCAGCCTCCATCCCCTACGAGGGGTTGTGCAACCATTCTTAGCCCTTTTGCTTACAACATTAGATGGTTTGAGGGTTGAGAAATTATTATAATACTTTATAGAATGAGAGCCTGTAGTATTTGGGGTTAGGCCAAAAGCCCCAGTAACTACTTTAGTAAACTACTACCCCTATATAGTCTTGCAACCTAACCCTGTCAATTTGGCCGAGGAGTAATGTAAGGGTATCAGCAGGTTTGGTTACAATTTCAAGTATATCTTACATACAGTGCGTGGGGAAAGTTATGGCACGCCTGCCCTGCATATTATGCAGCACCAGTCTGTGGCTGAGTGTGAGACATACAGCAACCACCAGCGGTATATACTTGGAGCTCGAGTTCATGAGCTTCCAATTGAGTTTGCACCGGTATATAAATCAGAACAACTCGTGACGATGTCGGCAGCCGCCAGTGGTAGTAAACGTCAGGGAGAAAACAAGTAACTGTAATGGTTTGGGATGCTTTTGGGGTGCTGCACTGGGATATCTTTACGCTATGTGGAGATATTGGAAGAATTTCTACCACAAGTGAAAGCAGATATGGAGGCTGCCAGAATTTCCAATCCTATTTTCATGCAAGATAACTCTCCTATCTACAATTCATATCGTGCCCTAATTTTGTTACAAGAGGCAGGATGGAAAGTAGCGGATCCAGCTTGCTCTCCAGACCTTAATCCTATCGAGCATGTCTGGCGCTACCTAAAGAGGATTTGCACCAAAAGTTTCCTAATCCAGGTGGACCAGCGGCTGTTAAAAACAGAATAGCTGAATGTTTGGCAGAAGCATGGAAGGGGATTCCTACTAGCCTGCTGGACTCTCTTTCCAAATCTATGCCTCGACGTGCTGTAGTCATTAAAGCTGAGGGATGGTACACTAATTATTGATGAGTTTGGTATTTTGTATATAGTCTGGTGATAATCTGGTTAGTACGTATTGTGATATCACTTTAGTCTGGTTGGCACAACGACCTTTGAAGGAGATATCACTTGTGTTTCATATATCTACATATTGGTTGCCGATCGCTGCATAAAAAATTAAGTAACTTTCCCCCACGCACTATATGTAAGTTATATATAAAGCAAAAATGTAGAACTCAGAAACTACTAGTAGCACCCTACAGGTGGCTCAGTGGTTGGGGATCACTTTAAGTATATTGAGGGGGTCTCGTACAGGCCTCAAATCATATCTATCCTCTTTCCCAAGGGAGTGGATGGTCTCGAGAGACCACTGAGAGAAAATGAAGAGAGGTTTCGAAAAGAAGGGGTAAAACACATGATCTCTTTGTATATATCCTGTGCAATGCTTGGGACATCTAAAGCCCGGTTGGCTCAGTCGGTAGAGCGTGTGACTCTTAAGTACTTGATAACAGTTGTCTGAGGGATCTCAAGGTCGCGAGTTCGAGCCTCGCATTGGGCTATGCTTCTTTTTTCGCACCCCTCTTCTATATTTTACTAGTTGCCGGCTCACCACTTATCTTGCCCAGCCATGGAGGGCTACATAACAAGAACTAAGACGGCATTACGGCATCGAATGCCCAGTGAGGTAGATACTCTATCCACTAAATCTCCTTTACTCATAAATATTAATGTACCATGCTCTTAACAGGAATGGTGATGTTCAACTACATAACTTCCTTCTGAAATCAAAGTATCATCTTTGTATCATTTCTGCTCCTTGATTCTTTGAAGAACCTGACTAACCATCTTATATGCAAAGCTCTTGATTTTAAGGTACTTGATAATTGTAAAGAGTTAGGCTGGCACAAATGACGTTACCCTGAAGCCTTTACCTTATCGGGATAGGGGCGGTTCGTCAGCTGTCTTTTAAGAACGGTGCGTACCGGAGTTGATATTAGCAATTAACACCCCTTTCCAACTGAAAGCAAGTACACCAAGGTTGCTATTGCAGTCAAAGAGCTAGAGCCCAAAGTGATCGAGATGTCAATCACAATGCTGTACATGTATACTCGCCTTCATGTATCTCGCGCCCTAAGGTACAAAGAAGAATCAGGAGCCCACTCGAATGATGATATGTTACATGTGTCATATTGGATTATGGAATAGCCATATAGTCGGCTCGAGTTATGGACTGGCCATATTGGTTAAAAATATCACCATAATAGTTCCCATTACCCACTGGAGCAGTTTACTTTACTGGCTGCTACTGAAACCTTGGGATTAAGATAAGGCTTAATATGATGTGTTACCAATCTTTTGACAAATAACATGTATGTGCAAGTGCAATATCTATGAAACTTTGAAAACCATGGTATGATATCAATACATGACGTCGGGTAGGAGGTTTCAGGTGTAGGTCAGCGCCAAAAAAGTGTTGGAGATAAAATTTGTTTCAAGTCGGGTCTCCAAGACTCCCAAAACAGCTAGTAGATCCGGAATCGCCAACCAGAGAGCCTTTTGTGTTGGAGTGGACTCGCCGGTCGGCGTCTTAGGATTCTTGTGAATGCAGACACAGTCAGGTGGCAAAACGTTTCATATCTTGCGTAAAGGCAGTCTGAGCATGCGCTTGATCCACGTTTACGATGACCCACCCGCGGCAATCACAAATTTGGTGAATATCTTACTTTTCTGTCCATATTATTCTCGGTCCAGGCGTTCATACGATTCCCAGATCGGCAGGCGCCCAGTCCAAATTCTGCGCGCGGCAATGACTAGTTAAGCGCCCTACATCGTAATGCTTACGCTCCTTTATGCAGGCAGCGTACGAGAATTTTTTTGCTACCCGAGTGTATCACAATCTAGGTAAGCCAATGCGCTCATGGCACATGATGCATTTACTAATTCGTGCCAGCCGGCGTGATGCAGGCGTGCCCTAAGCAATGAGGAGTTGAGGAAGCTATAGCGGAATAAAGGTGCATGTACATCTACTCAACGTACTATATGTGTTTCACCTTATGCTTCCATAACCGAATATCATTGGTATTCGAACTTCAGGGTAACAGTACTCAGGTACTAGGATAAATTATTAATAAATCTCTCCTGCGAATTACGATGCATATATGTATAGTCCACTCCAACTAAAATATTAACATACACAGAGCCAAGAGGGGAAAAAAAAGAAAAGAAAAAGCAACTAACTTATACTCATATCTCAATATCAGCGAAAGTCTCATGCACAAATTACTGTATATAGTAATGTAAATCCCACTCTCAAGCTAATATTAGAGCTTTCAACCAAAGCTACTTAGAAGAGTGGTAAGAACACAAGTATTAATTAAGCCTCCAATATCTACATTCCCATCAAGCAGCCATTTGACTAATGCTTCAAAATATGTCCAGTATGTAAAACCTATTGCATCGCAACGTCGGTACTCACCGTGATACAACCAACACCAGAAAGAGACATTCGGAGTATACTATATATATCCATCGTAGCCGTGGTCGCGTGCTTTTACTACGATGTTGATTATAATCAAAATGATCGCTATATATTGACCCCGCTCATTCCCCCGGTCATGTACAGGCTGCGCGTACAAATATACGTACATAAGACCTACATTTCACAACAGCATAGCATACTTACATACAACAGCACCCCCCAAAAAAACATTTCCGCATGCATAACCATTTCCGATGGAGTCGATGGCCCTTTAGATCCCCGTACACACGACCGATTCCCCACCTCGCTTCTAAATATGTGGAACCATGGCTGTATTTACAGATTGGGGATTTCCGTTACGTACTCGTTTCCGATTACTGGTGGGGTCAGAGCATCCAGGCAGTGATATTGAACTTGGTGTTCACTCTTATACATGTGGCGCATAGGGTGCCAGTGGAGATTGATGGAGTAGACAGTGCCCAGCTATTGTTAAAGAGAGTGCGGGCTAATTACATATCTATTGTCGTAGGAATACGAAGCGAGCCCAGGAGAGAGGAGAGTTCAATCTGGTAAAGGGGGGTTCTTTCGTGCTGCTACCAGCTCGGGTTTAAGCATTAGAACTAAAGTAAAAGCGCTTGTAATTTGAGCTCGGACATGAGTCAGAAACTGCAAAATCATATCGACATACTCTAGTTACGTTCTATAACAGGGCTTTGGCTCAAACTGCTGTTGAAATGATGAACAGCACAGAAATTTTCAGCTCACTATTAACTTGTTATATGAGCTCAAAGACTATAATAACTTGCCCAAACAAAATCAAATACCACACATACAATCCTACAAGCCTTGCCCAATCCCAGGTCCCTTGATGTCCCAATATCGCGCCTGCCATAAACCACCCATGAAAGTTTGTTCAACTAAACCTGAGGCATCTGTCCTCGAAAAGCGCTGTGAATTATCATTAGCACAGTGAGGTAGGACACTCAGTTAGTTCCATTCATAAATTAACCAATTTGTTCTTACCAGCTTACGTCAAAGAGAGCCGGCTCAAACTTCCCCGGCTAAAGAAAAAATTCCTCCATTTCAGTGCCAATATGTTTCAGCGAATTCTCTCCAGCTGTCCACCTACGTCAATCAATTACTATATCCACACCTAGGCAAACTTTCAGCACTTCTTGCCCCCGTTTCAATTTAAAGTTGCACGCCAGTGAATGAGAGAAACTTTTTCACCCTCTCCCGCGCAGCATGCAGCTGTATGTGACGGGAGGATATGGAAGACTCGAAAACGGAAAACGGCAGGATAGAGTATGATGAAAGTGGAGCCGTGGCGCCCTTCCAGCATGGAGATACGGGAATCGAACTAGCCACCTTCAACCGCACCATCATGGTCACCAAATGTCCAGCTCACAGGATATGAAACTTTCGAAGAGATTTTATACACTTTGCGGTCTGCGTGCATAAGTAAAGATCTCACCTAAAGTAAAGAAGCGTGCACGTGTCTAACCGCCGTGTGTCCCACTTTTGCCGATCATCGAATATGCACTTTAAATAAACACCGAAATGATGCTGCTCTGCTTAGGAGAATATCTCGACTGTTAGTTCCCTGAACTGGAGCGCAGAAGGTATGGTTCAGGAACCTTGGCGCTGCGATGATAGGAATTCTTCAGTAGCGCATGACATGTTTGTTGCAAAAGGCAGCCAGAACGGCTTTAATGTGACAGGCCAAGCTCAACCTGTGCGTAAATAGAGATGAGCTATGTTGCTGCTTGCCCCGTGGAACCGGTACATGTATACACTCCGTTCATTAGTTCCCAAAATGCACTCCGAAAAAATAAAGATGGTCAGCATCACTCACTTTACACCAACTCCCTGTCCATAGTATCATCCTTCCATGCGACTCTTTCTCGGCCAGCCCAAATTCCCTCAAAAACCGCCCAGATATACGGATCAGTCAACTCTGCGGGAGGAGCACCACCAGCTGCACCGAGTCTTCCGCACACAGACAGCTTATGAGAAAACTGGCCTCCGGATAGGAGTTACCTAGTCTGCAAAGTCTGGGCGGCACTGCCCCTCGCAGGAAATACGCAACCAGGCTAGGAGATTCCTATTCCTGTGCTATGGTTCAGGGCGAAAGAGGACGAGCCCAGAGCCGTGCAGGGTCTAGATCATGGCTAATTGTTACATTAGCCAGACTAGGGGGTATCCAAGCCTGGCTTTAATGCCGTTAAGACTGTTCAAGAAGAGTCGTCGTTGAGATGAGGATTCCTGCATAAAACCGAACTGCATAAACAACCAATTATGTAGACAACTCTTAGCGGGAGGAAATCCTTCATGCTGTTTTTCGTATCAAGCACATCTTAAGCGATTGTTTAAGCAGCCAATTTCCTCCACTTGAGATAATCCTTTGGTTGGCTTGATAGAACGATCTCAACGTCCAGCTTCTCAAGGCCGGGTCCGGAAGGACCGTTAAACCAATTAGGAAAGGTTCGTCCAAATTCAGATTTGTTCGGCGAGGTCCTTAGTCCTTAGCACGACGCGTGCGTAACTTCAGGTTAGCGGTTACAGTAGCCAAAGCTTAAGGAGTTGTCTGGTTGGGAGGACTTGGAAAAATATGCTACCGAAAATGCAAACAGTGGTCTGTTAAGTAGCCTTGAGGCAACACCCCCATGACTTGATGCTTGCATATATGCGGATTGTGGAATACCTTCGGCGACACGGATACATATTAATATTTTGAATCGGCCTGACAACACCAAGTACAGTGACGTTGACTTCCTGTTTGCCAGCCCCAATCGGGACAATACCTCGGAGCTTGATTTGGGCTTGAATAGCCCTATTAAATTCCACGTGCGAGCAGAAGCAATGATATGACTGTTACATTTATTGCTTGTGCCAACCAGACTATGCGTCACAAGAATACCGATATCCAAGCCTGGTTGGCCAAAAAAGGACAAGCCAGGATACCCATTTGGTAGTCTGGTTGCACAACCTCTCGTAGAGACCCATTTGGGTAGTCTGGTTGGCACAACACCCTCACAGAAACAGACTACTATTTGGACAGCAATAAAATATTTACAAGACCCCTAGATCTCTGGCACATCTTTTAATACGGAATCTTACCTCAACATACTGTACAACTTCATTTATAGAATATCTGGTTCTATCGAATTTGGTTGTCTTCTTTCCAGGTCTGTCTCGTTACGAGTTGAATACATGTAATATGTCGTAAACATGAAGGTAGATCGATAGTGCTGCAGGAAGTCGAAAATATACAACCTTTCGAGCGTCGAGATTCCCAGTATGGCCCTAGACATCGCTCTGCAATAAAGGTATAAATACTAGCATGCATGTAACATACGTTGCTATAATCAGCAGGCTTAAGGCCTGACTTGTATCCCGCAAGACATCATCAGTTCGAGATGGGTCCACAAAAGCCTCCATTCTTTAGGATGGTACTGTATCCAAGCTAGAACTGCAGACAAGAGTGCATAAGATTAGATGGCCAGAGTATGGAAGTACGGAAAAACCGGCGGGACCTTTACAAAAAGTCTACAGTAGGATATATCAGATCTGTGATGTGCGTGTTGCGATATGCTTATTGAAATTGTTATGCCTGTTTAATCGAGATATCGTAGCAATGTCTCAGCGTTCATAAGATGCCAAGGCCAAGAAATGAAAAAAGCAACTGTCAGCGAAATCGTACGATTCTGAAGTCAGGCAGCATTTCCAGGTTCTGAGAGTTGGAATGGCAACGATCTGTTCCAGGATAGCAGAGGCATATCTGCCTGCATTTGTGAGCGAAACTTTTAACGGTTTTAATCGAGTAAATTAAACACTGTGATAGCAGGTCCGACCGAGTGACAAAGATTCTTTCCCTTGTCATCTCACTGCAGAGACTCTTGCTTCGAATCTAGGAGCGCGCGGTCGTCGAACTTACCTTTTTCCCTCATAAGCCCATGGTTAAGTGGATTCAGCATTCCAGAAGGACTTAGCACATGCCTGCCCTGTCCTCGGCATTTGTTCTAGAGTAAATTGCGTTTGATCCCCGTAATCACCCACCAAACACGGGTGTATGGTTCCATACAATCCTGTGGTTCTCTATTCGAGTAGAGGTCATTCCAAAGCAGTCTAGTGTTTATATTAACAAGGATACTCTACATACGGCTGAGGACAATCATTTCATTTTATCTGAACAATTAACGCAGCTGTATTTCTTCCTCGTAAATCTCGTTCACATCACTGTAGCATTGTGGGCACAGAACCGGGTCATGGATCTTTGCGTTCCCAGGGAAGTCCTTGATCGAAACTTCTAGAAGAGGAAACAGTCAGCGTAATTCCCCTCTTTGCCTCTCCACTCAGGCAGACGGCGCTGTGTGATCACCTTTGGGAGGCAAAACTGAGAGTTAAGGGAGCTCTTTCGTTTGGGATGCCAAGGAGGCATATGGTATCTTGCAGTACATTCGAAAGGGTTGGTAAATGCGACTTGCCTCACGCATTGTACATATTTCTTCCCAGGTGGACTCGACTATGTGCTCCATTCGGTAAGATATTTCGCTAGGGGCGAAAAGTGCCATTCACCTGATCGCAGAAAATTATATCTGATCCATATTCAGCAGCCAGCAGTAGCGAATATGTAACAGCGTTTCAGACACAAGGAGGTGTTGTCTAGATTCGCGGGTTTTGTAGGAAACATTCTGTACGTTTTAGGCGGGGGACACAACGGAAGGGAAGGAGGCCCTAGTAGAACTGCGGCGTCTAATGTGGTTCAAATTGGAATCTGCCGGATGAGATTGGTCAGGGAAGAAAGAAATGACGTTACCTCGCAACGTTCTAACAGTGAGAGCTTTTGCGGGGGTTCAGCCGCCAGGGTTCTGACGTGATCAACACAATTTCGGATTAAGGGTGGTCACCATGCTTACGATATCTCATGTCGATGACCTCTAATTGGCAGCCGCTCACCGTAAAAAGTGAGCACACGGTTTTTTTTGTTGGGCCAACGGATTTCTGTGTTCTCATGATCATGACAACGGGACTAGGAGAGCTAGAGACTGGATGGGATAGAACCTTTTTTTTTTTGCAGTGATTTTCAATTTTCATTTGGCTTCACTGAAAATTGCCCGGTGAAACCTTTGTTGACGTATGATGGGTTCGGAGCTTCCATAGGCAAGCATGCTTGATGCAGAGTTGTGGGGAACTCCGTCTAGCTTTAGGTGCTGAAATGAGCAAGCAAAATAAAACCAATGGTAACAAAGTAACTCCCTACCATCATCAGCCCTAATTTAAGCTGTGGCGGAGGATGATACTTCACTTTAAAACAACTTTGATGACGGGGGGAAGACTTATGCCTTTTTAATTATGATTTTACCTGACTCGCTGAGCAGAGGGGAATGAATTTCCTCGGCCTGTCGAAGTGGTGTGGTCGACCCTTGGAGGGGAAGCAAAAGAATTGACAGTTGTGACGTTATTCGCATCGAAATCGAATTGCGTTGCATTGCATTGTGGTGTGCACTCTATTAGGCGCACTTATCTGCACCACTCGTGCCTAAAGATCCTTCCTCCTCTGTCTGTATCTTCGGACGTACATGTACAGTTCTCAGCCAAAGCCCCACAGAGTGTGGTTGTCCGGAGGATTGCGGGCTGCCCATGGCATGGGTATTATAGGGACTAGCCCAGGTCCTGTACGAAATCTCAGCGAGACTGTGAAAATAACTACAGGTGCATACGCCAACGGAAGGACGTGAGGATGGTATGCCAGGACCAAGCCCGTGGATGGAAGAGTGTAGCTTCGAGCACCAGCGCCCTGCTCGAGGGACTGAAGCATTTAGTCTACACGCAGTGGTACTGTACCTGCTTCTCCTGCCTAGGTGATAGCCAAAGCGAGACTACAAACACCCCATCGTCATCCCAGTGAAAAAAAAAACCAAAATATCTGCCCTACCTCCTCCGAGGACAGTAGCAACCAACTTTTGATCTTCTTATTCCACCATCCCACTGCTACCACCCCCCTCTCGGTCTCCGAAGATCACTGAGCTACTTGCACGAACGATCACCACGGCCATCCCCTCTGTCAAGCCAGTCGGCACGCGCCTCTGTGTTTCCGACTCTGACGACTTAACTGCTCCCAGCGTCCTGTTGGTCGTGTGTGCGTGGGTGGTGCTTGCTAGATACAGCTCATCCACAGGCATTTGTTACAAGAAGCTAGGCACCCTGTAGACAAAGTGCTCTGCCTCTTGTAAGTCTACCCACCCACGACCTTGGCACGACGCCTAGCCTCCTCTCAAAATCACAGCATCGGCCTTGCTTCTCTCCAACATCCCATACACACCTTATACATCAAAAATCACACCGAGCTCTGAAAGATTTCCATCAAGCCGTTGACGTCGAAACAGCCTGCCTGCAGAGAAGCATCATTATATTTATCCTGGATTTACGAATACACAAGAATATTCGACTGCTGCGACGATATATTATCAAAAGGATTCACCCACACAGAGCCAACTAGGCCTTTGCTAATTCTGTGCACATCGACACATCCTGACTCAACTACGTCGGTGCGAGTTGCTCAATAACTATATGGACTTCTCCTCACTATACCGTTGTATGTTATCAGCCCTTCATATGTTTGACTGCTGGCAATATCTCGGTTTACTAACTGGACGAATGGTATTCAGCTACGAACGGGTCATTGCCATCACCAAATGGCACATTTCTCTCCAATCTCACTGGATCCAGATTGATGATCAGGGATGCTCACAGTCTTCAAATCAAGAGGATTATCAATCTCAATCCAGACTTCGCACAGCGTATATCATTTATGAAATGGTCACCACAAGTGATGAATGAACTTTGCGTTGGTTGGAATGGCCTTTCTTTAGGGAAGAGGCGGAGTGGGATTGACAAGACTGAGGAAGAAGGGGGTGCACCACTGAGATTACTAGTAGCAGATGAGGAAACAATACAAGTATACGACATGAAGGACGACAAGTGGACGGCCACCATCAACCAAGGCTTTGGAGGAATCAGAAATGTCGATTTTGGCCGAAATCAGGACGAGGTCATCGTATTTGCAGATTATCAGGTATCACCGACATCAAACCTATGTAACGTTTCAGATGCTGATTCCCATCCAGCTCAAAATAACGGTCTGGTCGCTTGTGAACTCGAAACATATTGAAATACCAAATCCTAAATTTTCTACAAATGGTAAGAGTAATTAATTTATGTTGTCAGATCTTTCACTAACCCTTGGACAGTGGGATACGGTTACCGACCGTGTACTTCTCATTTCGCCTTGCTTTGCCGACAATCAACTCATGATGTTATTACCGTTCACAATCATACAAATTATAGGCTCGCTTCTACATGGACATTGCCAACCCTGGATGCTCAAGGACTCAAATGGGCTCCCTGTGGGAGGTGGATTGCCGTATGGGAATCGGCTGCATTGGGATATAAAGTGTTAATTTACACATCTGATGGACATCTTTACCGAACATATGACAGACAGTGTGAGGGATTAGGGGTCAAAAGTGTTGAGTGGAGCCCCAATAGCGACTTCCTTACAATCGGCAGCTATGATGGCAGAATGGTCTTTCTGAGCAACTACACGTTTTCGCCTGTATGTTTTTCCAATCTCTCTGGAACTCCAAATACTTATGTGTCACAGGTTATTGAGATGAATCACACAAGTACTATAAGGTTACCCGGAGTTTCAGTATGGTCCGAGTGTCTGACAGCTTCGCGGGAGCGTCATTGTGGGTTGCTTATATCGAACACCTTCTTAAAATGGTATGCTGACAATTTCATTCAGATTCAATTGTATCGCAGCCAATGTTACTTCCAACATTTCCTTGTCATCCATCAGAAGTTCATCAGAAACTTGGTATTTCAACTATTGCCTTTAACCGTCCAGATGGTCATCTTGTTGCTACCAAAAATGATAGCATGCCAACAACAGTCTGGATATGGTCATTGAAATTACTCAAGCCATATACAGTACTCGTACACCTCACTCCCGTGAAGTCAATTCAGTGGCACCCTACTATCCCAGATCTACTTATGATTCTATGCACAAATGACGATGATAGAGGAAGTGGGGTTGTTTACCTGTGGAGTTCGAGATGGAAGCAGCCAAGGGCCGTGGTTACACCAATTGAGAGGGTATCTGGGCAATTCTGGGCAAAATGGCTATATACTCCCAAGCCATCAAATTCGGCAACAGCATCAAATGGCACATCTGGAAGCTCCTCAACTGGAAGCTTGGTTTGCGATCGTCGGAGCCGAAGTCCAGAGAAGGAATGCGACAAAAAACCCACAATTATATTTGGAGACAGAGATGGATTTGCTATGGGCTACGTAGAAGATGAAATTGCCGATGAAACAGATATTATGGGGCCTATTGCAGAAGATGATGGTTACATCACCGAGAAAAGGGCCTGGAATCCAAGGGATTGGGCATTTTCCTCGCCAAGTCAACAGCAATCGCCTACACCTCAATCAAACTATTCATATACCATCAATAATGGACTTAGTCGAGAAGGATTAGGAAGCGTTCTGGAGCAATCTTCATCAGATAATGTTGGAAAATCGAAGAAGGAGGATGATGACTACAGACATCGAAGACATGTCTCGATCAAATCATGACGCATCCACTTAATGGTCACCGGGATGCGTGGGTTCTGTGTTTTTATTACTTTGAGCCCTGACAAAGGAGTGGGGTTGAGGGTCGCACTTGTGGACCTCGTGCGACATGCAGGAGCTATCTAACGTTGCAGCATATACGCAATAACTGGTCTAATTATCGTTCTTATAGCTCATGAGCTCCATTCGTTTACATGGCATTGCTGGGGAACATCAAAACTGGAGGTTTCTATAGGGTCATCATGAGTACATTTTCCGGGGTTCTTTTCTGGCGTCATTAATGAGGAAATATTCATTCTGCAGTTTTGTTAGTTTTTTTTCCCTTTTCACTCATTCCTATTGTTCGGTCACTCTTAATTACATCATCCCTACATTGTTCTCTCTTTGTTTGCTTCGATATCGGTGTTCAAGGGTGCAAAGTATGCTATTTTCTTGTTTTTTTAGCCCCTTTGTCTCTACTTCATATGGCATTGGATTTTGATTAGTGCAGGAAGGGTTGGAGGGGAAGCAAGGAGGATGCGTAAGATTTGGATTGTCAATTGCTTATCATCGACGCTACTGGTTCGAATGCCCTCTATTGGCTACTTCGAAGGTTGGACATTTGGATTTGCATGGATTCGCGGGTTTTTGGGCTAAAAATTGCTTCGAAATCAGTTTTAAGGAGCGTTTGATTCTAGCGATCAGTCAAATAATACAAGAGATACCTTTGTGAGGCATTTGATTAGCCAGCTTTTGGCGGATAGGACGAAACTGGCTTGTTCTCAAATATGTAAGGATGGGAGACTCTTGGGTCAGGCCTTTCATCCATACTAAGCAAGCGCTGAGTGTATTGCATCAGATCCTCAATCATGCGTGCAATATAAACTTAATTACGGACCAGACTACAGTCCCCATTTGCTAGCCTTGCGAAGTGGACATGATCAACATGGCCTGGCAAGCTGGACACGTTGATAATTTCTCATGACTGTTGCCTCGGCGCCCAGAACACTTTTACATTAAGGGCAGGCGTAATCTTGACTTGCTTTCAAATGGAAATCGCTTGAGCTGCTGATGACTATATTTAAATGATGGACTCGTGATATTGATTGAGAGCGCTGGCACGTATGGGCTAGTCTCGCTCAGATGCTCAGTTTCCATAGTCTGGTTGCACAACACCCTCCGTTGCAGTTTCCAGTAGTCTGGCTTGATACCCTGAGGGTTTCCTTGCTAAAAGTACGAGAGCTTCATCGTTATGCATTCTAGTTTACTAATCTCAAATACGGAAAATTCCATGCTGAGTACTATTACAGTACATATACGCTTGGAATCCAATCCTACATTCCTCTGAGGTTAGATTCAAGTAAACAGCAATGGACATAAGCCGCCATCAACATCATTACCACAATCGTCGTCATCATCATAACCATCATCAGTCTTCTTGCGCCTTTGAATGCTGCTCTTCTCTCATCATTCCACCCGTGCTAGGCAGCTGGATCATAATCACCAAAATCCGGTTACTTGAGGTTTACCACAGAGGCTGAACATGAACAACCACGAGGGTCGATTTGGAGGTCGGCATCCACTTGTCATATACCATAAGCCGCATTGCAGCATTCGAATAGCTAAGGTTGTCCCCTCCCCTGTCCGGCTCTTCAGTATCGTTGGATTGGTTTGTACCTTTGACAGCCTAACGCCAGGCTATTTCATGGGGTTGGTCAGATTCTAAACACGCCTTGCGTTGCAACCGCCACACCATCATTCTGGTTCATTTCGCAATATCAGTTGGTTGGGAATGTTTTGTTACCCCAAATTTGTTAAATAGTGTGTGAGTGCATGGAGATTAGTATAGCAGAAGGAGAGGGTACTTCAAATTTTGCTTCCTTTTTCGAGTTGATTAAGTGCTCTACTGACGAGAAAGTATATTACGTATTCTTGTCTTTCCCCGCCGACTGGATTAGAATGCGCGCAGAGACCAAATGGAGTTTACCAAGGGTGGTGAGATAAGCGAAACAAAATGAATTGAGGATTGGATGTAGTTCCTCTCCACCATACATTGTGCAAGGTTGCTTCTGCGGCCATGGTCACACATCGTGAGAGCAGCAACGCAGTAATGCAGCTCCACCCATCTGGTAATGCCCTATAAAGGCAAAGCAGGGATGGGCAACAATGTTTGGATTGTTAAGCAAATCAACAGAAGGATGCCCATGACTGTGGCAAGTTCGCGTGTGACGACACTGCATGCACCACAGGGGTTGAGGCTGAGTTGAGTCGCATACATGTATTGCTGAGGTTATGCTAGACCCAACTCCACAGACAGAATTATTTTGTGCACTTAGCTACAGGGACTGGGATTTACTGTGCATGAAGCACCTCTCTTTTGGGGATTTAATTTATATAAAATGTGATATACCTGAAGCTCTATGGTTATAACACTTCTAGATATGAGGTGTTAAACTGCTTGAGAGGTAAGTATGCGCTGATTTTACTAGCGACCGTCCGCCTGCGAAGTTTGTGCTTGCTGTCACCATACCCCATATACCTGGCATGGAAAAGCACTATATTCGGGCGGAAACGGATATACCCGCGCGCGCACGATGCACGGAAACCCCAATAAATCACCGGCCTAGAGGATGCATTACTGTACATGCCCGGCAAAAGGACTCTACAGCGAGGTGAAATAGTTCTAGAATGTAAAGTGTACCTGGGCCGCATTCACTTTTGGCTGTGCTGCTGATATATCGAAAACTAGATGGATGCGACTACATAGCTGAAGCCTTACTATTGCGATCTCAAACCAATGTATTTAAATCTCTACGGCAGGGTGGGAGAGCCGGGCCATGTCAGCTACCATAGCCTATCACAATTGGATGACGAGGATGTTCCATTTTCTCATGCAGGGTACGAGTACAGGCTCCCACTGAACCCTTTCCAACTATTTTGGCGCCGGGAAGAATTCACTAAACAAGCTTAACTTTGTTTGCTGGTTGCCCTTTTACTGACGCTAAAGTAGATAGTAACGATTTGATTACAAACTAGGGTCCTTCTCAGGTCCGCCTCATATCCTGGAATGGCTACCACAAAACGAAAGATTCGCCTATTAGGCTCCTGGATCTACCGTATTATCTTGTGAGAACGGCTCTGTCTTCCCACTCAAACTCAGCGGCGACAGGGGCGGTAGGGGAAGTAAGGCAGCATGATCCTACGTGTATATTGTTCACATACCCTGGTCCAATAATTTCTAGCTGTCATCCTTGATGGCTAGACATTTACTAAAAGATCCTTAATGCCCTGATTCATGATCTTCTATGCTTGATTGTGGAGATGATGAATATACGTAAGTCAGCTTCGTTATATGCATGAGGGATGTGCTGACGTCGTTGATCATCTATTCTACATACTGTAACACAAATAAGCTTCGCCCAATCGACAAGTTATATGGCAGTTACCCACAATAATCATACAGTGCCAAAGCTGGTTATGTTGACTATAGGTATCCGTATTGGACGTGATTGGGTTCATTCCTACTAGTATAATGCTGCTCTTGACCCAAGGACAACCCCCTATACGATTAGGCCCAGTTGTATTAGAATGCATACCAATGGGATTCCTTGTACACGACACTCACCAGGCACGCGATTACTTTCAATTATTATCCAGAGTTACAACTTGTTCTGCATCCACCCTAAAAGTTAGCGATATAAGTAGTCTCACGCATATATCATTAATATTGTGCGAGCATACTGTCCAACATTTTAATTTCAACTGAGGCAACGATATATCCTTGCTATCCTTGCTATCTTACATTCTAACACTTGGTAGCTTCAGATATCCTTGATTAATTTGATTGGTTTGTGGGGAATTTCCTCGCCTGATAAGCCTTAACCACCCACAGGCGATTTTTGGAAAAAATTGTTGTTCTTTCTCCTATTTCAAACCTCAGACGACTATGGCTAAGTTCGCAGATTTCTCCCCACTCCACTCGGATAAGAGGGCTGTGTATGGCAACTTCATACTTGTAGAATTAAAGCTATCTTGTAAGCATGTTTACCGTGCCACGGCATACCACACCGTCTACTGCGTTTCCATGCACCTGCTTGTCTGGGAAAGAATACAGGAACCACATCCGCATGTTCAGTCGGCTATAGATGATTGAAAACTGGACGATATATATTGGAGATTGTGGTGTTCCGCATGCAGGGCATGGCAAGGGAGGCTGGGTGGGGAAACTGAGCAAAAGCCGAAAGTGCAACCATCCCACGATGGACGGGATATGATTGTTGAGCCATCTCAAATTGCTTGACTTGTGTAGTGCTGAGTTGTCTCGTCAATAAGCGATATTTGAGGTGCTTTTGATAGGCCGCGGAGAAAGGCCTCTATGACACGGATTATATTTCCTCTTCTTACGAAGGGATTCAGCGAAATTGTGTTGAGTCCAACAACGTGCGGCCCAACGGCTTTGCAGATTGGATATTCACCGCATCACGTTTTCACAACTCTGCTATAGTGGATGGGTTGTCCCCCCCCACTTTGACGCATAAGGGTCCAATTCGCGGGGTATGTACTGAAGCTCACTCTGGGAACAAAAAGCAAATTCAAAAAAGCAAAACCACCAAATAGCAAGAGACTGACAAACAGTAAGTCACATTTGCTCGCCGAAACTGGCACTCGCTACTGATGTCTTTGGGATGCTTCATCCATTCAGAGGTCGATGCTTAATATTTTGCTCCATTTTAGTGCATAATAAGGTGCAACCAAACTGGATGCAGTGGTTTGCTGGGACAATATAAATGCACAGGCCGTGGCATGTAGGGTGGTCGCTCCCCTGTTTCCCCCACCATTAACTGATGGACATGTTAAATCTTACCCCATTTTATCAAGCCCACATATCGTGGTGCGCTCCTCAATTCCTACCGGTGATTGCTAAACATGGGTGGGGGTCATACAATTCAATACTGCACCCAGAAGATACACACGGATTGAAAGGCTTGAGCTCCTTCACATGCAATGATCATTCGTGGTCTGCTACCAAGTAGGGGGACAAAAAAGGAGGGCGCAAAAAAAGGAACTCAACATTCGAAATGGAAAGCTTTCGTCCGGCGCATTATACAGATCTAGAGCGATTGACACTCAATGACACTCACTTTCGTGACAGCTTTGGGCTAGATTTACAGGTGTTGCGTTGTTGTGAAGCATTTTGTCTGAAGATCTTCCTTTTCTTTTTGTACCTGCCACATCATCATCATACTATTATGTATTAATATAGACACTGTGTTCATTATTTTCTTTCCATTGGCTATACCATGTGGCTTTGGTAGCATCATCCTCATCTACTACTACATCGCCATGATCGATACCGCCCGATGCGGGTCGGCGCGACATCAGCTAAAAGTTCGTCGCATGTCTCCGCCTCCGACCTCTTGCCACGCCAGCGCGCTGGCTTCCGCCGGGTTGTCCCGCTGTTCGCCATCTTCCCCGCTGCCGGTGAAAGACTGCGGGGGCCGGAGACTAGAAAACATGTGCCACGTGAGAGCATCACGATGTATTTAGAATTTTGTGAGACGAGACGAACTGATCTGAGCCGTGTATTGGCCAGCTGCGTACTGTACATTATACATACATAACGTGCAATACGAGCTCATCGGAACAAATTTGTGGGAGACACTGCAAAGCTATAATATATAACAGCCCACAATTTCCTGCACCGGAGAAAGTCGCTGTGGAGTTGTATGGATCCATGGCATGAGGGAATCTATCGTCGACTACGTGCAAAGGCGTGACATATCCACGTCCGCACACACATAGGTTATGTAGGAACCGGTCCGGGCTTCGAAACTCCCCCAACTTAAATCGTGGCACATTTAGCATGGCACAATCAGCCGATATTACGACGTAACTACATAAAAAGATATCGGGCAGTTCCTGTAAATACGTATACTGGTACATATACACTACATAACTGATACCCCCACCTTGCCATGTCTCTGATATGAGGGGGTAAAAAGCCTCGACACTTTATATTTAATACACATGGCCATGCATGGCTAGTAGTCCAAATCTCGAGATGTATCTAACGTCGATTGACTTGCCTTACGCTGCATATACTGTTAAATAGTTAGGTTCGACAATGTAGTTGTACCCTGATACTTCCGTAAACTACCGGTTACTTCTATGATTGGGCTGGATTCCCCACTCATGAAGATACAAACTTGTGACGAGACTTGCCGGGCTAGTGAGGTAGTTTCTCGTTCTAGGCCTCATAATACTTAGCTGTCCTTTCTCACAACGAGGTATGCACAATAAAGGATTCAGGTATGACTTCTAATCTGAGTAAACCAAAATGCTACGCCATGGCCACGCTGCATACATATGTTGCGTCACTCTAATGATCTGAATTCCATGCATTTGACAATCATATATGTCGTTGGACCAGTTGGAAGAGATCTAAATTTGCTTTTTCTATGGTGTGACGTTGGAGATATGCCTTTCGGGAGTTTGACGGGGACTTGCTGGATATCAGGCTTCTTTACATATGCTCGCTAGGCTCTTCGGATCGATATAGATCTAGATATTGAGAGGTATTGGCAAGACGGAACATGTACATATTACGTCAAAAACGTTGGTCGCGAATCAACTGATGTACCCCCAACTCCCTATCGCGATCGATATTGGACCCCCATGCCATGCAGTTTTGCAAACCAGTCATCCCACGTATACATACGCCTTATCCGCTCAGTTCGATTTGAGATGTTTACTTCCTCTGTTTTTAATCTTGTCAACGTTTGATATTGCTTTTGTATTTTAAAGCTCTGACCATGTGTTGTTTTTTTGTGATTGACCGACGCCTACCTATATAGGTAGTATTGCAAGGCGCAGATTCTGATCATGATATGCAGAGCCCGATTTCGCGATGCTCACAAAACAAATTCCGGCCAGAAGAAGGGAGGGGGGGGAGGAGGGGCAGTGGAGGAGGAGGAGGGGCAGTGGAGCAGGAGGAGCACCTTTCTTTTTCGCCATAATGAATCGAAATATCGCTTTGTTCAATGTTGTGCAGCATACTACCCAAGCTTTTGAACCTCAGTGTTTCTTCCACAACCTCTCTCATCGATCTCCCGCAAGATTCAGATCTCGATCTTAAGCCACGGCGGCTTACGTACCCCACAGTCTCACATCTCACATTCCCTTCAGTTCATTCTCCCCGGTTCGCGTCGGAGGTCTCTCCGGGAAGGGATCCAGATTCCTGGGACCGGCTCTCGTGGGTCGTGGTTCAGGTTGAGTAACCTTACACAAACTCCCTTGTTTGTGGCTTAACGTACCCCACAGTTTGGTGGGCAAGGTTAGAGAAACTTGATTGTGCGTTTGCTTGGGGGTGGGCATCGTTGTATCATGTTGAGATCGATGGATCACGATGACGATCGGTGGTTCGGTAGGGCAGTTACTTATTTGGGAAAGCGCAGACAAGGGTTAGGGCTGAATGGGGAAAAGCGCGCAAATGTCATGCCAAGGAAGGAATTCTTGCGGTTTTCAGGGTAAGATGAAAGGCTGTATTTAAATAATGAATGTACTCTACAATTTGGATCTGGACTTGGATGAATTTAAGATCTCAATGCGCCTGGACAACCTGCATACTGTGCAATACACTCTAGACTAATTCGGAATTGCGGGGCCTGTTGTCTCGTAAGATACGGTTTCATGATTGGTTCAACACCATATGATTTATGAAGGGTCAATGCATTTTCTTGTCCGAGGAAATAGGTAGCGGCATTCTGACACTTCATTTGCATTACGGCGCGTGGCCCAGCTGATGATACTTATTCGGGCACATATACCCCATTTCCTTCGCATATGCCCGGTTACTTGCTCAGTTACTATTCCTCGACTGCTGATTTAATCTGATGATACCTCTCACCTATTTGGGCAAAACTTCATGCAACGCAGCCGGTAATATCGTCCCCAAATAGTGCACTTTCGGGCACGACTGTAGGTTGTAATTTCATGTGACCTGCGTTGATAAATCACGTTGCGCATCCATACATATTATTGGACTTGTCTCTCGGAGGCCGCTTACCCGATGCAATACGCAGCAAGTAGGAATTGGCCTGGATGATGAGATGGGATGAGGATGGCAGGGTGGATCTGGTGATCACTTCACCCACGGAGAAACTTCTGGATGGGTTGTGGGATGGACCGGGAATTCCGCGGGATATACATACGCTATACGGTGTAACCAGACAACGCTACACGGAAATTGCTCCGTACAGAACATAGAGAGCTGCTGATCGGTTACATCATGGTCACCTTACTTTACCCCACCTGACGCTACTAAGCTCTCTGGTATTAAGCCTTGCTGATTACTCCGGTACGGAATCCCGAGTAGGTCCTGTGAATCTTGATATCAAGTCATCTGGCAGGGGAGGGGCAGAATAGATATTGAATTATTAACAGAATATACCGGCCCGAGCTACTATGATCGACCTCTCGCGAAATTTCTTGGAAAGACTCTATTCTTGCTATGTCACGCCACATAATCACCTGAGATCCACCGGCCGGGGGATTTGAATGGAAGGTCAGCCAAGGAAGAGAAGTGGGGTTATTTTCGGCGTCGTTTCCTGCCGGTGAGGATTGTCGCTTCGGGAGCTTCCCTGGGTCCTTAGATTAAATGGCTAATGAGGTGTATCTTGATTCACAGGTCAACGATCGACCAAAGAGAAGGCAGGATTTTCAACCATACATTCTCCTGTACGAAATCACGAAATATGCCGGGGCATGCTCTCGGCAGATTCGATTCTAAGCTTGAGGTATGTGGTTGATCAATACTATCATGGGTATCGATAATCCTGATTCTCTGTTTGAGGTTTAAATTGTACTTCGCAATGTATGAATAAATTAAAAATTAGAATCAAGATCGGCAATACAGTTCAACTTGTGTTTACCGAGTGATGCACTGGTACAGACGGGCTCAGTGAACCAACCAGACTCTGTCAGCGACTACCGGTATGAATTCTGAAGAAACTGACACCCCCACACTCGCCATGTTGGGCATTCATATTGTACAAGCTCCGGTATCCGGGTGGTGGCTCTGGTGGTGGCTCTGGTGGTGACATATGGTATGCATATAATGATGCCATGCTAGAAGGTAGATCCGTGAACCGAGTTTGACGTATGCGTCAATGTCTGCAGGGTCCTTTGGAGCGGGAGTGGCTACTTTAGTACGCCTGCTCGTCTGGTGACAGTGAGTAGCCTTGGCAAATTAATTGACTGCCTATTATGGAAGTAACCTTCACAGAGGGATGTGTACGTATACCATAGAAATTGGAATATAAATGACAAATCACTTATCGCCTATACCGGGGCCATGCTTGTAAAGAGGCCACTGAACCGGAGCGCCGGGAATTAAGATATCACCATGCTCTACCACCATGCATGCTCTGCCAGCATTAATATCGATTGTGAAATTGAGGATGAGGGTCAGGAGCAGGAAATAGGATGAGCACAGGTGGGAGGAGACAAGAAGGATCCAGGGCCACATGCTTACAACCTGAAAGGTCCATAGCCCCATTCAATGAGGTCACTGGAAATTTGTAAAATAGTCACCCCATGGCAGAGTATCGATGACTTCTTAATTTTCACTGTTTATTTGGAGACAATCTCTATCAAAATCCCTGCTTGCCCAGTTCAGATTCAAAAGAATTCTCCTGTATTCCAAATTTTCCGGTACGTCTATATCTAGTTTGATCCCATAGGAGCCAGCGAGCTCGAGGATTATGAGACATATTTGGCCCCCATTCAAATCAGAAAGGGGTTAATATCTAATATATTTCTTACGTATATACGCATAAGCTAAACATGTATATAAAGAGTATCAGTACTATATATCAAGTATTACAACTGGTGTAGTTTGACTTAACTCCTACTTACACGTTCACCTGTACGGTCATAAGCCGCTGCCCCGGGAGACCTATTCGCTTTTTGAGGATATAGCTATAGGTGCTAGCGATACAGGGGGCTTATCATAGAGTAGTTGAATGAAGCCTAAGATACAAGCGTCTACCTATGTCTCCATATTCATTTAATGTGCGTTATTTTCCGCTCATGTCGATCGTCTCAAGCTTAAGATCCTATGAACCAACCTCTCGTCATCATAGGAATTGATAACGCCGGCCCCCGCCCGGCTTCAGATTCTGGGGAACTGAGTACAATTGAGCCTCAAAACATGCAAACTCAAAAACTCACCCAGAGCTGTGTAAGCCAGAATATAATCTATTCCAGGCTCAGTAGAATTGCTTCGCGCGCGGAGATGGGTGGTATTCTCGAAGGGGAACGGCACTACTATACGTACGGAACCACTACGCATTTGCAATTGCAGTTAACGTAGACTGCGGCCAGTTACAACTATGGTAATATATGGTGCAACAAGGATCTCAGGGCCTAAGATTATCAATGACGTCAATGATTAGTCTCCAATTGATCAGCAACGTATCTTCAGTGGATGGATACTAGAGGTTTACGGCGCACCACGATATTATAGTTCGATTTATGGATGGATTGCATGTGGGCTAACTCGATGAAGCCAAGGGTAGCAACGCAAATCACCCTGGGTGCGGAGATGAGGCCTGGCCTGGCTTAGGAGTCAGCAACGAGTTTGTGACAAAATTGATGACAGTAGTCTGCTTGGACTTGAGATTTGGGATTCAGGCTGCCATTTGTGCGCATAGGCAGTTAGGTGGATATAGATATGTACATGCTGTGAACAAGCATCGCGAGGAGTTCGGTGCATTTTGCGACGGGGCATCGCACGGGGAAGTTAAGAGTGGAAATTTATTGAGTTCAGAATTTGGCCGAGCGTTTTTCTTTTTACTGCGATTAGCTATTATACTTGACTTGATACCGGTCAAGAGCACTTGTGGTTCAGGATAAACCATTGTTGATGGTATATTTTAGGGCTCTTGATATGTAAGCACATTGCAGGTTCTTGTCCGGATCTAACAGCGGTCATGGAAATAGTTGACCGACTGGATGAAATTTAAGTACTGATGTACCGAAGCAGAAGTCTGACTGAGAGCAGAAGCAGGCTTGCGGGGAAAATAAGTTCCCCACCATCCATGCTTTGTTTAGCGGTACATTAGGGTTCCCAAGATCAGCATCAACGCCCTGCTGGCATTGGTATGTGGCTCTTGTTTAAGGTACTGAAGTTTCTGCCATGATAGTTGCCGTTTTCCCGCCTTTATCTCAGCATCAATTATGTATATCCATACCCAATCAATGAGTCATAAGTATACTGTTCTCAAGATGGACGTGTCTTGCCGATAGAGAGGTGTCATATTTCTAATTGTAGAAAGGTAGTCTCAAGACCATGTGCAAGGGATAGGAGTAGCTTCTCTACGAGAGGCCGGTGCCCGCCAGACTATTTCAGCCTGAGGATTCGCCCATCTGATCATGGGTGAGGCAACTTGTGAAGGCACGTAGGGGGCTACACATGTAACCGGAAAGGCTGGCTAGGGCGCGTGTGAGTCAGAACTGCTGCGTGAAGAGCAAAGTGGTGAGATAGATTTCCATAGATTTCCTAGCCTGCTGATTATTATGGTTAGACAAGATATCTCCCGAGATCATTGGTCAAAAGTTTTCTGATTTGCAGTTTTCTCACAAAAGTGCGTCATTGCAAAACCACAAAGAATAAGAAAATTGTCGCCTTTCGGCACAAATTAGTAATTGTTGCTAATGGGTCCCCTTTCAAGTGTATTGATGGAATATCATCCCCTGTGTATAGTTGTGATAGCCCAAGGTGACAGTTCTTGGTACTGAATTTGGCTGGTATATTCTTCATTTTACTGTAATTTACATCCTCGATAAGCAAAAAAGCTCATAGCTCTGTTGACTTACCTGAGGCACAAGTATAATAGAATTTATATCCTTAGGAAACCCAAGGCTACCAAGCCAATTCATAGAGATCTTTTGGCCTATAAACCATATGAGTACCTAGCGCGCGCATAAGAGGTAGCATGATATTATAACAGTTGAATCGGCTGGTTGGTATAATGTGGAAAGTGACAGCAAAGCCATCTATTATAGGGGTTAAGTTCCCTAACCAGGAATTGGAGTGACCTAGTACCCTTATAGTAGCTATTCCATTAATAAGCCACAGCGTTACCCTGAACCGGATGCATTACACGTCTGGGCACGAAATTGGATGGAGTAGATGTCTATCATCGAGAAGTCTTATAGATATGTATACATACGGTCGTACTTGCATACATGAATAAGATGTTCCTGATTATAATATTGCCATGTATTAATCCATCGAAACAGGAGCTCGAGGCATGCATAATATTTATAACATACGTATGAAGCCATACATATCTGCCACTTGTGATGCATCCCTACACTCCGCTGCCCGCTGTGTTTCTTCTGTTTACTTAGAACTGCTCTGTGCGATACGTCAATTGTAGATGGGCCAATCATTCGCATTGAAGGTACCCATCAATAAGCACATGCCTGTGGACAATGCATGAGTGACCCGCTCTACTTAGTTTTTATGAATGGTTCGGTCTAAAATGCTTGAACTGATGAACCCAGGGACTGTAGTCACCTCTTAGATTAGCCTAGCGTCAAAAGGTTCATCCTCGCAAGGTTATGGTTGAAATCCATCTCCCTATAGGATTTGCAAATGTGTGGTTCTCCTGAGTGCTCTCAAATCATCAACAGGAGAAATCAGGTCTAATTCTTCAAGATGCATGGCTTCTGAGAGTTGACCATTTGCTCCCATTTCTGATCTTTGTGAAAGGAGGTTGTTCATATTTTTGTCTCGTAGGCCGTGCTGATATTGACCATGGGAAGCGTAGAGGATCCAAAAGGTTACCCTGAATTCATACTCTTGATGTCGACACTGAAATCATCTTTGTCACAAACCTCGTTTTCAGCCGCAGCTGCACATCAGCCAGCTTATTCACTGATGATCTCCATTCCGGTTGTTGTATAGTAGGGTCGGAAGCTTATTCAAGTTTACAAGGCTAGGGGCGTTCTTTCCACCGACATATTCCAGCCGGCAAGTCTGGGTTCGCGTGCGCACGACCCCCGCCGAGGCCGACATCAATCTCACTCTCCCCAACCTCTTCCCTCTAGAACCTAAGGCTGCATCCACTAGGTCCCCACGCTGCGCCCGCTCTAGCAAGAGCGAGGACGGAAGGAGGCCGGGGCAGCCCTGAGTTTTTTTTTTCTTTTTCTTCTCATTGTTTGATGTAATCACCCTGCTTTAAAAAAAAATGCAATCCTCTTGCTTCTCCATGCTCTGGAGAATATATCGGTGAACTATGGAGAACTTTGAGGTTCTGGATATTGTGCATGCAACTCTACCTCTCTGTCAATTTCTGGAATAATGATTGTTCTCAGACAGCTCTGAGATAAAGTACACCATACTAATTTCGATTCTCTACAAACCAGACAGCCAATGAGAGCGGTTTGTCGATTTACTTTTAGATCGGTATGGTCAGTTATCTTGGGTTGCTAAAAGACACTGTATTACTTTTCCTATATTGTTATCTTCCTAAAATAAAAAAAAAAACCAGGTATTCACTTGACGAGTTCACGGTAACCCTAGGTAGAGATATTGAGCGCATATTGGCGATGCAGAACATGTTTTATGGAGCTGAAAGCATGCCTCAATTTTTGAAGATCTTGGTACTATATTAAATCTGAGGGGATATGTATTTTACCTGAGCATTTTCCCTCTTCAAGCCACATTCCCACAACTTTCTGCAGCATCTATGCCCCTGGCAGCAGTAAATCAGATTATTGGCATCTCTGTGCCCGAAACTGTCCCCGTGCCCCCCCCAAAAATTCAACTTGATACAAAGCAAAAAGCTTTCCAGCATGCACAACAGATTAGAAATTATTTTGCTGGGACATTGGAATACATATTACCCCATCCATGATGGTTGGATCTCTACTCCTGAAGCTCAGATAGTAGCTCATTGCCCTTGCTACAGCGGCTGTATTCCACTCTCCAGAGTGGCATGAATTAAGTACAACGGTTGTATCACCAACGTGATCCCGCAATAACTGCAGCAGTTTTTCTGGTTGAAGTAGCCTTGTGATAGACGGTGAAGAGAGTTGACGACAATAAAGATCCATGGGACTCTGGTTCCGTATAGCCTATCAGTTTGTTACATGTAAATATGAGAGAGAGAGAAGAGAGTAAGAGGCCCCGACTGGTTACAAGTAGGGATGGAATGCTACCTCAAATAGATACAAACAAAACAATTCAAACGGATGGCCTAGGAATATTAAACTTATACCCTATCAACTAAAACCTCAATAGCCGTCACAGAGAAAAACAGTAGGATTACTGGTATCGACAATATTCATCTAGAAGAGCCTGACTTCTAGTACAGACAATGGTATATTCAAGTTCATGGGGACTTCCTGATGTGATAGTATGGTTGACTTCTCGGTGATGGAGCCTGCAAGACCCATTAATTCCCTGCCCTCGAGAAAGCACGAAACCATGCTAGTCCTATGTATGCTGATGAAATTGAGCTACTTAGATATATAGTGAAGGTAGTGGAACAACTACTAATCCCCTAAAGTCGTCTACTATAATTTCCCCTTTAGTCTGTATTATCCAAATCTCTCCTCGGACACATTAAGTAAATCTGCCTCTCAGTCGATTATTTCCGCTACATTTGTGTACCTGCACTTGGCCCTCTAGAGCGCAGCTTTCAGTGTGTATAGTTTTCTGCACCAAACTACTGTGGGTGTTGGGGATCTGGTATCTTTCTCACACTTAAGATGTACTTTCCAACTAGGATCAAACATGGGACTAGGCAGGTTATAGACCTAGTATTTGTCTGAAGACTAACAGCTGAAAATGGGGAGGAGCTTTGTGCCGAGGGTAGAGATTTCTGACGGGGTGATGCATATAGATCATAACCGGTGGGGTGGAGACCCCTCACGAGGTGGTTGCTTTCACTCGCCAATAAAGAAAAAATGTAGTCAATATGCGTGATTATATGCTGCAAATCCTCCATCAGAGCAGATCTATTTACTTAACCATCGGTTTGGTGATCGAAATGATGCAGTAGTCTATGACTGCGCACCTAAACGCATCTTCGGTGGTCAAACTCCGTTGGGAAACATTGGGAAAACTTGAATCCTTTTATCTCCAGACAGCCTGTTCTCGTATTGATCAAAAAAGCCTTTGAGTCATGTGGTAAGACAAATTTTGACTGTGTTTGAAAATGGGGGTTGATGGAATAAACGCTAACGCAGACTCATTAGAAGTGTACCTGTCGACAGACAGTTTAAGCTTAGGATGGTAGTTACTAATTTCCTTTAAGGGTCGAAAACACATAAAACCACCATGACCACTGTCACTGCTCCCTAGGTGCTTAAAGAGTCGAGTTCGAGTTCCCATTTTCACCTTCCAACATCTTTCCTACTCCAACATACATATACAATCTATGTCCATCTCCAAACAACCCCCCCTCTCAACTGCCCCTTCTAGGCAAAAAGCATCTCCACCAGCTTCTCTGGCACCCTAATCCCACTCGCCCCCGCCACTTTCAACACAGCATCCAACTGCTTCCAGTTATCTCCCCCACTCATCATCACGCCTTCGCGCTCACACTTCTGCTCCAGTAGCTTCAGGACATGTTCTACAGCATCATACCTCTCCTCAGAGAGGAGCCGGCCAAGGACTTCCTTGTACGTTTTCATATTTAGGCGGAAATAAACGTTTGCTAGGGGAAGAATATCTGATGCTGCAGTGGGGTCGTGGGTATCATTATTCTCAGAGATGATTTGGTTGTTATTTTCCATTGGAACTCCCTGCTGCTGAAGTTGTGGTAATAGACCGTCCCTTCCCCACGGGCCCCCTTCCTGCCTCAACACATCCTGGAAAGGCAACCCTATGTTCAACGCATCCACCTTCCCCACCCACCACAACATCCTCATACACACACAATCCCTCCAACTTCTCAACTCCCACTCCCTCTCCCTCGCCTGCCTCGGATTCATTACCCCCCTCACCTCACCCAACCCCGCGGGGGGCTTCATCCTCGCGTACCCCTTAACCGTTTCCTCAAGGACAATCCAGTCTGGGTACGCCCCTCGCTCAGCCATCTCCCTCCAGCAAGACTCGATTCCATCGATATCCCCTACGGAGGCGTAGTATCTAACAAAGACAGTATACGTCGCTGCGGTGCCTTCGATCCCGCGGTTCTGCATTATCCGAAGGATATCCCTTGCTGCAAGGATATTCCCCGAGCTGGGATGAAGTAGTCCGTCGATTAGGATGGTGTAGAAATTGACGTTTGCTGTGATCCCACTTAGCCGCATTTGCTGCAACAGTTGAGTGCATATCGAGAACAGCGTGGCCTGGTTCGCATTCGCCTGTAGTGCATTTTCATCTCCCTCTCCTCCTAGGCTCATCCCCGCCGCCACCGTTGCCGAGGCTGTAGTGGTGGGGGTTATATTCTGCAGAGAATGTTTATAGAGCCCATTAAGTATGATTGTGCAAGTGACGACATCTGGTTTGATATCATTCTCCTCCATCGTTCCAAGAATCTTCAGCGCTTCTTGAATATCCCCTACACCCATATACCCCTTCAGGAGAGTATTATACGTGACTAAATCCGGCTTAATCCCCAACGCCTTGACTGCATACTCTAGGATACTCCTGGCCTCCTTCGCATATGCATTCTTCATTAACCCCGCCAAAGCGGCGTTAATCGTGTTGAGATTCGGCCGCGCAGTGTCCGTCTTAGCCATTTCCCGGAGGCTCTCTACTCCTTCACGGATATTCCCCGCGGCGAAGAGCGCATGCGTGCGGGTCGTCCAGAGGAATGTATCGGGGACTACGCCCGTGTCAAGCATCTTCTTCCAGAGGAGAAGTAGGAATTTAGTATCCCTAGCGCGGCCGCAGCCCATGAGGAGTGCGTTCCAGCTGTGTGCAGTGGGAGGATGACCGGCGCCGAGCATGTCGTTCCAGACTGCCGTGGCGGCTTCAATGTGGTTCAGCCCTGCGAAAGCGAGGATGAAGAGGTTGTAGTAGTGGCCCTTGAATGGAAGTTGCATGCGCAGGCCATCTTCGTACAAAGATTTCAGTTGGGGGTAGTCACGCCTAGAAACAGCGAATTTGATATCCTCCCTCAACGCCCTCAATTGTGTAAAGAAATTCGCAGTTTCAAGACTTGCCGCAGAAAGCACAACTCTATCAATAAAACCTATATTGAATCCATACGAAGTCAACACATCCCTTAACATCACATCCGTCGGCAGGTTCTTCACCTGTGGAAGCGTATTATGTAGCTCATGGAAGAAGGTCCCTGGTTTAGGCCACTCCCCCGCAGTAACAGCTCCACCAGTCATCTCTGGCGTCGACATTGACCGGACATAATTATACGCCGCGTAAATCAAACACCACAATTCAATCTGCGATTTCTCAATGGTGGCTGTGTCTGCGCCTATCTGATTATCTTCATAAACATCCATGACCTGCCCTCGAAGATATGCCAGCTCGAGTTGATACGGCGGGCTCAACTTGCAAGCGTTCTTCAGAATCAACTCGATAAGAGATATTTCCCCCCTTTGTAGAGCATCGACAAGAATCCGAGAGTACATGGTGGGACTAGCTACACCCATCTCAGCCCAGTCATTCGCGAGCTTTATCGGTGCTGGGACATTCAAATCTACCCCTTGATTCTTCATCACGAGATCGAATAGGTCGGTATGTATTCCCCCCCGGAAAAGGTCCAATATAATCGGATTAATTGGGCTATTGAAAGCCGGGTCTTTCGCTAGCTTCTGGTACTCTGTCCACGCGGTCGGGAGCTCGCCTTTTTTGATGGCTTCCGTCAGTGGCACCAATTTCGTCGTGACGAACTCGTTGGTCGGATCATCGTTGACGAAGATCTGCGCTGTCTTTGGGGGATGACCAAGTCCTCGATTGCGTTTTCCGAGAGCCCCCGGGGTGGCCCCAGGGACGAAGGGGATTCCGGTGGATTGGTTCTGGAGCCGGATGTATTCGTGTAGAGCTTCTCGGAGGGCGGTGTTGGTTTCTTGGGCCGGGGGGTTGTCGGTGGTGGTGGTTGGGGGGGCCTCGTTGAGGGATGCGCGGGTGGGGTGGGTGGTAGAGAAGCGACGGATCCGGAGGGTGGTAGCTGCTCGTGGGATGGGTTGGGGTAGTTGGGAGAGGCGACTGAGGATGAAGCTGCGGCATGATGCACAGAGGGGGGCATACTGTGTGGATGTCAGAGCCGTGATCAATTGGCTTAGAAGAGTGGGGTTTGAGGGGACACTCACCGGCGGCCGAGACATCTTCAGTGCTGAACGCGATCTTCACGAGGACCTATACTCCCTAAAACCCAGAGACCGTGCTAACGTTCCGTTCTTCGCCACTGTCCTGGAGCCTTTTTCTGTGCGATTGGGCGCTGTGTAGGTGATGCCGAGGTTTGCAAGTTTCCGCTGTGGATGACATATGGTGTGAGCCCCACCAGCAAGTGAGCAAGTGACCCGCACCCGTGACGTTTAGACATGACGCGTCATAAGCTACGAAGAGTCATTAAACTTGTATCAACGATTTATTCCAAGTGGCGCAGTAGTCGCCAATATGTCTCATCGAACACACTCATATATCAACTAATCCCCATATATCAACTAATCAATCCCCATATATTAACTAATCCCATATACGCCTATTGCTGATCCACAACATCCAGGTCTAGTGTATCCTAATCTGGCGAGTATATTCCCTCCATATATATACATATGCATCTCATGAATAAGCTCCACCCATTGCCCAAGTACACACGTACTCAGGTACCTGCCGGTTCCACCGGCGGAATCTCCTTCTGGTCCAGATTGCTATTACAATCCCGCCTCCAGTTCGTCGGTGCTATCTTTTCCACGATGTTTTTGAATGCCACCTGTCTCTCGTGTTCCTCAATCAGTCGATAAATCCTCAAAACAAACGTACCCAGTTTCACGAAACTTACTAGAGTACACAAACTCTCATCCCCCTCCAAATGCCTCCCCTTCGGCCTGCATCCCTTCACCACCACCGGGTTATCGTTATACCTCAACCTGACATAATATCCATTCAGCGCTTTATCGTCATCTTTCTTCGACTTCCCCCCAAGCCACCTCATCCAACCCCACTCTTCTTCCTTTGGTGCCCCAGTCTTAGTCTCATTCATCTCTGGTCCCTTAAACAACTCGACCGCAATACTACTCGTATACGGCGGCCACAGCCCATCAAATACCCCTAGCGACGCCAACATTGCCCCTACCGTCGTATCATGCGACCCATATAGCGCCAACTTCAACTGACTTTCTCCCCTCGCGACCCCAACCATCCTATCCTTAAAATCTCCCCACAAGCTCCCAATTCCTAACTTCCTATACTCCGTCGACTCGATATACCCCCTAAACCATTCATCGGTAATAATCCGATCTATAATCTCCCTAACTTTCGGCTCATAGAACTCCCTTGGCATCCGAACTTCCTCTCCATGCGCGAGAGTGGAGTTCACAGTGTCTGCGATTCCGGATAATCGAGGGTGCCCGTCTACGGCTACAGGGCCATCAAGGTACTTTCCGATCCGGGATTGCAAGTATTGCATTTCGGGGCTGATATTCCATTTTTCGACAGCGAGGGCCGCGAATGCCCGCGAGAGGAGGCGGAATCGCCGGCAGTTGGCTTCGTTGGGGAAGATGTTCTCATCAGGAATAGAGCGAGAGATGATGGTTAGATGGTGGTGCGGGGCGGTGGGGTATATTCCCGTAAGGACCTGTTGGAGGGAAGTAAGTGTACGGAGGATTGGAGAAGCCCTGTTGCAATTGTCGTAAGGTAAGTACTTTCACTCCTTCTCTAGAGAGCAAACCCGGGGTTAAGTTACCGAAGATAATACTCCTTTGGATTCCTCAACAGCCCCTCGGGCAAAAACTTCAACTGGTCCATATACAAGGTTCTCAGCCTTTCACCCAACTGCAGCGTTGTCTCTCTCCCGCGATCAGTCAATTCACCTAACAAACTACCCCCTCCGAATTAGTCATTTCCTCATTAATTTCTCCACCCACAATTAGAATCACCATACAGACCATAAATCACCCATCTCCCCCTTCCCCGACATAATCCTCGTCTCCCCATTCTTCGCAATCCCCTCCACTCTCCGCTGATAACTCAATTGATCCCACACTGCCCCATTCAATACCACCGACTTGCAAAACGCCGCCGACTTACAATACGGCCAAACTTTCCATCACCACAGTCTATCAGCCAACACTATTCCCCCAATCACGGCCATAACCAAACCTTGGGACACGGGGGGTACTCACAAGCAGGAACCCCCTCGTCCTGGAACCTCGCCGATACGGGTGTTCGTTCACCTATCCATCGACCCACCCACATCCACGCATCAGCATCATATATATCTATTCAGTAAAGTATTGAAGAGAGAACCCACCATGTCGAAACAACACCTGCACCAACTTCAACCTTAGTTCACTCGGATACAACCTCCTGAGCTCATCCTCCGTATATGGCGGTCTCGGCTCCAGCGACGACATCCTTAATGTCGTCACTCAATCCTGGAATGCACCAATCACCGTCTCCAATATCAATTGTGGTGATGAGTTAATTTATTATGACTGACCGGAGCAGGTTATCATCAGCATCTTAGAGTGCTTACTGAGCACAACAGGGATTAAGTCCCATGGCCTTGTCAACCCACCACTAACTCCCGAAAGAGTCTCGTGATTAGAGGATCGCCTTGGAGGGGCCCCTTACCCTCAATTTGTGAAAGATATTGTACACTTCAAAAGCAAGTTTACAAAGGGTACGGATAAATGTATGGTAACCTACAACATAGTTTTAGGTATCCTTGGAAACTTCTGCTACTTTGATTTTCTTATTTACATCCCCACATTCCACCACGATACTACCTTGAGAGCAATCATAACAATCAACAATATCAATACCAACCATACTACCACAACACTATATCCGCAACGCCCGAATCAAACCCTCAACGGCCAGTTTAAATGATAAACGTTGAAGGAAATAGACTGATTCCCAACCGCCCTTCCCTCGTTCTCACATCTTTCGAACGGGCTTCTGCTTAATCCACCCTTGGTGATCATTCTCACAGCTCCTCTTCAACCACTCCATATACTTGTGCTGCAGCACTCAAAGTAAGCTCGCGCGCCAAACCAAAGGAAAATGACCACTTACCACACCGCCAATCCAAAACATTCCCTCTACCTTCTTCCCAGGAATATTGCCTCCATTGTACCAACTCTTCGCCTTCGGGAACAGAGACTTGTTCCACTCCGAGTGCAAGAGCTCTACCCATTGGTTCTCCATTTCCTTCTTCGCCTCAAACGACGTGACACCCTCCTTCTCACACGCCTGAATCGTCTCCGCAACCCACTCCGCCTGGAGTTGGTTCAAAGTCGGTCCATTTGCAAATGCACTTGGTGCCTGTGTGCCGTACAGGTAGAGCAGATTTGGGAACCCTGGGACTGCGATTCCCATGGATGACCTAACTCCATTGCACCAGTAATCCTGGATCGTTTCTCCGTTGAGACCGACAAGGTTAAGTGTGGAGATTGAGAGCATATTGTCGAATCCGGTAGCGAGGACAATGATATCGACCGGGACTTCTCCTTCTTCTTTGGTAATAAGGCCACGCTCACCGAAGGAGATGATAGGAGAGACATTAGTGTTGATGATGTCGATATGATCCTGGTCCACAACCTCAAAATACCGTTGTTCGAGTGAGGGGCGCTTCGTGCCCCATGGATGGGGTGCTTCCTCTGGTGCAAGAAGCTCCTGCTTCTTCGGATCCTTAATACGCTCCAATACCCGTGATCTCCAGTACTTGTACATCTCATTATTCGTTTCAGGGTTGCCCAAGAGATCGTAAAATGATCCTATCCAGAAGCCAAACCCTCCATAAGCCCACAGGCGGTCTAAGTGTTCCTTCCTTTGCTCCGGGGTGTAATCCATTGCACTCCTAAGCCTCGGAACCTCTTCACCACCCGTACCCGTCACCCTGCATAAATCGAACGATTGTTCATACTTCCCTGTCTTCTTCTTGTCCTCTTCTTCCTGCGCATTGAGTTTTCTCTGTGACATAGGCATACAAAGGTTAGGTGTCCGCTGATAAATAGTTAGATGCTCCACCTCATCCCCAATCTCCTGAATCACCTGTACCCCCGACGCCCCAGTCCCCACAACCGCCACCCTCTTCCCCTTGGTATCCACCCCTCCTTGGGGCCACCTCGCCGTGTGATATACCTCACCCTTAAAATTCTCCACCCCCGGGAATGACGGAATATTGATCCTATTCCCAGCACCCAGGCATGAAAGCAGCCACCTGCAATAAGTCACACTTCCATCCTCACATAAAACTTTCCATAAATGCCCGGTGGAGTCCCAAGTAGCCCCAGTTACGCCTTTATTATACTCCATATCTGGAGTGATGTTCCATGTTTTCTCCACATGTTTGAAGTATTTTCTTAGTTCTGGCCCGCTGGGGAAGCGTTCAGAGAAGGTGAATGTGGACCATAGCTCCTTGTCGAAGAGTTGATAGGTGGGGAAGTCGCTGTCAACACGGGCACCAGGGTAGCAGTTCCAGTACCAGATTCCACCGGATTCGGGGGCTTTCTCATAGATTTTGACGGCGAGGCCGAGGTTGAGGTCTTTGATTCTATAAAACGGAAAGTTAATATCGATCTTTATATCTTGTACGCAGTTTGGGAACGACATACTTCTTCCATTGGGCAAGGCCACCAAACCCACCCCCAATAATGAGGACATCTATTTCTTTCGGTTTCTGAATAGAACCCATAATATCTCTCTTATAGCGGTAATAATATGCTTCTCGAGGGTAATAATATACAAGCTACTTAGTAGTAGGTAGGGTAGTAAGTGTATAGGTGTGAGAGGAAATATCGATAGCCTAAGCTGGCCAGCTCTCAACTCTGGATATTCCGGGCCTTTAAATAATGTAGGAGTAGTTAGTCTGGTTGCACAGGAGTAGTCTGCTTGGATGTAAGAGATACTTACTGCTGCTCTTCATATCCATCCTCCAGCATTTGGGTAATGTATCTCATATGCAACCATTCACTCCCCTTGCCGTCTGCAACACCAACTTTGCTTATGTGCTGGTGCTCAGCACCTGTTCCTCCTCCTGTGCAGTGCTCAATTTGCGAACACAAGAATTCGAAGTATGTCGCGATATAGTTCGCACTAGATATCTTTTAACCGACGTAGCGCACTCGCACTCCATTAAGTGCCAACCAGACTAGAAAGTGCGAAATAAAGGACATCTCTCCTTAGTAATATCATCAACTTGCAACGACATATGAACCAGACTACGACATATGATGGTGGATGACATGCTTATACGGAGGTGGATAGTTGTGACATATCCAGACGACATCTTTTTTTTCTGTCTCCCTTGAACGCGAACCTTGCAAGGTTGCAAAACCTCTCTAATAATAACCCTGTATAAACCAGTTGCAACGATTCCTTTGGCGGTCCGGGTTCGGAGCCGGCAGGCAGACAACCCAACGAGGAAAGTAGAATAACCGACAACCCAAAGCGGCATATGATACATATGGGCCAAGTGCCATGTTGGAAAACTGCGATCGCCAGGCTATTCGCACATATCGCAAGATCTAATATGGAGTATAATAGTGTGATAGACGCGGAACAGTCGCCAAAGATCTAGACTCACACAACTAGGGACTGGAGTCTCATGCCCGCACTATGTTCTTCAATCTGCGTGCAACCACACAAAGAAAACCTAACCTATCTCGGGGAGAGCTCTAGGTAATCCTCGCCCAGACTACCGTATACTTGCATGGAGTCTGGTTGACGTACATGTATAGGTACCTACTTCTTGGGATCTTGACTCTCTCAACTGATCCGCATCAATAGTCCTAGGATTTAATATCATGAGACTAGAATTTAATCCAAAGCCTCAATTGTTATGCTACAAGACGACATCCTGCCTATATCAGTCAGATGGACCGCGTGCAGAGACGAAAGGCCAAATAAACCGAATCGGCCCGCAGCTACCTTATAACCAGACTTGTTGATCAGCAGACTTTCCATTACCCTCAAACAAGTATACTCTTCATGTCAGTCAGGTATCAAGTGCAAATTCATCTTTAACCAACTGAACCACGCTTCCCGTGTTCTTGCCATGTCCATCGGCCTGAGTTGTGTAGGTACCTATATCCTATTAATTAGATCTATACACCTAGACCTCGGGCTCCTCAAAACATGTATAATATAAATAGTTCAACTTTAATAATTGTGCTATGCTTCGGCGAACGTGGTCTCCTTTCCATCCAATGCAATTGTGAACTGAAATAGATCTAGAAGCTGTGTACATGTTCTGGTCCGTTCCGGGATTCAGTCCATATATATCACATATGTATTATGGCAGGTTGAGAGGAAATCAAGTCTATTTTTTATACATAAGATATATATGTACATAAGAAAAGCTCTACTTCTCAATCCCCCGCTTGCTTAATCCCTCGCTTGCTCGCTTGCTCAATCCCCTGCTTGCTTAATCCCCCGCTTGCTCAATCCTCCGCTTGCTCAATCCCCCGCTTGCTTAATCCCCCGCTTGCTCAATCCTCCGCTTGCTCAATCCCCCGCTTGCTTAATTCCCGCTTGCTCAATCCTCCGCTTGCTTAATGCCCTGCCAGCGCTTACATTGAATTTGTACATGGGTGCGGCCTGACCCAGTATGGCAGTAGGCAGTACATGAACGTCCTTCTTTTTTGCATTGGCAGCGACGGTCAGCACATTGGCCTTTGCATTTGCAGCGAACCACAGATCCAGCAGAGACAAGACGTGCAACCTCATGTAGTGACTTTGGTTTTTCGCTTTGCCATGCCAATGGAATAAACTGAAGGTAGGCTGATTTAATACTAGAAGGAAGCCGCTCCGATTCTCTAGAGGAGTAGTACTCCAGTTTGTTGTAAAGAAGTTGTGGTATCGCGATCTTTTAAGCTACTATTGCGTGTGCTACATCCTCTTGTTCTTTGACCTAATGTTTCTCTACATAATTAACCTTCATTTCGGGTATACCTCTACTGAGTATTTTTTTTGGATAGGTCACCTTTGCTATTTCCGATGTTTGACCAGATGTTGCTACAAAATAACCTTCATATCGGGTATGTCCCTATTTAGTAATTATAACGTCGCTATGGACGCTGTGGTGTTGTGGTAAATCCCTGTTGCCGTGGCATTGACCAATTTTAATCCTGTAGCGGCCTGGCCCGTTGCGATATCCAGTCCATACCAGTATGGACCAGGCTATACCAGTATGGACTGAATCCCGCAACGGACACATTTACTGGAGATGCATCCACTCCCAATGGCTATTACCAATACCTTTATTATACGTTTATTTGTAATATAGAGATATATATGGAGATCTGTTTGATCTAGATTAGCTGTATCGGGCATCGTAATATGGGCTGATATGAATATGTAGATATAATTAACATGTGAAAATATGACCATAAACCAGATATCTTTACAATCACATAATTTTCTTAAGCCCAATTGCAGTGCAGGTTTCACCCTTGAAGAGAAACGCGTCCATAATTATATATATTACGTATAATATCCCGATAACCCCTTCCAGAAATAGGCCCAGCTCCGCTCATTTGCAAAATTGACCTCGGTCGGTATACCAGTACGTACAGTACGTAAGATACGTTGCCGCCATCTCGAGGCGGCACTGCATGCAAGGATGCATCCCGTTTTACAATAGGACAACGTTAGAGGTACGACTTACCAGTTCTTGTAGCCACTCACTAATTGATACCGAGTTATGTAGTCTTGAATAACATCTATCATAATTCCTCAATCCCATGTTGGCATGCTGAAGTTACTCCGCCTGCTACATCACAGCGTGCTGTGCGTAGTACTCAATTACTCTGCAAAACCTCGTTACTATATATCTCTACTTATGTAGGTACAAGCTACCACAATAGAAAAGGCTGGGATGGTCTCCCCTGACTTGGAGCGGGGAACAGAGTAAGGCGAATATCAACATAGCGTACTATTGGAAGAGTGAATGTCCAATATGTATGTCATAACTGGCATCAGTAGAACTCTGCTACCTGTAGTTCATTTGCACAATTTAACCTAACCGATGTCACTTGCAACTGTGAAGAAGACGCCACAAAATGTGCCTCCTAACCAGCAGTGCACATTGACTCAATGGCTCAACGCCGATGCAATTAACTTCTTCAACGCCCCCTGCAGTACCTGCCATTTTAAAAATCAAGGCTCCCCATGGCCATCGAGTCCACACCTCGATCCACACCTCAACATTCGCAACTTAAACCTAACTGCCATCCACTCCGCAGGCCCCAAAAGTTTCAAGATGTAACCTTCCGGCACCCCGCATAGCTTTTACACTCGAAACTCCTATACCAGGGATCATCTGTATAGTAGGCACATTTAAAAAAAACCTAATTTGCACTTTTCCCTCTCAGCCGGGATCGCAGCTCTTGGAAAAGTAAGAAACCCCCAGTTTGAGAATTGCGGGGCCCGGAAATGTGCATGGGATGTACGACTGGTATATACTATAGTTCGACAACGGATATTCTTTTCAGCACTGCAGGGTGGCGGTTTGCAGGATGATAATATTATTATTGCGCATAATTCATTTAGATTGAATGGCGCAAATGTTGCGCAGAGTGGATAGGCTTAAGGTATCTTTGGGTATTTGCAAGTATGAAACAAATATAATTTAAAAAGGGAAATATATGTAGATACACGCGTGGCAGAGATACCAGTAAGCAGTGGTGTAGACGAGACTACTTAAATCCGGGTATCTCCACATCCAATTAGGTACATACTTCCACATTTCTTTTTTTCGCTCCACACGGTGGCAACACATCCAGTTTGTCTTCCTGTTTCCTGAGGCTCTACCCACCTGAAACACTTTATGCTTGAAACCCATATCCATAACAAAGCATTTCTTCCCATCTGACTATGGGAATGATTTGCCTTGAGCTTGTATGTCAACATATCTTTGCATAAGGTGCCTATCACTGCCGGACTGCCATGCCACTCTAGACGAAAGATCAAAGCTCCAAGTCGGGCTCACCCAATCCCCATGTGTACATGTACGTACTCAGGTACCACAAGTCCACAGGTACACAGGTACACAGGGACACGGGTAGGTACACAGGTACACGAGTATATAGGCTCATAGGTACGTAACCTGTATAGTACTTGAGAAGTAGAGATGATGACTTCCGAGTGACGGTCATATTAAAGGGATGATAGTGAGACCGCAGCTATGTGAGGGATATCAAGGCATTGAGGTAATGCCAATAAAGAAAGCGGGCGATGATGAGAAACCCTCAAGGTGTTTTGGGTATCATTTCTTCCCTCCATCGTACCGAACGTATCAAAAGTGCCGAAAGTTGCATCATGCCCCACAAACCCGAACGCCCAATGAAAGTAAATCCTACCACAGCCATTCTATTCTCTTTCCCCATTGTTCTCCGCGTGGACCTCATCTTACTGGCTATAATCTCTCAAAAATCCAACACCAACTGCGGGCCCACTTTCTCCAGGTCCCCAACCTCCACCTCCGGAATCATCAAAGCATCCTTTACGCCCCCAGCTCTTTTGACCTCCTCCTTCACTCTCTCCGCTGCCGCCCTATGGATCGCTTCCCTCACAAACGTCCTCGTGTACTCCCCCACCGCAGCCACAGCCGCATTGCTAATCCGTGTCTCCCTCTCACTCGAATTGCCACTCTGCCCCGCAAAGAACTCATGCAAGATCCTAGAGAGAAGCTGACGGGGTATTTGGGCGGACTGTGGGGCCTCTGATGAGGCAGCGGGTGGTGGGGAAGAAGGGGAGCGGGGTGGTGGTAAGGGTGACGATGGGCCGGGTTTAAGATTGTCGGCAAATTTACGAGGAGCATTGGATGGTCTTGATATTGGTGGCATGTTTGCTGTGATGTTAGAAGGTATGATCGTTGATCTGAAGCGGGTCTGGTGGTTTTGGGGAAGGGATGGACAACCGCGTCTCGCGTTCGCATCACGTGTCGCATCACCTGACCCCTTCCGGATCTGTGCTCTGTACGAAGATTCCAACCTATGTGAATTGCCTATGTGAATCTTCTACGACGGGACTATGAATTCCTATTCCCAAAAGTAGACTACGTGTCTGTTCTTGCTGCAACCAGACTATGTTCTCGTCACGTACCTCACATTGGAATGTGGTGCGACATCCCTCCGCGGGATATATTCACCTATGATAGATTACTCTTGCATACACATACACATATCATGCCCATGTCCATGCCGCCTGCTAGTACCGTATATTAACCCCGCCAGTGATATATAGATTATTATAATTACAGGTTAAACTTACACAAAAAACGGAGAAGACCCATGTACCTAACCGTTTCCCAAATCCAAGTACCCATCGACCACCCACTCCCTACCCAAACCACTATTGTACCACTGGCACATGAACATGCAACAGCAAACCTTGTACAGTACCTTCTATAACTTGACCTGCAATCAAGAAAACAAAAAAGGAGAAAAAGAACACAGTAAGGGATATATGATTGAGCAAGACTTTTCAAAACGACAATGTTGGTCTGCCATCAAAGAGTAGTTAAAGCAGAAAATATATAGATGAACATGAATATCCGGGTTGAAGTTTAATATAGGAAAAAAAGCACCAGTGTTCTCGGTATGCCCCAAAATCTCTGGCGGCTTAGACTGTGGAAATGAATCCTAAATGGAGAGGTATTAATAAAACCGGATGCATCGATGATGTGCTTTAAGACCATTGGGACTCTGCTGGGATCCTCTGTGACCTTCCAAACAAGTTGAACATACTCCTCCCCCTCTTTACCGCAGCTTTCTCCGCGTAGGTTGATTGCACGGTTTCCCTTCCCGAATCCATCGAACACACCGTGTTTGAGGGTGGCCGGTTCTCGTCTAACTTATCCATCCTAGACATTCTTCCACTCAAAAATCCTTTCCTCGCTCTCCCGTCTGCACTCCCATCGGTACTTGCCATGCTCATCCTTGTCGATGATCTCTCTTTTTCGAGCATATCTAAACAAGTAATCCCACCCATAGCATAGTTGCCGGCATCTGGCTCCACAAACCGAATAAAGCCCCTAGAGCTCGGCACCCCGAGATTCGCACTCAACCACTCGGAGATGAGAGCGACGTTGCGTTTGTTGCAGGTAGGTGATATAAATGAGAGGGAGGTGATGGTGAGTAAGTAGCAGCCGTCGAATGTACCGCCCATCATCATGCAGCTAGAGTGGTCGATAGAGACAGCGACGGTTTCTTCTGTCCGGGAGAAGCGTTTAGCAATGACTTGGGAGAAGGATTTGATAAAGTCGAATTCGTTTTCCAGCTGTGGAGTAAATTGGCATATCAGATTTCTCTCCGGTATTTAAGTTTGGCGTGATTTGAAGCAAACCCACAATTACATTCGTCTTCATTTCCACCCAGACACCTGCTGCAGCAGGAACCTTTTTCCCGTCCTCCCTCACTGCAAACGCATCATTGTAATACGCATGCCCATTCTTTCTGCTCTTCAAATCACTCTTTGAGGACTTCTTTCCTAAACTCGACGGATCGGCAGGTGTAGCTCTCCCCGAGTCTCGTATTATCTCCACCATTTCAATTTTCTGAGGCAATTGCACACCGTCTTCACTTATGTCGTGCATTTGATAGTAATTCGTCTCTGATTCGCACAGTGAAATGGGCCTTTGCTGTTTCCGAATATCGTCAAGCACTGGGGGTGGGGGCGAGGTCACTTGAACGCTCCTTGAGGAGGGCCTCTGCACGAATTTATAGGGTTGCATCTTCACAGAGATAGAGTGAGCTCGCTTAGATTGCATATCTTTAGAAGCTTGCAAGACACATGCAAGACTGCTTGAACAAGCTCTTAGCTCAGACCCTAATTCCTCTATAAATAACTCGCTCTCACTGCGCTGAATTGAAGATAAGCCGTGTCTCCCCGTGAGGCTGTGAGCACTCCGAGGGTTTCGAATCGGCTGGAAAAGAAGGCTTTAGGAACGAGAGAGCGGTCTGTGATAGTCCGAAAGCAAGTGTATCATGTGCTTCGTATATGTACGTATATATATGTGCATGTATACAGCAGTTAACCTGGTTCACACTTTATAATACACGCTGCGCTGGCCATTTGGGCTGCGATGCCTTAGCAGAGTCTCAGACACATTGGTGCGATTCTCAGAAATGCCCAAATCATAACGGGTTGAGATCTTCTTTCTGCCCAGATTTCCCAAGTAGGAATCGCAGAGATGAGGTAGCACACAGTTGTAACCAGAATTACACACATGGCCGAAGAATTGAAATAAATTCGATCAGCCCGCACTCGCACTTTGTACATGCATTGATGGGCAAGGCTTGGTATCCCAAAGTAGTGTTGGTCTGCGCGGCAGCCAATCAATGAGCGAGCTCGACAGTCCCTTTGGGCTGAACATTTCAATCAAAGGGAAAGAAATGTGGGGAGGAGAAATATGGCAAGGCGCTGAGGAGATTGCTGTTGCAGTGGAGCCAACAAATGACTGGCTAAGGACGGCAGGAAGCTCGCAGAAACTGAGACATGCATGCCTTGATGGAGGTTCGGAAATATGCTAGTCGCTGCCAACAAAGAGAAGTTGAAGGCAAAAATAAAAGCCACCTGGTGTTCAATTCTGTCGTTATCATACCTATAAACCTAGCTGGAGTCAGCACTGGGTAGGCGAGGAACGTTCCAAATCCGTGCAGATAATTAAGTCCAATTCAAAGCAAATCCAATAGAAGTCCAACGAGCCAAGATCTAAACTGCGAGCATAAGATGATTCCGTCCCTCTCAGTAATCACACACGGTAGATCTAGTCTGCTGTATAAATAAGAGTAAAGCTTGTCTGGCTAGGTTCAGCAATTAGTGATGGATCGGTATATCTACTTCAACTGAAGGAAGGCATCAATACCAGGGAATATATAGTGCCAGTTCGGCAAGGGATTGGATTTCTGGCCAGTTAACCTAAGGAATCATATATTTAGATACTGGCATATTTCGGTTGAAGTAAAGTCGCATGTGCTGTTTAGAACCGTAGTTGTAGAAATGACAAGTATCTTGAATCTCAGAGGGCCTCGAAGGCAAGTTAGGAATGCTAGCAATGGAATTTGGGCTCTCGAGGCTATGCCAAGCAGACTATTAATGGAGCCAACCAAGCAGTAGAACTAATCGACTGCCCAATTTGTCGGGTGTCACGTCACGCACACTAGCCAACTGGGATATTATGACGAGCAAATGAGTAAACCAGACTAGTCTCATGCCAAGACCCGGCCCTACTCCGAGCGTAAAACCAGACTAGAATGAGTAGCATATGACTCTATATTACTAAACACTTACATCTGATAAGAGATAAGTGACTTGGGTGCAGCTTTTGCAACCTGCGTGCTGTATATTAGTTCACCTCACTTGCAATTGAGGGTAGTCACGTTGGCGCTTTCCTTACTCACTCGATCACGCTGGGTAAACCAGCGTGGCATCAATCTTCCAAAAGCTGGGTTTTCGAGACTCCGATCGCAGTCATTTGCCCACCAACGGCACTATCGGCCCTACAAAGCTATCGACGCTTCAATCGACAGGATGAAGGTTACGTGCCAGGTCGTTACCACTCCCACCGTTGATACCGCTGGAACCTCAATTCTCCTCAGTTTGGAGACGAAGAAATATTTGCTAGGGAATCTTCATGAGGGAATCCAGCGAGCTCTCCTTCAACGGAAGGTCAAGACAGTCAGAATTTGTGATATCTTCTTGACTGGAAAGACGGAATGGAAAAATGTTGGAGGTCTCTTAGGGATGCTTCTCACTCTGGCGGATCAGGAGACAGCAAGGAAGGCAGACCACCAGACCAAGCTTGAGGAGGCAATTGAGAGGAACCGAGCGTTTGCAGAAGGGAGAGGTGGTGGTGGGACTCCGCCAACAATTCCAGAGCCCTTCGAGAAGAAAAATCTGACCATCCATGGGAACGACAATCTCATGCACACCATAGGCACCACGAGGTCTTTTGTATTCCGAACCTCTATGAACATAAACTTTAACGAAATCACAGGGGATTTTGTAGACGAGTTTCTGAAGGTCCATCCGATGAAGATTTATCCTGATGGTTATGTGCAAAATGCTATGGACACCAGTGCTTCAACTGAATCATCGGGGATGGGTTTCAATGGTGGTCGAAAACGGTCCTGTAATGGGGAGCCCATAGCTCCAAGGACACGGGAAGAAGTACTAAAAAATGTCGTTAGAGATATGTTCAATTCAGTGTGGACAATGGATACCTTGATACCGGAAGATGAACTCCCCCCAAATGAAGATACTCCCGTATCTGACTTAAATACACTCCCTGCCCCTCTTGCTCTACCGAAGATGGTTCGAGCACCATGGCCAGCTGCTATGGTAAAGAAACTTCCTCAGTCAAAACCTTCAGCTGCCTCTTTATCCTACTTTGTTACCCTGCACCCACAACGGGGGAGGTTTCTTCCCCAAATTGCAATGGAACTGGGTATCGAGCCTGGCCCACAATTCAGAGAGCTTACAGAAGGGAAAAGTGTCACTACCCCAGATGGAAGGGTTGTAATGCCGGAAGAATGCATGGAACCCCAGAAACCGGGAAAGAATATATTGGTGTTGGATATCCCTGACAGGAGCTATGTGGGGCCGCTTCTGGGCCGGGATGAGCTTCAAGACGAAGGCCTTGAAGCAACAGTTTTTTGGCTCCTCGGCCCCGAGGTAGCTAAGGATGAAAGGTTATGGGAGAAAATGCAGAAATGGACCCAGGCCACGGTATGTTAACTTATGAAGCACCTTGCATTGTGGCATTCACTCACCCATATAAATTCATAGAATGTTGTCTCCTCACCTGATCTTTGCCCGAATGCTATTACTCTCGTAGGTGCTGCAAAGGCTGCCACAAAACTCAATTTATTACATCCTGACCACTTCCCAATCCCCATCTGTGAGAACGACCCCAACTTGGTGGCTCCTGAGGGCCTGGCAAACCTTATACTTGCCAGACCTCAGCAGCAACTTTCGATACTACCGAAGTTCAAAGTGCAGCAATTGCCAATCCCAATGACGCTAGAGGATGGTAGATTTGATATTGAAGGCGTCCGAGCAGAAGCCGAATCAGAGTATATTAAACTAGCCAAAGAAGCGAGGAAGAAAGTAGAAAATGCTGAGCAACCCGAGGGGTTGGGGGAAATGCCAGGGAACGAAGTTGAGATTATACCCCTTGGAACTGGGAGTGCCATGCCTTCGAAGTATCGAAATGTTAGTGCTACATTGCTCCGAGTACCTGGTGCAGGGTCTATCTTGTTCGACTGTGGCGAGGCTACGCTTGGTCAGCTTGCCCGTTTCTATGGACAGGAAAAACTTCCAGAAGTTTTAAAGGATATTAAATGTATCTACATCAGCCACCTCCATGCCGACCACCATCTCGGAACAGCTTCCGTTTTAAAGGCAATTTACCAAGTGAAACATAATGGTAAACCGGCGCCATCAACCCCTTCAAAGGCAGTGACCCCCGATCCGGAAGTAACCATGGCAGATGCAGGCTCGACGCCCACTGTGTCTCCCCTTCTTGATACCCCTGATGACATTATGTGGGTGATTGGCTTAGGAAAATATGATGGGTTGTTGAAAGAATATGCCGACGTTGAGGATATCGGGTATTCATGGATCAGGTACATTGCCACAGAGGAAATACGAACCGGACAAGGGAAGACATTACGATAGTAAGAATTACCCTCAGATTACATTGGACCAAAAGCTAATATATATCACAGCCTCGAACAATTTTACAAGGCCCTGAACATGTTGGAAATACAAACTGCAAAGGCTAACCATTGCATTGGTGCATCCACTTGTGCATTCACATGGAGGGATGGGTTCAAGTTCGCCTACAGTGGTGACACTCGTCCAACCCAGGAGTTTGTTCGGATAGGACAAGGTGCCACCCTTGTTCTCCACGAAGCTACCTTCGATGATGAACTCCGTGGTGAAGCCGTAACAAAGAAACACTCCACCACTTCCGAAGCCATCAAAGCGGGAATGGACATGGATGCTAAGGCCATCATGCTTACTCATTTTTCTCAACGGTACCCTAAACTACCAGTGATTGCCGAGGAAGGACATGGCAAACAGAAGATGAAGGTTGCACTTGCATTTGATATGATGAAAATGAAGGTTGGAGAGTTTTGGAGATTTGAAAAGTTCATACCTGCATTGAGGGAGCTGTACAAGGATGAGGCCGATGAGGAGGATGCTCTTGTGGTTATCGAGGAAGACGCAAAGCCAGAAAACACCATAAAGGCACAAGCGAGAAGGAATGAAAAAAAGCAGAAGAGAGAGGACGCAAGGGCGAAGAATAATAGAAGTGAAGAAAATCAGCGAAATAGCAGGGGGGGAAGGGGATGGGGGAAAGGAGCCGAGGGCTCGAAGCAGCAGCCGAGGAAGCTGTTACCGACTGAGGAAGTCATTGCCCCCTTTGATCCGGCTACACAATCGATCCCCAAAAGGTCACCAAGCACTAATCAGGGATATTTCTAGACATGTTCACATATAATTCGCATAGTACTGTATTATAGAGAGATTTGGGGGGTAATTCAAAAATAGACATGACTGCTTCATGAGGCTGATGCTCATGGGACCCTGACAATGCCACGAGAGGTTGTGCAACCAGACTAGACAATGCTAGTCTGGTTGGCACAAGAGACAATGCCCAGTACATTAATTTTGCGCACGCTCCTGCCACTAGCGTGCTGGGGGCAAGGTTGAGGTGAGCCCTAGTCACGTGGTCTTGGCAATCGCACAAATCACCACAGTCACAGCCTCCTCACACAAGCTAGCCTGAAACCTCTACGCCAACGTTGTATCGACAACCGCGGACGACAACGATCATAACGACAACCCGACCTTACGACAACCCGACCTTACGACAACCCTTTCGTCGACAGACACATAATACAATATGGTGGGCACTACCACCAAGCAGTGGCATGGAGGGATTGTTACTGTCGGAAGGAGGGTAGATTCAAGTGGTGCGGATTGCTAATTGGAGTTTTCCTGCGGTGATATAGGCCCCTGCAGCTGGTGGAAAGAAGCAGAAGAAGAAGTGGTCCAAGGGGAAGGGTTAGGTCACCGCCATTCCATTCCGTTTCACTGTCTCTGAACTTCACCATCGCCACAAAAACTGGATAGAGGACGGAAATACTGACTCGGGATTCGTTGGAACAATGTAGTCAAGGACAAGGCCCAACACGCCGTCATCCTCGACAAAACCACCTCTGACAAGCTCAACAAGGACGTCCAGACCTACCGCCTCATCACCGTCGCCGTTCTCGTCGACAGACTGAAGATCAACGGATCTCTTGCCCGTAGGGCGTTGACCGATTTGGAGGCTAGGGGTGTTATCAAGAAGGTTGTTGGGCACTCCAAGTGCACTATCTACAGTACGTTTACTCCATCCCCCCAAAGGTAGAAACAATTCCTCAATCAGTGGACTGACTTGTTCCCAACGTATAGCTCGTGCCGTTGCCGCCGCCGAATAAATAATCAAATATTCCACACCACCGCCATCTTCATCGTCACCAGTTATCATGCTGCAATCTTCTGCTTCCTTCTCGTTTCAATAAATCACTTTGCGTGGGCCGGGCTGGGTTTTATTTTCTTGTTCCATTCATCTTTTATGGGATCCGGATCTTTAGGGTGTCAAATACTGTGTTGTTCTACCTCCTGGAAACGCTGGCTTTTGCGGAAATAGAAAAGCAATGAAGAAAAAAATTGAAAAAATCGTTGCGTGTGGTGGGTCAAAGCATAGATGGGTTCCTTTGGGTGGCAGATTCATTCTTTGTTGTATGAGGGGTCAATTGCTGGAATAAGCCTGATAGGCTGAGACACAGACACTCATCCCCCCCTCCTCCCTCCGAGTGCAGCGTCACCGAGCAATAGAAATGGACCTATGTCGGGCCTTCCCCCGGGAGCTTTCATTGCTGCCAAAGTAGCATGCCCTTACCAGGTAAGCTGTGATGCCATAACAAGAAGAAATGGATTTATTCCCAGCAATATAGTATACACCGTATAACGAAGCACTCCAACTAAACCATGACCAAGTAATCTTCCCCACCCTTTCCCACCCTCCTTACTCCGTCTTCTTCGGTGGCCTCTTCTTCAAAGCATTCGCACAGATTGACCTAACCGGCTCCCCACTAATATCCCTATGCTTCACCTCGCCCACATACCTATACCTCTCATGATTCCTAAAAAACCCATCCCAATGGCTAATCGTACCCACGACCCTCTCCCACGCCTCCACCCTTCTCTTCTCCGCCCTCGCCCTCAGCTCCCTTTTCCTCTCTTCCCTCAGTTCACCAACCTTATCCCCCCCTTTCCCCTCATACCCACCATCTCCACCCCCAAACCTAGCCACCAACTCGCTCCAATGTCCGGACTCGAATAAATCAAGCTCATCGTCGAGTTCGAGGAACATGCCCTCAACACCGCGCAGATCCCACGTCCGGTCTTCCTTGAAACAGCCAGTGACGAAGCCACGTGCTGCGTCGGCGCCGGTGAAGACGCTGTAGCCGCCTCCCGGGCCGTAGGTGGTTGGGTTCGAGGAGACGTCAAAGACAGAGCCGTTGATGGCGAGCAGCAGCGGGAGGGAGGGGTCGCGCCCGTCGTGGAGGGAGAGCTGCTCGTCCGTGAATACTCTTATCGTGGGTTTTTGCTGTTTGGGGGGGGGGGAGGGAGTTGTTAGTGACTATACTTTCGTAATGGCGTGGAGGGGAACGCACCCAGTAATCCCACCGCGCCCAGGCAGGGTGATACCCGAAGGTGAAGCTTTCCCCATCCATGATAAGGTAGCTTAGCGCAGGGACCATGAAGATGGCCCCGCCTACGGCTTTTAGAACGGAGCCGAGCGAGAAGCAGACATTGCTGCTGCTACTGCTGCTTGTGGTTGACTTTGACTTTGTAGATCCGTCCGCCGCGCTGGCAGCGGCGGGGCGGCGCTGACGAGGACCCGCGATGTCGGCCATGAGAGGAGGGGATTGATTACCTGATTTCGACATGTTTTGTTGTTATAATCAACAAAAGCTGTCGGTCAGGGGGACTTTCTTCTCCGCCACAAATTAAAAAAAAAAAAAAACGTAAAGATAGCCCTCGAGTTTCTCCGAGGTAAATATGCTCCCCCACACTCCTCCCACCTTCCTCCAATCCCAATACGAAAAGGCCACATATTAACTAGATTAGAGTACACCCCACGTCCACAGTAAATTTAATTCTAATTCTTTAAAGAAAAAAAAAAAAAAAAAAAAAACTCTGGCATTTGCACCAACCCCAGCCGGACTAGGGGTAAATATCTACCAGCGGAACCCCCTGCAGTGGCGTCGGAGTATCCGGAAGGATGCCCCGGAAAATGGTACACCGGGAGGTTTGAACATCCTTCCCAACTTTGATGCCTAGGGCTTCTTAAGAATGCGGGGTAATATCATATGTATACTGTATATATGCTGCCAGGCGTTTCATTATAATTTCATATTAAGTACCAGACAAGACCACCATTATCATGAGAAAGGGGCCGTGTAATTTAGTATGCATATACTAATCACTATCACTCACTCACGACGTCGCAAAGGCACTTATCGGTCATTTTTTATATTTCCATCCTCCACATCAAAATACAACTGAAATGCAAAAAGTACAAGTGCCATCCATATACCCATCAGAAAAATCCAAGTGTCAAATCCCAAACCCATCAAGTCTAATTCCGTCATCCTTCGATACCAGCTTCCATCCCCAGTCATAGATCTGAGAATAGTTCCTCCCATTCGAGCATACCCACGATGCACTCCAAATCCCGAGCCCATGGGAACAATTAAGGAAACAAACGTTATCAATCGAGTCAAGTATTCGCCATTGCCAAATCAAACAAAAAGAAAATTAAAAATAAAAGTAAAAAAACACAGTATATACCCACGGGAGGGAGGAAAAACACCGTAGGGAAAAAAAATTATCCTTTCCTCCCCATTCCCACAAAGGCCACAACAAAGGTAGCTCCAAAAATTCAGATTTTCCAAAAAATCAATTAACGCCTTGCACCCATTAACAAAGCATAGAGACAATTATGTGAAAGAAAGAACAAGAAAAGAGGAATTGCATCTCGTAAAAAAACTATCCTCGCCCAATAATATCTCCCACTCGCTTGAATGACTCCATCACGTCAAACATCCTTGCCACGTCCTTACACCTCTGCCTGTACTCTGGTGTATCCTCTTCTACTGGAGTCTCTCTATCCCCTACTACCTCATCCGTAGAAGAGAATGCTTCCTTCACATCAACCTCGCCATTGATTACCGCTTCAAGAGTGCCAAGTAGCGAGTCTAACCCAACACCCGGCGCTAACTTTTCAATTCTATCGGAGATGTTACCTTGCTTAGCAGCAACAAGGTCCTCCAAGTTGTCGGGCATTATATAAGACGTCTGCTCCTCGTCCGCATCATACATTTCATAATCTTCCTCCTCAACCGGGATCAAGGGGGTCTTCTCGGTGTAGTTTGGCGAAAACCCGTCAACCGGGGGTGGGAAAGCCCCCCAGTCGATAAACTCCTCAGCCTTAGCCTTTGTGGCCTTGCCAGACAAGTCTTGAAGGTTTACTGGGCCTTGAGGAAGGTGAGTAACAGCGTAAACCTGGGCATTTGTGGCCCATATAGGCGCCCCGGCAACGGGGCCATATGCGAGTGCCCAGTCGTCATTGGCAAGGTTTAGCATATTGGGGTTTGGGTCCTTGTGATAGCTTGGTTGAGGCTCAGGGACAGGAGCTGGGGTGGGTTCTGCCGGTGCTGGAGCAGATGTGGTGTCGTGACCTTTCTCAAGCTCAGCTAGAAATGAAGAAAACGCCGGGGATCGGAGAACGCTGCGGGTGAATTCCTGCAGCTGCTGAAGCTCGGACTTAAGAGTAGTGTTTTCAACACGAAGCTCAGCTGCTTCAGAGGTCTTATTGGCGACTTCAGCTTCTAGTTGGCCAATGTATTCTAGAAAGAATTGTTAGCAGTGGCTCATTCAATGATCATATGCCGTGAATAATCTCACCTTTTCTTCGTGATCGGAATGCCCTCGCAGACACTTTATTCCTCAACTGTCTTCGTTCCTTACTAGACAGCTTCTTTCCCTCCTCGCTAGCCAATAATCTCTCATCCTCATCCATCTCCTCCTCATCTTTCTTCATCCTCGCAATATGTGGGAGAGTTTGGCTGGGAGACGAAGCCGATGATACAACTTTAGTGGGCTTCATCCTATTCAATACTGCATCTATCCTCTGGTCAATGGTCAATTCTGACTGAAGCACTGGCGCAGGTGCACTCTTCTTTGCTTGCTCCATCATGCGTCGCTGATTCTCCAAATCCTTGTTGTACGCAGCCCTTTGCGTGTGAATACCAGCGTATAGCCTCTTGCCGTCAAACTGTGGTGGCGGTTGTGGGATATACTTGTACTCCACTCCAACTTCTGGAGTAATGGTGTTGGCGCCTAGGATTGTAGCCGGGTCAACTGTTCCTCCGCTCACCTCCGGGAAGAAATAAGCGGGCATCATAGCATTCAGTTGAGCGTCCATATCGAGAAGATCCGGCGACATGGCGATGGAGCTCGAAGCTCCGGAGGTGAGCTCTGGCACCTGATAGCCCCTGGACACCACAGGTGGGACGGTCTGTGGGTAAAGATCATAGGGGAATGAAGGTTGGATTGCAGGCTGGTTTGAAGCGGTTTGTGAAAGATTTGTTGAGGAAGAGTTCTGAGAACTTGACCCACTGTACGAAAACATATTGTCGAAGTCGACAAAGGAATCTATGTCGCCAAACGGCCCAGTTGACTCTTGTGTATTATGTTGCGATGAGTAAGTAGCACCGTTTCCGCGATGCATTATTTTTAACTAATCTCTCGCAGGAGTGGACTCCTAACTGTAATTCTTCGATAGTTTGAAGCTGACGTTTAGAGTTGTGACGGTTCCCAGCTTCGCTAAATCAGAGATGATGTATGCCGTATGCGTAAGGTAAACGAACGATGGTTTGTCGAAAGAACCGATGGGAGGAAGCTGGTGATATTTGGGAAAAAAGGGAGAAGAAAAGCTGAAAGGAAGGGCAGATAGGGTAAATCAAAGCTATGGGAGGCATGCCCAGGCATGGATGCCCAAGCATGGCATGGATGCATGTGGGTACAGGGCTGTGTGTGGTGTGGACGTTGTGAGTTCGAGTTCGAGTTCGAGGAAGTGGTGGAACAGGCCCTAGTACGCTTGCAGCGACGCACTGCGATACCACTGCTGACTCCCAATATCGTCTTGCACCTCACCTGCGCTGCAATACGGCCTTCTATTGGCCCGGCCTGGGAATAAGCTACCAGCATTGTCTTGCGAAGTTGTGGAGTGCAAGCCAGTACCTGATCCTCGGCCCAGTTGTAACGACTCTGCTTCTCTGACAGTTCCGTTCGAGTCTGATGTTTGCCGGCGGGGCAGTGCCATGCAAATGTGGGAAACTGGTTCCAAGAATCCTCTCTGGAACCTCGCACTTAGGTAACGGCCTTCTGGCATTGCACAAGCCTGGCCGCTCCCCTTCAGACTTATTATCCACATATGCAGAGGCACCGCAGCCGGAGTGCAATGGCAGCGTTAGCAATGCCTTCTGCTTTTTAGCGACATTAACAGCCACTTCCCCACCTTCCGGAGGATCCGAGTTCACGAACCCAGCGCTGATACTTGTGCAGAGCTGCGAAGGCTCAGCCAAAGAGAAGCCGCTATTTTTACTCATCCCCCCCAGGCGGGGGGCGGACCAGCCAGATACGAAGCGGGCAAAGTCAGAAAAGGTGACGCGTAATGCCCTCTGGGCGCCATGCCGCTTGCGGAAACTGCACACCGCCGAGCAGCCAGATCCCTGCAACAGCAATAGCAGAATTCGAGATGAGATTTGCTTCGTTTCAGATTTTTGCGAAGGAATCTCAAGTTAAGCTCATGAGATTCGAGAGTAGATACGGAGTATGGTACCCCAGCGAGAGTATCAACTGTGAATGTGTTTCAGGGGTGGCATCCTTTCACGGCGGTATGAACGGCCCCCAGCGCCAAGTGCCGACGGCCTTCCATTCATCCGTACATGCCACCATACCTTGCCATTCAGAACTCGCGAAGAAATAGACATTCTCTTGAAAGTATTAATGCAAAACTTTAACCCATCAGGCAACCAGTTATTTTGCTCCTTAATCTGCTCATACATATACCAACAATCAGAGCCGTATCATACATAAGTTAGCAACTGCGGAGCTCAAAAATGGGCACCAGACCCTGGAGCCCTTTATCTACAGTATTTTACCCTCTAACTTATTCAGAGATTCACCGATAGCAACGTAGCCGCTTTTGGCACAATCAAACCATATCAAATATGCATTCCCAACAGGAGCGTTACCTTTGGAGAGTTATCTCTGCTTGTATCCACATAACCTGTGGCCTCGGCCATATGTATAAGACACGTTCAACTGTAAAACTGTCTGGTGACTTATTGCCTACCGTTTGGAAGAAGGCTACTGCAGGAAACGGTTGATGTAGGTCTCCAGTTGCATGCCAGCATTATTGACTAGTAGCTTGCCTAGGCGACTACAATTAACAAAAATTTGTTTTTTTGTTTTGTGAGTCAGTTTGAATGCCATGCATGGATAAACACCGGCCTAAGTTAAACAATCGGAGTCTTCAGCTTCCGAAAATCCCGTGATGGCATACGCAAAGACTAAGGCTATGCAATGCTGCACGTATGTTGTCATTAAGGATTCCGCCCATTGGTTAAGTATTTGGATTGGGTTAATCATCATAAGTTAGTTTAATCGATTTCTCTCCAATTTCTCTACCGATTGAGTTGGTAAGATAAATTTACCAATTAGGCTGCATCCCGTACGTGTGTAACACCTGAATACGGAGGTGTTAACATCCACAGGATGCATTCTCACATTTTTCCAAGTTATTGATGTAGGGTAAGTGTGGGAATGAAGATATGAATAGCCATATCATAAACCCATCATACATATTGCGGAGGACTTCCGTGAGACGCAGTGTCAGCATCTCCTTGGCTTGTGTGGTTATTACAAATTGCTTGCCTTACTTCATGCTATGCAAGATTCTTAGATGCTCAAACCTGGCCAATAACCCAGTAGGGTAAGATATTATTGGAGAAGAACAAACTACTTGTAATATATATGTATAATGTTACAGAAAGATTAGATAGTGTCTTGTGCGACAAAGGGTATCTCTTGCCAAGTCTAGGCATCTCAAATATAACCAATTCTGTGAGACTCCGGCGTAGTTACCTTTTTGAGGCATTTCAAATTCCCCATGGTAATTTATTCTCTATTCCTGAATGCCTTGTGACTTATATAATATAAGGTGGTCATTCCTATTCCGACGCAATGGCTATGCTTTCCCAAATTGGAATGGTCTCGACTTATACGCCTAGTGAAATACCAGTTATATCTATTATAAGTAATGTCTTCGGTTATTCTGGTTGGCACAAGCCGCTCGTAGAGCGGTCTTCGGTAAGCCGAAGGATAGTAACCTGGCTACTGTTATAATGCAAGCTATTGAGTGACAGTGCCTCAACCTCGTCCGAAGCGTGGCTTTTGAGCAACGTTTCCTACACGGGGCGCCCCTGGACCTGTTGTCAAGACAATGAGCCTTGTTGTAATTGAGACCAGATCTTCATTTTTCAATTATAGAAACTTAAGGGCCGGGTAGCTTGCTTCTCGAAGCTGTAAATCCTTCCAATTTCGTCACAGATCGAGTACCGGTTGGGATTTAGGGTTGCTGGTGGATCATGAACTCTGCTCCGCCACTGCCTGATGCAGCCTGCAGAAGCTCGTTGATCGACAGAACGTTGTGGGGGAGTAATTACCTAAATGCTGACATGAATATTTCCATTTCAAAGTCGGCGGTGTTATGGCTAAATATAGCCGTGACTACATCGCATAGCCGACGCTATCATAGAAAAACTCCGATAGGCCGCTTTTGAAGTGGCATTTTGCACTCTTTCTATGCGCCTTATTCAGATGATGTATAAATTTTAAGTATCAATTAGCAGTGCAACTGGCTTCCCTGACTCTGAATCTTAATTGGCGTGCCACAAACACTTACAATTGAGCTACGGATCCTCCAGATCCTCCGTGGCTAAGTCCAGGCAGATGGCATACGTATTACATGCGTTCTTTGTGCACATAGCAGTCCACACGCCACAATAGCCTGCTCAATATGGTCAGTACAAACCAATGACGCTCAAAAATTCCCCACCCATGAGAGATTGATATTGACAAGACAGTGCCTGGCAGCCATATCCTTCGAAGAATAACGGCCACTCCAGCGAAGGCTCTAAAATCATATGTATTGATGCACCCAAATGCATATATATTGGTTGCACGCGTACGCAACCCCATGATCGATTATCAACATGATACCACATGTAACCTTAGCTTTTCGGCAAGGTAAAGCCTCAGACTCTTCTAGACTTATCCTGAGCAGGGAACTCTGCTTTACTTCATGTAGCCGCGGTTCCGGCATGAGTGTTTTGTTCTCGCTGCGCGCGGGGCATGGTACCACCATCATTCCTGAAACAGGCCTGGCTGGGTTGAGGGACCAATTGATTCCTCCTTTAGATTACCTGCAGTTACCTTCGCGTCAGGTATGTTTGAGATATAGCCCATGACATGTGAGGATCATGCCAACACTCCTGTCAGCAATTTCGTACTGTTGTGAGTATGCCCATGCACAAGGTACAAGTGGCAGCCTTCCTCTGGAGGGCTTGAGCCATACCTAAGCGTCATAGCCCCGCTGTGAGCTGGCATTCTTGGACCGCAAGTAGCGTCACAGTAACACCGCCCGAACGTTAGCCATCCGCTTCTCGGTGCACCAGCTGTTTCTCAAGACATCCCACTGGCTGCTACTGGCATGAGTAGTGAACAAGGGCTTGGATTAAGTCGCTCCAGGAGCTGAACACCCAAGGCTATTCACACATTGACACAGGAGCAGCTTGCCTTGGGCCACAGGCGAGCTTCCTCTACCCGATTGTACTGGCTTGTTAACTCTGAGATCGACGCCTTGCATATCCGCCTCTGCGGTAAAGTCAGTACTAGGTTAGCTCTGGGTGCACGAGTTGAGTACCAACTTTACATGTTGGGCCCGCCCAATATAGCTGCTTCAATAGCTCCTTGCATGGTAACTTAGAGGCTCTGATTTGCATCTGAAGTTTTGCCCCCATCCAGCCTTTTGACGTGGTCGACCATGATAAGTGGACAAGATCTTCAGGTGGGAGGCCTGAGAAGGTAAGTCTCTGCTGGCTATCTCATCCATGCCTCTGGTACTAATAGAGAAAGAAGTCAGAGGCCATCTTCACTTTTGTGCTAGAAGCAAGACAGATGATTGTGCTTTTCGCAAGTACGGTTGAAAAAGTACTAGTGGATGCAAGGACCTAAGCCACCTAGAAGGACGTATACTAGGAGGGGCGGGGCGTTCATCTGTCCACCTTTAGCTATCGATTCATCGATGTTCCCTTGTTAGATTTAGTCTGGTAGGACTCTTCGGTTTGAAAGTATTGCTAAGAGTGATTAGTATACTCTTGATGGTGTAAGAACTATAGAAGCATAGCCAACAAGAACACCCCGTGGAAATGTAAATTCTAGTCTCAAAACCACTAGATGGCCCGCTTCAGAAGGCCTCAGGAATTAGTAAGACCGTAAGACGGTCGAAACCGGAGCCATGAACGCCCCTATTGACAATAATGTCTGTGGAAGCGATACCTACAAATGGTTAGTATCCAGGACTGGAATGTAGGCATTGATTTCCTGGGGCGGGCTAGGGGGGGGCGCACCTGGAATATTATAATATGCTCACTCTGTATTCGAGTCTGGATCTTGTGATACGGCACCATAGAACGTGAAAGGCAAGCACTACGGGCTAGTCTGGAGAGTTCCAGTTATTGAACTCTTGGTGGCTGGGAAGGGCTGCGGCACTGGTCCTGATCAGCAAAACGATTCAAAAATCAATAAATGTCAGTTCCTGTGCTGCTAGTCGTATACGTAAGACCTGTTCGGCCTTAGTTTACAAACACTAATCACGTGGGACAAACAAAGATGTGTGAAGCTGCGAAGAGCAAGTAGACTAAAACTGCTTTATTACATGCTATCGTTACTTCATGAATCCGGAGTTATGTCCACTTTCTTAAATAGCCAGGTTGGTTGCTTAAATATTAGGTACGAGGGTGAGTGATAAGCAGGCAGAAGTACTTAACTCCATGGTATGACAATTGGCCCATAGATAGTGGGTTTACGGTAGTTTTGAGTTAACGAACTACTCCTGTGGTAATCAAAACATGCTAAGGTATACAGTTCCCTTTTTAGGCGCGGGATAAAATTAAAGACTAAAATAATGGAAGATCTCGCTAAGCGATTCACGTGACCTCACAGGAACGAGATCAGGGTAAGCATAAACAGAAAGGGTATATATAAGAATGAAATTCACAACGATAACAGCTTCTATGGGAATTGAACCTCAGTTACTCTGTCAGAGAGACATTATAACCAATCAGACCAACATCTTTCATCATTTGTATTGGCAAACATATATGTAGAGTGCAAAAAGAGACAAAAACACGAAAATTCCTAATGATTTTTCTAAGCCCCTATAATAGAGTGTAAATTACCTTTCTTTATCCTTAATTCAAAGGGTAGTTAGGAAGGAGTAGGTAAAAGGTATAAGTGTCCCTTGCCTGTGGGTCATCCCAGCTGAAAGGCTGTCTGGGTTGCTCGAATATCGACTGTCGATTTGCATTCTATTGACTTCTCGTGCTTCCCATATATAATCGGGTACCTTTCGCTTATCACTTCAAGACTGCTCGAGCCGTTCTCTGGTACCGAAACTGGCCCTTCAGGGGAAATAGGTGGTTTTTGGAAGAATATTCATACTCTCACGGAAGAATCAAGCTATTCGTAGCTGAAGGAGTAGTATGTATATTCACTGATAGATCCCGATCGCTAATTAGGAGAATGTTACCGTATATATGTTCTGGTCCGTTGCGGAATTGCAGGGCCGTTCCGGAATGGCATATATGTGCACTCTACTAGGTGTACAAAGGCAAATTGAGTGGAAACTGAGTCTGTTATTTTATACATAATTAAAGCTTAAAGCTCCGTATATCTAAACCTCCCCTTATTGAATTATGCGCCCCAAACCTCCGCTTGCCCCAAACCTCCACTTGCTCTAAAACTCCGCATATCCAAACCTCCCCCTATTCAATTATACTTTCACTTGCCCTAAACCTCCATCTATTCAATTATACTTCCATATGCTTAAACTTCCACTTGTTCAATTAATCCATTGCTCAATACTTGGGCCGAATTAGAACATGAATGATGCCTTAAGCCAGTATGACAATGAGCAGTACATAAATGCCCTTCCTTTTTGCATTGGCAGTGACGGTCTGCACATTGGCCCTTGCATTTGCAGCAAACTACAGATCTAGTAGACCCAAGGTGTGCAACTTCATGAAGAGACTTTGGCTTTTGCATTTGCCAGGTTGATGGGATAGACTCAAGGTAATTTGGTCTAATACTAGAAGGAAGCCATGCCAATTCTCTAGTAGGATAGTATTAATCCAATAACCAATAGGGATAGACTCAAGGTAATTTGGTCTAATACTAGAAGGAAGCCGCTCCAATTCTCTAGTAGGATAGTATTAATCCAATAACCCATACTCATAATATAGCTGATGTCGGTTAGAATAAGGCTTGTAGACAACTCTACAGAAAATTTGGCGATGGTCGGTTGAAGCTCGATCAATATTAGGAATGTGTAAGCTAACAAGATCACTAATTGTAATCTACTTTGTACAGTTGAAGATATCGATTTGCCATTTGCTTGCAAGCTATTGTAGTACGTTTGCAAACTTTTGCTAGTATAATATTGGTACTAGGAAGTTGAATTAGAGTAGATTGAGGTTTATCTTGATTATCTTCCTTATCTCTCTCTTGCTCATCATTACTATGACGAATGCTTCAATTGCACTGCGAGATGGAGCGGAACCTAGGGGGTGAAATTGACCCAGATCAATATCACTATTATCTTCTACCACTGACATTGTAGTAAGAGCGGAAATGTCGCAGTACGCTGGTAATGTTGCGGTGTGCAGAGTATGTTGCGGTGTGCAGAGTATGTTGCGTTAAGGAGTATGTTGCGTTGAGGAGTATGTTGCGTTGAGGAGTATGTTGCATTAAAGATGTTGCGAAGAAAAATTTCACTAAGTAAAGGTTTCCATTCCGTAATGGACTGGTCCGTTGTGGAATCCAGTCCATTCCGGTATAGACCGGTCCATTCCGGAATGGACCGAATTCCGCAACGGACCAGAACATATACATATCTTTCCTTCCAATTCCGTAATCCTATCCACTCCATCCGTTGGCCTCGCCATTTATCCATCCTGCATTTAGCTACAGGATTACGACATTCCAACGGTTTTGATTGTATAGGGGATTATAAATGAGAGGGTGCTTGCATCAATCCCTCCGGTACTCCCAACACGCGGCACAGAGTCGCTGAGCGCCGAGCTTGCAAGTTCACCTTTACTAGACCCATTGATGTCACGGGAGAACTGGTTGTGCAGATGATACTACTATGGTTCTATGGCTTGGTAAGGATCTTTGGATAGGAGCAGAAGCATTGGGTTATGTTGTCATGATATGGTGAAAGGAAATTCAGGGTAATTTTTTTCGGTTTCTGTCGGTTATATAACCCTCATATCTCGATTCCGACCCATTTTTTGCATGCTGTCAGGTAGAGGTACTTTTGGGTCTGGATTGTGCAATGGCAGCGCCACTTCGTCAGCTTGCGATCGTTCGATATCTTCCTGGCAATCTGTGCACTCTGCCTACGGTTTCTATAGATGGTTCTGCATTATTCTTTAACAATATCATCTGTTTCAATTACAAGTCTAGTAATCCACAAATTGAGTTCTTTGTTCGAATTGAATCTTGCCGAGAATGCCAATCAGAGTTATACTATCGAATCTAACTGACATTTGGTTCATTTAGTGTGATTCGGAATGCCTAATATTAGGCTAATCCCCCCCCCTAGATGCTAACTAGTCGATTGAGGAGTTTACTGCTGGCGTTTAACCTTCCTAATGAAAGCGGTTAATGCCATCTTCAAAAAAAGGCGTCCTAGACTATAGAACGGACCCTGGCCAATACTGATCCGTTATTCTATACCATAAAAAAAAGCCAACCAAATCATCGAGCATTATTATACTGCTGGGACCAATTGGTGGTACAATTGCGAACAGGTGCCTGCCAGACCACACAAGCAATGCTCTGCATGTACCGTAATCACATTGGAAGAGCCTTATTGATACAGGCTGCGTTCGGTTTTTGCATGAGTAGCCAAAACTGGTACAATAGGCCGAATTATTTTAAGTGTATGGCTAGTTGATTAAGTGCCGTGAGCGTCAACTTACTAAGTAACTTACTTGGGAACGAGATGAAGAGACAGGATTTAAAGCCCTTAGTAGACATAAACAGTGTTATGTGACTTTGCTATACGTACACGTGATTTACAGCTTACCCAATCCCCTTAGATAGTTACTGTGGAGTATAAAAATACACATATCCAATAGTACTACGTACAGCTTACCTTACACAGTGAAATACGTAGTCAGAATATTTCGCAACTTGCAGTTTTTCTACTAAGTGCTCCACTGCAGAAGTTCAATGCAATTCCACAAACAAGCAATAAACCAGCCTCTTTCCTAGTTATGGAAATTATAACTGTATATATATAGTATGTATGACATATGTGAAAAGTGTAAGAATTCGTTTGTTCGAAATTCCATTGTTCTCTTGATAGAAGAGGAGGGGCGACGAGGTGACGATTCCTTTCTTTCCATATTTGTTAAGTATATCTTTATCAGTGCTGTTTTGGCTCTTATTTCTCTTTTTTCTTCATGTAGGTTAAGACCTCACACTTCTCATTCTAGAATGCTGGAGTGACTTATGATTATTCTGGTTTAATGCTGGAAATTTGAAACGAGGGGACGTCGAATTCCGAGTAGGAGCTATATACTTATTGTCTAAATAATTAGTAATACGAATATATATATTATCATGAGAAAATCATAATAGAAAGCTATGAGATGAACATAGATCTGGCAGGAATGTGAATGCCTATAGCGGGAGCATAGGAGGACGTGATGTAGAAACTGAATATGAAAATTAAGGATACCAGACTGGAGATTTCCAACATAGATGACATTAACAGGAAGAGTGGTGGTGTAGGGGAGGGCATAAATATCGAAACGCCTAAGGTTGAGACCTCTACATTGAAGGGTCTCGTACACATCTCGTTAAAACAGGGTGCTATTAGCAACTTTGCTTCAAACCTAACCATGTAATTCTTATCAAGCTACCGCTTGGCATCTCTACCGTATTATTTCGAGAAATTGACTAGCGTCAAAACAACCGAACCACGGCAATGCCTCTACATCAAGCAGCTACCCTACAATACAGGATTAAATAGGAGAGCGCGCCCTCATTTATGGAGAAGTAGGTAATGCTTGAGTGAACAGTTGGAATTTTACACCACTAACTTGCTTCAGTTTGTGTAGGGCGACGATATTCCACCCTATCATCCTCGTCGCCAAACTTAGTGATGCATGTTCTCTAGAATAGCTTCGATCTACTTTTTGCCTTATACACTCGATCTTCCAAGGGCTTAGGCTTGCGTCCCGGTCGCGATTTTGCTTTTGCTTGTGGTGTAGCCAGGCAGATGCCGTGGAATATTGGCATTAAACGCTTATATAGGCTATAGGACTCGCTACGGTAGTCAATTTCTCGACGGGTATTTGCTAGTATTAATAAGATTTCCCTAGTGGCGCCTTTCCGGTATAGCTGTTACAGTATAAGGAAAGCAATTGGCTCGGCTGTATTGAACGGATCAGATGAATGATAACGTATACGAGGGTGTTGTGCCAACAGCATATATCGGCCACCTACATGTGAGGATTGAGCTTAAAGCCTCAGGAATGGAAACGGCAATTGCCAGTATTAAATATATAGCCAACACGTGCACTGCTAGGGCTTCGCCTGGGCATGCCCATAATCATGACGGTACTCATCGACCATGCTCGAATTTGAAAATGCGAAATATTGCAGGGACCGCTGAATATTTCTCTAAGAGTACTTAGTCTCTATACATTACCTGACCAAATTTCATAACTCAGGTACCTATCTGTTGGGCGCGGTGTAATGAGACCTTTTCGACTGAAGTACTATATGTCCAAAAGCAATGATCTAATCGACTATGAACTAGAGATGCAACTAGACTATTGTGGGCCTTTGCGCTGCCACATGAGTATGCCATTGCATTTGCTTGTGTATGGTGAATATACCATCGATTGTCGATTTCCGCTATAGATTTCTCATGGGAGTATTATGAACCGAAACTCTAAAAGGGACACCTGTGTTGCATTTTGACTGCCGCAAAACTCGGATTGAGGTCGCACGTGACACACACCTGGCCTGTTCGTTTATTGCGACCAATCTCTGAAGGATTTCGCTAAATGGACGAATAGAATCCACCTATTGGCGTCAACCTCAGACAGATTACTAGTACCGGTAGGTCCCTTGCTAGGTACGGCAAACCTATAGCAGTCCGGCTCCTACGAGCATTGGAAAGAGAAAGCACCCATAGTGGTGATTAAACCGAGGAGAGCTTGCTTCCATATAGTACCTTCAGCAGGCCGTCAAAAAAGCAAAAGATTCCTTCTTTTTGCTATTGATAAAGCTCCATTATTCCATAAGGTAATGGCTGTGAAGAAGACAAAACTTCACATTCGCCCCGCCCTGAATCGGCCTGTTGGATTGCCCTATAGTTTGAATATCTATCATAGGATATTGTAATAATGCATGGTGCTTTCTGGCCCCGGCCAACAAGAAGTCATATACCCTAGTTGAGAAGCATTTGCCTAATGAAGTTAAGTGATTTGGCACTCTTCAACCCACTTGTTCTGTGTGATACAAAATAAGCGAGAGGGAATGAGGGTTTTTCGTAATTTCGATATTCTCATTCCTAGTTTTCCGTGTTTTCACGGAAATATATATTGGTAATGACAGCTGCTCGAGATGCTTCAATTTAGCAAACGGTGGTCATCTTCAGAGGACAATCTACTATCCCGTCAACTCTCATTTATATATACATCTTCTCAAGAGGCCTAAGCTTCTCCAAAAGGGAGTCTATGGCAATGGGGACCTCCACTACAGTGATGGCAGAGTGTCTCGAGAATACGAGGGCTTTCACCACCAATGTAGGCCGAACAGTGTCGAAACGGAAACGAAAGAGCCTCTTTGGTTCATCAAAACTCCAGGCAGCGTCGGGAAAAACCAAGGGTCAATCTCAAGACTGGCCTAATGCTATCGGTGTACGTTTTGTGATAGAAAACTGGATGTTTTGCAATTTAATGATGGAAAATCACATATAGTTCAAATTCCACAAGGATGTTACCGCTCCTGTTCAGCTTCACATTATTGGGGAGTTTCCAGACTATGTCAGGTAAATTCTACAAGATCTCACTATGATTACCGAGCTCCGAGATTTATATAATTCTAGGGGTACATTATATCGTATCGGCCCTGGGGGACACGAAGTCGAGACAGATTCCAAAGGCACATTTTCAATTGATCATTGGTTTGACAGTCTTTCACAGATACACCGTTTCCATATCGTAGACTCCAAGGCTATCACCTACAACTCCCGGCACACATGTGATTCTCTCGTTGAGCAATACCGCCGGCAAGGAGGTATAGGGAACCTGTATTCCTTTGGGCAGGGGAGGGACCCATGCAGGTCCGTCTTCAGCAAATTTATGTCAGTGTTCAAGGCCTCTGTTATACCAATATCCGAGAACAGTCCCAGCAGTATGAATATTGGTGTTACCGTTTCTACTGATTACCCGGGTTTACCCTCAACTACTCCCTCCGAAAACACTAAGAACCTATACGCAAAGACAGATAAAGCAGCGTTTCAGGAACTGCATCCAGAGACATTAGAGCCCATCGGTCTAGCAGACCAGGCATTCCTTCATCCGGCCTTGAAAGGTCCCCTCTCGGCGGCGCATGCTAGGACTGACCCTGAAACCGGGGATGTGTTCAACTACAACCTCGAGCTCGGCTCGCAGACAACATATCGAGTATTCAAGGTTCACAAGGTATCTGGAAAGGCAGTTATACTAGCGACAATACAGGATGCGCCGGCAGCATATATTCATTCTTTTTTCTTGTCGAAGAAGTATGTTATTTTGTGCGTATGGAACTCTCATTTTGCTTACCGAGGAGCGGCAATACTCTGGAAAAAGAACATAATGGATGCTATGTCGCCTTATGATGGAAACAAGAAAGCAAAGTTCTATGTCATCGACAGGACCGATAACATGGACGGAGTCGTTGGTGTGTACGAGTCAGATGCATTCTTTGCCTTTCACACAGTAAACGCATGGGAAGAAGAAAGAGTAGATGGCCGAGGGGAGGATATTATCTGCGAAGTCACATCACTTAACAGCCTGGATATTCTTAAAAAGTTCTACTTCCATAACTTGCTTGGGAACCCCAAGGAAGCGGAGGATTGGTTACGGAGGAAGGAGCCTAGAATGGCGCGGTTCAGGCTTGAATCGGTGGGTACCAAGACTCCACAGGAGCCGGTGAAGAAGAGGGCAGGATACAGTTGCGGTTTCAAAATTGAGGAAGCGCTTAGAGAATATACGACTACTGAGGAACAAAACTTTGAATTGGCTACCATCAACCCAGACTACCTTTGCAAACCACATCGGTAAGGATTGCATTTCAAAATATATTGGCTAGGGCTAATATATATAGTTTCACCTATGGACTCAATACTCTCGGTGCTTCCACCCTTCTTGAAAACATTATTAAATACGACTCGCACTCTCACACGTCTATAATGTGGTCGGAACAAGGTCACACCCCTGGAGAGCCCATCTTCATCGCCAATCCAAATAGCATCACAGGAGCGGAGGATGATGGCGTGCTACTGTCTGTGGTATTGGATGGGCACAAGGGAAAGAGTTATCTACTCTGCCTAGACGCAAGAGATCTGAAAGAGGTAGCGAGGGCAGAGATGGACAGTGTGGTCCCGCTGGGATTTCATGGGAAGTATGTTGGGGGTAAGAAGGTTGTGGTTGAGGCAAAGGGTGCCAATGAGCGGGGGTGGGCGGAGTGGTAGGCATAGTATACAAATAAGACGATTGGCAGCATCAGTAAGAATATTCAGGGCTGGCTAGATATAATGTGTAACACCTAGTTGCATCTCACGATCAAGGGGATATGACATCATTATCTGAAAGACTGCCTAAAGTCGAAAGTATGCTGGTTCACGTTTCAAATTTTTCCGCTAATTTCATACATATCAGAAGAGATATGTTTGCTTTGGGTACATATTACAACGGAGGATACTATTCGGTGGCTTATGTTTTGATACATTCGGCACTGGTGGGGGTAGGGGGGACTTCATACAATTGAAATAGTTATCCTGGGAAGCAGTGAAGCAGTGTGGTACATGCAAGGATCAGGAGAGTAAAGAACGGGGATATGATTTCGGACTAGAAATATACATGTTGGGAGTTTGGGTTTTCTACTTATCTGTCTATATTCTAAACCACTGCTTCTGTACATCTTTAGAACGATATTAGCCGAATTTGAAATGAGACGAAAATAATAGTGATGGAGTATGCAAATTTATTCCTCCGCACATTTCAGCTTGGACTGCAGAGAATTTTTTTCTAACTCCTCGTTTATTTTAGTCCAATTGCAGCCTTGAGCTCTGGCCTAATTATTGATACATATGCACTTTGGTTGCCACCAGACTCTAGCAGAGATCACTAGTTGGGGGAAATGACTTTGCAGCCGTGGACTAGTCTCCCGAATTGGGTGTCTTATACGAGTCTTTAGCCTGTGGTGATATCGACAGGTGCATCCAACTGTCGATGACGATCGATAATGCAGACTTGTGGAACTCGATTCATGTATATTCGGTTACCTAGGTCCTCCGTACTTTCTGTGGAGTTGGGGTTGCACAAATTTTCGTCATGGATGTATGTCGGACTGAAACTAGTCTGGTTAGTTTAAGCGAGCTTTTGCAAACAACATGTAAGTTAGGATCGGAGTGGTAAGTACCAGTTCATATATGTATGTATATATGTTCTGGGCCGTTGCGGCATTCCGGCCATTCCGGAATGGCCTGTGCTATACCGGAACGGCCTGGATTCTGCAACAGCCCAGGCCGTTACGGAATTAAAATTTTGGTCAAAGGTTTTCAATGCCCACGGCGACTTCTACAATATTACAAAGGTACAGCGATACTCCAATATCACACATAGTAAATACCATATCCAATATTAAAGTTACTTTATAGCAAGTTAATTAAACAAAGAACAAAGTTATAGAGTGCAAGTAACTCAACAATATGAGGGGGATAAAAAAGAGCTTCGCTTGCTCAACCCTCCGCTGAATCAATCCATCAATTGCCGAACCTTCCTTTTGAAGGAAGAATCACACAATGCTTGGATTGTGGTAGAAGATTTCTTGTATTCCCTGAAAATACTAATACTGAGACGGAGATAAAAATAGAAAAGAAGGAGAAAAGAGCGGGCCTTATATGCTCATAGACCGTCCAAACCCTTACACTCACATTTAGCATTCCGAGAACATCTGCCACATTCCAATCCCATAACCGTCCGCAACATTCTAAACTCAACCAATCAATCGCTCAATAGCTTAACCTTCTACTCTCGCTCAATCCTCCCCTTGCTCAAGCCTCTGCAGTCAATCCATCACTCAATACTTAAACTGAATTAGTACATGAATGATTTGAGCCAGTATGGCAATGAGGAGTACAGATCCAGTTGAGGCAAGGCGTGCAACAACATGAAGTAACTTCGCTTTTTGAGTTTACCATGTTGAAGGAATAGACTCAAGATAATTTGGTCTAATACTAGAAGGAAGCCGCTCCAGTTCTCTAGTAGGATAGTATCGATCCAATAGGCCATATTCACAATACCTACTTACGCACATGTCGGACTCCTCATAATTAAGTTCTATTTGTCTCTTTATTTGGTGTTTAATCACTTGTACTATCTGCTTTCATACATATGCTGGGAGTGCGCATATAATGTATATGGATGTATATGCCATTCCGGAACGGCCCTGCAATTCCGCAACTGCCCAGAACATATATATATGTATGTACCAAGTACATTAAAACTAGATTTTAATATTATATACCTGATTCCCCCACTTGATGCAATGTTCACGTGCATTTCTCTTACGCATCGAATATGGATATTCGTGTGCATACATGCATACTTTATTTAGCTTAGACATCAAGAGGCTCGAAAGGCCATTGTAGCAGGGTTGGTTACCCTCAACTATCCATCTGGTCGGGGAATGTTATCGATACCAAATACAACCAATATATATGTTCAGGGCCGTTGCGGAATCCAGGCTATACCTGAATGGCCTGGATTCCACACTCGCCCAGGCCGCTACGGAATTAAAATTTTTCGTAATTGTTTGAATCTTCAACATCGCCGTAGGCAACGCATTGCAGCACCACAACCCATCAAACACCACAATTCTCACCAGCACTTTGCTTGATTACGCGACATCACAGTTCTCACCATCATTTTTCTTAATCAATGTCAATTGCAGAAGATAATGGCAGGATTGATTTGGATCAGTTAACATGCCCTAGGTTCCGCTCCATCTAGAAGCGCAACTGAGCAACGAACTACCTAGGTATCACAAAATTAAATTAGCTTACCTCCGATATCTAAATTTAAAGACCCCAACAGGCGACTTGCAATGGAAAGCCTTGAATAAATATGAGCTACGTAATGATGCACTATATTTTATTGCTGGCAAAAATAATAATGGGAAATGAGTAGTTCTGGAGCATGATATATTTGATGTTATCGCATAATTTATGATACTTTACTGGATGTAGGAAACAACAAGACCTATAATACTATTAATGATAGCAACCCCCCGAAACTGAAGTCGTTCCATGAAGTTGCACGCCTTGCCTCTACTAGATCTGTGGTTCGCTGTAAATGCAAGGGCCAATGTGTCAGACCGTCGCTGCCAATGCAAACAAGAAAGGCGTTTGTGCACTGCTCATTGCCATACTGGCTCAAGGCATCATTCATGCACTAATTCAGCTCAAGTATTGAGCGATGGATTGATTGAGCAAGCAGAGGTTTGAGCGCTTTCATACATATGGTCATATATATGCCGTTCCGGAACGGCCCTGATCAATTTGCTAACAGGCTGGCTCAATGTTTGCAATTTCTTTCTACTACGGCTAAAACTCAACCAACTACAATTGGCGTTTGGGTGAGATATGTGTGAGAAAATTGTCAGTCCATTTATGTAACCAAAGCGAGCCCGGCTCGAAGACAACAACGACTTAGTGTATATGTGGAGCTTAGTATCACGGACAACATACTATGCTCAGCCTTGTGATTATATCCTACGGATGGCCATGAACCAGATGGCAGTAGAGGATGTAGTAGGTAGATATAGTGTAGACTATATGTTTCCCTAGTTGTAAGGGTTAGGGAATAGATAGATCGACTACCAGTGCGTGGACTTGCTATGAGATGGCAATGCTGTTTGGCGTCAAGTTCAACTTTGTACTATTTATATTGCGTTTCTTTTCTCTTTTGAGTTTTGTATATCATGACGCATGGCTACTACTATACTCGTGGCCACGGCTCTGCAGCTTGGTTTGGTGGTACTTGCGTTACCCTGAACTGGGGGTTTGGCTTCCCTTCTACTGAACGTTTACCGACCGGTATACATAATACTTAAGCGATACCGATATACCACGCTTGCTTTCTCACGTTTCTTTTTTTCGTGTCTATCTATGCCTATACTTTATCGTGATCTTCGCACCTGAAATAGTGTGTAAATCATATGATACACCAAAGTCCCCGCGTCTTTATCTTCCCTTATTTCATTCTCATCATCCGCTGATTGCATTACACTCTCGGAGTTACATTCCATTAATCCTCTCCCGAAGCTCTTCAAGTTTCTCGGTGGAACTTAAAAATTTTTGCCGAGCGACTTCCCTTCGGCCTCGGGCCCAGGGAACAATCGCGAACTTCACAAGAATATAGAACTTCAGGTCCCAATACCGTTGAGATAAGACCCTCCTTATATTTACTTGTATTATTGAAAGCCGAGGTGCATGACGAGAGATGGCGCTTATGTGAAAGTTGAAGGTCTTGGTTACCAAGTCCTTTAAAATCAATCTCAAAATCTTGAGCTCATGTACCTAAGTCAACGACTAGCTTTGGCATGACCTAAACATATTTGGGGCATGACTTTGGCTGGATGGAACATTAACTTATCACAAATTAAATCTTCGTTAAAAGAAAAAAAGAAGAGCATGATGCCTGCCGATCCAGTATTGAAAGCACACACAAGTCATGTGCCTATATAGGAACATAAGAAACACCAGAACGACATCCAACATATATGTAGATGATAACTTCTACCCCTTGCCAAATCGACCTTTACCCAACAAAAAAAAACAGATATAATAAAATGACAACACAATGCATCATTTCCCGCTCCTACTCCGGCTTTTGCTTTCATCACGTTCTATTCTGCGAATCCCACAACTGCAGATCAGACACGTAAACTACTGGGATAATGTGATATCCTCTTATCATGCTCCTCTCATTCAAAAACCTTTTCTAGCGCGTTCTGGAAAACTTGGACGTTGTACTCCACCAGACCATGTTTCTCAATACTCTCTTTCCGCATCAAGCATATCAAAGCCAGATACCTGTACTCCCAAAACGAACTGCAAGTTAGCAAATTTGAACTTCAGCAGGGGGGAATATAACTAATGGAATAGGTATTTAGGACAATGACTTATTAATCTCCCGCAAATACAACACCATCCCATTCTGTAATCGTATTATCGAGGATGCCTCTGGTGATGTTTCCTCCTCCCCATTGTTCAATGATCCCGCGGACTGTGGGGGTTGGCTTGCGTCTATAAGTTGCCTGTTCGGTGATCGGCTATATCTGTAAGATGTGTCAGAGTCCAAGCTGCCAGCTACGGTGATATCAGAAGTAATCTCACCCATATATTTCGCTTATATCCACAATAACATCAATATAATCACTGCAAATCTCGTAACTCTGTACATCCACCGGACTACTATCCGTCGCGATATATATCTTGCTCAACACGTCGAACAAAAAGGCCTTCTCAATACCGGAGTTTGAGCACAAGACGTTGAGCAAGTTCTCCAGTGTTCCTAGCTGTGGTATCAATTTCTGAATAACCTTGCTAAAGGCTTCGAAAATGCTGTGGTCGTAGATACTCGTCAAGTGGTATGAGATTTGCACATTGTCGAAACCTGCATCCGAAAGCTCATCTTGCGTGCGCTGAACAATATCCCTCTGTGTGTCAATCTTGTAGTCGTCGGATAGTCCATCAACTTTGTGAATAAACACTTCAATGTTGATCATGGGATAATTGCGCTGCAACTGAATTATCGTGGCGTGGAGCTTTGATAGCGCTTCGAGGTACTCATCCTGAGCATCAAGAACCCAAATGAGTGCGCCATGCTCACCAAAGATGTTGTCAAAATCGAACGTCGGGTCAAAGAAGTCAATTTGGCCAGGGAAGTCCCAAACTTGAAAGTCCATGAATGAGCTAAATATATTATTCAGCAACATGTGCGTAATCATGAACCTGGAACGACCTACTGTATCGGGTCTTTCGTTATCCTTGTCGTACTCTCCAGGAACAGTGTCTCTGTAGGAGGCATTTTATGAAACACTACCGAGCTAATCGATGATTTCCCACTCCTACCTCGTATTTACATCAGCACAACCCCATAAAATTGCGACTAGGAATTCTGAACCTTCTCTGCCCCATAAGCAGTAACCGTGGCCTCTCCTGACCTCGCCTTAACCCTCGCTCCCCAATCCCCGTCGACCTTGAGGGCGCAGGAGAATGCATTTGGTGATTCGAATGTGGATGTGGATGTCGATATGGATACGACCTCGCTGGAAGAGCAGCAAATCCGGATGAATCCTGCAAGTAGCGTTCTATTGCTAGTGAGTACGATGAACTCATTTTGCGAGACATATCTAGCGGGCAAGACAGACTATCCAACCAACGAAGCAAGCAAGCATAGCAAGGCGCTGGAGGAAACAGGAAGGAAAACAGCGGTAAAGATAGGTCTCGTTTTAGCACCAGTAGAGATTGTATCATGCCCACTGGAGCAGAAAACAGGCAACAGTTACACAGAGACCCGGGGCGTGAGAATAGAGCAGAACACTTTCTTGCAAAATGGGAAATCAGTCTACACTGGTGGGCGCGAAAAGTTATCCTTGCCCAAGGCTGATAAAAACCTGGTTCGAGCAATGAAGTGTCCCTGTATCTCTGCGTGGTGAGGCTGATATATGTCCAACGGCTTCTCCTTCTCGACACCCTCTTCCAGCCACAAGATGCCCTGATAGGCTCACGGGGAGACAAGCAAGGAATGTATCTTGTGCAGATGTGCAGGTAGATTGGTCGTGTAAGTTACGCCGTATTATAACGTTCTTTGATACATGTTTTCCAATCTTCTATATTCCTCTTGTGATGTTCTGAGCTGCTGCCCTAATCTCAAAACGTTGTTGACGCCCGAGGACCTGGGTATCGAAGAACCACCCTTGATGAGTTATCCGTGTGGGTAACAATGGTTTCACCAGTGAGGGGAATTCCAGCAGACTGATGCCGAAAAGGCCACACCCTCTGTGAAAGACAACTGCAGGTTCTTTCAAAAAAAAAAAACACCAAAAAAACAAAAACAGACAAAAAGAAATAGAATTGGTGAGCAATTCCTGCCTGCTTGCTTGCGAACGGTGGAAATATGGTGAACTCTAAGGCGGGCGAGAAAGAGTGGGGTAGTTGGGTTTGTGAAAGGGAGGGACGGAGGGTAGTAGCAGATTCATTAGGTACCGCTGGAAGTTTCTCCTCACCTCCTGTACTTTATTTTTGGACGAAACGCTTCCCTCCTTCAAGCCCAGCCTCTCGGGTGTATTTTCTAGAAAAAATGCCTCTCTCGGATCTCCTCGAACCCGTCACGATTGACCCCACTGCTACGATGCGGCTCTCCCAGTCAGCTCCAACCCTGGTTTTGTCTTTGATACCGATTAATCCGACAGCGAAATGCGAGCAGGGCAGTTAATTTATTTTGCTTTTCTCAGGACTTAGATGCTAGCGGATAAGGTTGTTTCTTTCCCTTCAATTCGTTCGTCCGTTCAGGAGGGGGGGGTGGTAGACTTGGAATCCAGTTGTGTGATTCGATGTTTTTGGAATTCGGCAATCGACAGAGCTGATTCGATAATGCACGGAAAGGATGACCGACCGGGCCTTATGCTCGAAGAAGAGCAGATGAGGAAGATTGAGTAATAAATCGTTTGCTTACAGTTCGTGCTGATGAGAGGCTCCCGTGATGAAGTTTTTGGCTGGGGGGGGACGAAAGTACTACACTAATGACGGCGGGGCGATAACTGAAGGGACCCGGGTATGGAATTTAACGGACAGCAGCTTTGTTGTAGCCGCAGGTCGTGTGCAGCCCGTTTTTGGTACTGTGTGGTTAAGTACTTATGAGTTGGAGCGTCTGTTGTACTGTTGCCTTTCCAGCGACGTCGAGGTTGAAGAGCACTCTGCGTTTTGTAGCGGCAGCAAGCCCAGAGGAATTAATCGGACGAAAATGGTGGGCGTGTGGCAAGGCAGCAGTAATGGAGAGCTTCTGTTTTCTCACTGGGTCAGCGGCTTGGGGGTGTGCACTTTTTTTTTCTTCTTAGGAAGTTTTGCGATGTCGATCTCACGATATGAGACAGAGGATGGTTAGCCAGGATGGGGATGATAGTTTGAGTGAGAAGTAACGTGAGTTACCCGTCTACTAAGAAAGGGTTAACGTGAGGATCACTCGACGCGAGCCCGCGAGATATTTAAGCAGTGCGTATACCCAAGTACGGAGTAAGCATTCAGTAAGCATAAAGTTGATATGAAGCCCACTGGGGCAAGACCACTACCCTCACGAGGAATTGTGGAATATAAGCTGAATATCACGAGCTCATGGCTCGATACAACCCAAAGACGCCTGTGGATGAAGAACCTAGTAGGCGGCAAAGGCCTGCAACGATCATCACCTTGCCAACAGCCCACAGCCAATCCTTCAACTCTCCTCACCTCTCCTAGCGCCCCCTCCTCCGTCATATCATATCAACAGATGAGCTAGAGCATGCCAGTGTCATGTAAGTACCTATCATGCAAGGTACACGCAGCTGGCAAGTCCAAGGACTCTTCCCCAGGGCCAACTTGTCCATGACCTTCCACACAAGAAGCACGAGTCTACTCCGCCGGGGCGGGCCGACGAAAATAACTGCCTGCCCTGTCTGTAGCCAGAGCTCGTTCCCTTTTGAGCTTTTCCCGCTCGGACAGGACTTGTTCGAGGATGAGACAGATTGCTGCACAGTTACTTCATCGTGCTCCGCAATTACATACTTACTTAAGTTCACCTGCGCACCCTCACCGGCCGTGGGGCCTGCCGAGCTCGCCAAGGTCATCCATGCAAGCGCGGGAGCCGCACACTGCGTCGCAGGTCTGGCGTACTCATGACCTGACTATTCTCATAGTAGTTATGTACTTAAAGTAAAGTAAGAGTGGCTAGGCGACGTCACGGGATGTACTGTACAGCCAGAGCAAGTACCCATCTATGTATAGGAAAGGACTTCTTGGTCTTGGCAGCTCCCTCGGCACGCGTCTCCTCAATTTTTCCCAAGGACCCTGTTATCACGTTATATTTCCCCCATGGGCTCCTACCTCTTCAGCCCTCAAGCTGCACTTCTTACCGAGCATCTTGAACACACGCCAATTGTTGGTTGCCCTCCCAGCAGGTACATTGCAGACGCTCGCCACTAACTAGGATTCCTAGACCCTTATCGACGAAATCATCAACACGATCAACCTCCTCGTCACCGATTCCCTAAACATCTTTGAAAACACTATCAACCAGAGCCCCAAGATCTTCGGCTATCCAGATGGCCCAGATGGCCCCGGTTCCTTGAGCCCCGCCTCCCAGCATGAGATCAGCAATGGCATGCACCAGCTAGAAACACTTTTGGGGGCTTTAATCGATAAGAACTTTGACAAGTTTGAGATTTACGTTCTTCGTAACTTGCTCACCGTTCCGGATGGGCTAGTGGGATGGGTTAGGCTACCGCATCATAAGGTATTTCCTCCTTGCCACCCTTCCTACACTATCCTTAGTCTGGTTGCACTACCCTTCGCCGGGGGTAGTGCAACCAGAATTACACTATCCTCTCCAGTTGGTCATCCCTAGCTAATTATGCACTCCCCTACCCACAGGGGCTCGAGTTCAAACCGCGTCCCACCGACGCTCCTCCTCTCCCAACCACATCCACACCCGCTGCCGCGCCCGCCGCTGCACCAGGCCCCAACGAAGGCTACACTTGGTACCACCCCACCCACCCCACCAACGACACCTTCACCCGTCTTCGCGAAAAACTAATTGCATCACACTACCTCCACCAAACGCTTAAAACGGAAGCCTCCTCCAATGCCGCCCTAATCTCCAAGCTCCAAGCTGCCCTCGCGAACACAACCCCTGCGAACACTGCACCCTCCACCTCCTTGTCCTTCCTCACCACCTCCACTCCAACAGCCCTTCACCCCCTTCCAACAACAGCCGAATTCATTGCCCTTCAAATCAGCAGTATCCGCTCCCTCTTAGCCACCCTCCCTCCAAAACTCACCACCTCATCTGACTCCCTCACATCCCCCACCTTCGACTCCGACGACGAAATCACCCCGCTCGCCCCAGACCTCGGTGACCTTGATCCCACAAACCCGAGCATCTCCCCTAATGAGCGCAGAAAGCGTTACATAGAGAAGATGACCCGCAGGCATATGCAAAAACAGCGTAGGATCAAGTTGACAAGGCGTGGAGAGGTCGTGGGAGGAGAGTATTGGGATGGCGTGGTTGCGAGTGGCGGAGTAGGGCAGAAGAGGAGGGGATTGGAGGAGGTAACGGCTCTTGAGGGATTGTTTGGGATGGAGGGAGCAGGGGAGGGAGGGAAAGAGAAGGAATGAGTGTGGGGTGAGGAGTTGGTAGGAGGTAGGTCTTTGGGAGATTTGTGCTTTTTACTTTCTATGAGTTATATGTATATCTTATCTATTGCAGCAGTGCATTTGCGAAAAAAGATATTGTATTATTTCATTTTGCACGTGAAGAGTTGATAGCGCTTGCGGCGTTTATAAATCATGGAGCCAATGCCTACATATTCTTGTACTACTGTTCAATTCCACAATCATCCCCCAGGATTATACACAATTCTCAACTTTCTACAATCTACACTCTCACACCCATCCTCCTCAACCCTAAAACAACAGGTCCTACTTCCTTCCACCCCCATTCCCACTTCCCCTCGCCCCCTCCTTCCACATACCCTCCCTCCTCTCCTCCACTCTCCCTAGGAAACTCTGGCGATCAATATATCCTCCACCCTTACCCTGTCTCTCTAGATCTTCTTTAATCCCTTCTTTATCTACGAACCCTGCCCAGTCCAGCCGGCTCTTCTCTAGAGTATTTATTTTCTTAGCCTTTGAGGCGGCCGTGGGGCCGGAGTCGAAGGCGGAGGTACGTTTTAGGGGGCGACGTAGGGAGGGTTTTGTTGTGGCGGTGGCGGTGGCTGTGGTGGTGGTGGTAGTGGAGGAGGTGGGGTGAGAGGAAAGAAAGAGACGGGCTTCGGCGGAGTCAAGGGGGACGAGTTTGGTTGTGGTGGTGGTGATGCCGGCGAAGGTATATGTGTGGGAGATGGTGATGTGAGGAAGACCATTTATTATTGTTCGTTCACCGATTATCCCCGGCGTAGGGGCTTCCGAAGAGGGTGGTATTAGTGGAGTTGTTGATGCTTCTTCTGGTGCTGGTGCTGCTTTGGCTGTATGCCCTCCCTCCTCCTCCTTCTCTATCGTGGGAGTCGATTTCTTTTGGTTCATACTCTCCCACAGCCTATCCACATCCGCCGTCGCCCCCTGCATACTTGCCAATGGGACCTTCTCCTTCTCACCCAACTTCGCCCTCTGTGCTCGAGTCCTAACTTGTCCTCCCTCGCCACCCTCTGATTCTTCTGCTGATTCACCGAAGCCCTCATCGCCGCTCTCACCTGATCCCTCATCATCATCCTCTTCATCCTTCCCATATTTCTCAGTCTGCTTCCCTACTGGCTTCTTTTCCGACAATTTTGGTTGTTCGCCCTTCCATTCGGAGCCCTTCCTCCTCCGCCTCCTCCGCCTCTTCCCTGAATTCTCATCCTCACTACTACTACTATCCATATTCTCATCATTATCCTCACTATCCCCCCCTTCACCTTCTCCATCCTCATCACCACTTCCAACAGCATCTGGGTCGAAATCATCGTCTTCTTCGGAATGATAGTCGTCTAGACTTAGTATCCCTTCTCCTGAGGCATCTGGGTTGGGCTTTGTGGCTTTGAGGTCGACTTTGGGTTTTGTCGCGGCGCGGGTCATTCTTGATGTGTAGTTTGTGTGAGGCGCAGGGACAGGGTAAATCTAAGCTTGAGAAGATGAAGATAAGGAAATGCTCGTGAGTCGTTAGTTCGTTAATGGCCTAAAGCAGTTGGGGAGAAGCAAAGTTTATCACGAAATCGAAACGCCAGCTCCCGAGTCCAATGGTTGTTTATTTCTCTGGTGCACTAGCCTGGTTAGTGCAAGCCGGTAGAGGCTTGTGCTCTAGTCCTAAGACTTAGTACGAGACTACCTAGTCCTTAACGAGCTTCGCTAAAATTATACTAGAACGCTGGGTTGCTCGGCAGCAACCAGACGAGCTCGTCACATTCACTGGGATTCAAAGCAACAAGTTCAACTTAATCTAGTTTTATACCTTCATGATAAATTGCACATATCACGATCCCTCCCAATCCCCTCTTCTAGATATCGATGCTAATCCTATCCTTCAAAATTCGAAGCAAAAAAAATAGGCAAAAGAAAATTTACAAACACATGTCAAGGAGTATGGAAAAAAATAAAAGCCCCAATCAGCATGGCTCCCAAGTGGGGAACCGGATCACAAAAAGAAAGAGAAGTTAAGGCTGAACGGTATCATTGTCTAGATTGATCAACCGCCACTGACTACACCCAGCAAGAAGAATTTGTCTATCCTGCTTGATTCATATAAAGAACGCAGCAACAGCCACAGCTCCAAGAATGACAGTCGCAGCACTTGCAACAAACGAGGAAGCCCCGCTGCCGGTGTCTGTTGGACTGTCAGTGCCCGTGGGAGTACCAGTGGTATTACCTGGGGGAGCGGTGGTATTGCCTGAAGGAGGAGGAGGGGCGGTGGTATTATTGCCTGGAGTAGTTGGGGGCATTGGCCCGCTTGGTCCATCTGGGTCGGTCTCTCCTCCAGATGGTGGGCCTGGAACAACAGTGCTTGCACCAGCTGCGGCCTCCTTGTACTTGGCCAGCGTCTTGTCGGCGCTGTTCTTTGGTCTAGATATGGGAGTCAGTAACAGTTTACAATATCACGATTATCGGAAACTTACGGATTGATGACACCAGCCATACCATTCTCACAATGTTTTGCAGTTGCACAATAATACCAGATGGGAGTCGTCTCCTTCACCAAGATGGTGAATGTCGGCATATACGTATCCGATTGCTGCACCGGCATAAATCCCGAAAAGAAGCCTGAAGTTCCATTCGATGTGGCTGGGTCCAACGGGACACACGGGTGTGCAAAATCCGACCTTGCAACAGAGTGATTCCTGGGGTAGAATTGGAATTGCACCATATCACCTACTGCGGCATTGAGCTCCTCTGGGTAGAACTTTAATTCTCCATTCTTGCCTCCCACTTGCACAACATGCACTTTTGCAGACTCTGCTGACACAAGCCCAGCTAAGGCGGCCACAGCCGTGAGAATTGTGGCTTTGCTGAACAACATGTTCTGCTTGGTTTTTCCCTAAATGTATATGGAGAAAGATTGGGGTATAAATAAGGTGAAATTGACACAGAGGGTATGAATGATCTATAGTAAAAAATACCAATGGTGGTGAATTGGCACTGGGCTGAGTTTTGCAAAGCTGAAATACTGAGCGTCTAGCGCTGAGATATCGATCTCGCGATTTTGTGGACAGGAGGAACGGATGGGCAGAAGTGGCAGGAAAAGGAACAAAGAAATATGCAGACTATGAATAAGAATGTTGAAGGGGGGGAGACGCGTATGAATATATATACCTATTTATTATTGGTTCGCAGTACTATTGTCCTGTACCAGGCAGATTCACAGGGAAACAATCCTGGTCCTACTCAGCGAGACCTGTCGTGCCAACCAGACTAGGTAACATGATTGCTACGTTATCCCTAATCGTGGAGCAATCACAGCCACCGGGGGAAGACAAACACGAGCTCGTTGGTCGCTTGTGGAGGCGCCCGGGAAAGTTGCAGCACACGTCCTAAATGGGGGCATTGAAGATGCGGCGATCGAGATTTGTTCAATCACCGAGTCTTGGAGTTGGAGCATAGCTAGCTGCAGCAGGAGGGGCGTGGATCCACTGCCAGTGCCCGTTTAAGTTTCTAGATTTCAATAATTAAGGCAGTCTCGCTCGTGTACTATTCCCGGGCTCCTTAAATCCTATTCCTCAAGCCTTCTGCGTTCATGTTATCGGTCGCACAACCCTCGTAGACATGCCCAAATTAGATACCTAAGTCCTTGAGAACTATGTATCAGTCCCCACCGCCAAACTATCATATATATCTCACATTGATCTCTTCGGCATGAATCTTCATCCAACTTTGGTCTTTAATTAATTAACCAAGTCTGATATCCGTTTCAAGCTGTGACAGGTTGATATCAGGCCCCAGTTGGCTTAACGCCATCGCACAACTGCGCTAATTTCCCACTAGACTACCACACTAGTACATACATGATTGAGGCACTGGGTGAGAATCCCTGGGCGAGAAGTTGGGTTTCAAGTTAACCCAACTTGTGAATGCTTCTCCCGTATTTGAGAGTGGTCTGGTTGGCACATTTGAGAGGGAGAACTGTTACTAGGAAGGATATTGTTAGATAGATAGATGATTTGGAGACCCGAGCTTAGGGAAGTCACAGGATAAAACAATTCCACTGTTTGTGGAAACACATATGTACAGTACCCCGGCAAAAGTATTTGCGACCCCCCCTGCAAATATATATGGGGAGCCTCGCCGGGGTATTGTAGATGGCAAAGGAAATCATCATTCTACCTAACCCCTGCCAATCATGTCTGAGTCTGCTGGGGCGCAGAACTAGGACGTCTTACTCAGTCCCGATAACCATTGAATGGTGAGATTTTAGATCCAAGAATTCTAGAAGCCGACTTACTGAACGGGCCATTCTTTGCGTCATCAAAGTCTGACGGAAAATGTTCACTATTACCTAATGTTCGGGAGAGTGGTGTATATGCTTAAATAGTTTCTTTGATTGCGCCTCCACTGATAATCCCTATACCTTATCCATTACTAATCATTTATCATGAAATTTTCCGTAAATAGACTGCGTTCACGGTACCTTTCTGTGCGAGGCTGGGCAAGTTCATGCGCCCCTGTAAATAGTTCGCACATCCTGAAGTGCAAGACCTAGATCTCTCGATATCTTATATGAAAGTGACAGTTTCCTGCAGTTCTGGGCCTCGGTAATGCGTCCTTTGGTGTATTGTTCAGCCATCTTCTATACTTAGATACCGGCGACAGGAGCTTAGAATAGGCTTCTTCCTAATGAAAGTAATGGAAATGTGTAGACTATCTTCGGGGTCGGCATCCGTAGATGTATGGCCTCCGTAAGCCTATGCACCTGACACTCATGAGGATACCGGGTCACCGTAGTCGAATACTCAGCCATGTTGATGCATACAGCTTTTTATAGGCTATGGGGAAGATAATGGTTCCACGATACTTTAAACATCCAGAGGCCTCGTAATGTTGAATTATGGCCATGCATGGCACCCTGTGGCGCCTGTTATATCTATTAGCATAGATCAAGCTGTCAAAATAGTGGTAGAAAAGAGTTTATCTGCAACTGGACAAACTAGAGACTTCTTCTAGTTTCATGAAAATCCTTTAGGGCCTTTATTGATGCCAGAGATTCATACTATCCGTAATCTCTTTTTTTGTATCACTTACTAAACGTATGACATCAATGTGGTGAGCTTTGAAACAACAGGCATGATACCCCTGCGAAGCTATTTCCTTTATTTACACAGAGGTTTGATTTGTCCCCAAATTATTCTATGACTATATCTCTTTCAATTACATAGTCACGGGGGCTATAAGTAGTATCGATGGCTGCAGGTCCGCGTTGTCCACACAGCACGTGTAGAATACTCCAGTGGAGGGAGGTTTTCTAAAAAAATTGAACGAATTTTGCCAATTAATCACGAAAACAACTGTACGTGGTCATAATTAGACTACTGCCTATGGGTTGAGGGATGATATCATTAATGGACGTCATTATTACACGCGCAGCAGAACTCAAAAAAAAAAACGAAAAAGGATTACTAAATTTGGCAATATGTCAAAAGCTTTCGGCCAAGGTGATACTCTCCACGGCAGATCTACATCCCCTCTAAAATACCTCTTTGTAGCACTAGAGTTTCTAAGGACATCCTACCTGTGACTCAACTAGAATGCTCATCACTGGACAAAGTTATGGGCTGTAATAACATATTCCTCCTCTTCAGACAACGATATTTTCTTGGAAATAAATTATTCTGAGCTGGGGCAAGCAGGAGTGATAGAGAATGAGATCTATTGCTTGTTTGTAATATTGTATTAGGCAGTTGCGGTGGTGGCAAATCGCGAAAAGCTTTGACCAACCATATTCACCTTTCAATAACTTTCGACGCTTGTATTATAAACTAATACAAATCCGGTGCATGCATATAGAGTTTAAGGCGTAAGAAACATCGCTAGCGAATTCTAGGTTCTTGTTTAAATAGCTCCCACATGGGTCACAATCACGAATCATGGCTCGACACTCCCAGCCGTCATGATCGTCTACACCGCGCGCAATTACCGTAAGTGTCGACATCAACATCAAATATAATTGGTGAGAGGAGCGGCGGTGGCGTGGAGAGGGCTAATAGTGGGCCGAAACCGGAGGCTCGGGGGCTTGCCTCCAGTGAAGGTGCCACAAAGGATATACCATACATGCAGGAGCAACATCCAGTGGAAGCCCTAGTCATACAGCCCATCCTGCCTTATTGCATAGGACCACATCGTTACATGCAAATGAAGAGATGTTGATACAAAGGTAGCTTTATGAGGGTAACACTCTGTGGGGATGAATGGTTGATACAAGAAGAAACAAGGAATCACCATTAGGTAGCGTTCAACTTACCTTGAAGGGTGTCGAACTCGGCACACTACCTCCAACGTCCCCGCATAATGGCAGCTGAATGTCGTGCTCGCTCTGAGAGAGCCTTACCTCCGGGCAGAAGGGTAACTATATCTTCAGATGATGACTAGGAAGTTCAAGCTTCGATCCCAGTCGGCCTTGTTTGTTGAGGTGGAGCTGAATCTGTCTTATTGTATATACATACCCGACACTAGGGCTATAGGCCTAAACAAGGGTTCTATGCAAATGGCTTAAGCCGTCCGATAATGTTCCGGGCGAGCGTACCCATCCAGAGGTGCAGCATAAGTAGATACCGGCCGCGGGTTATGGAGTTATGTAGATACCTACAGAAGTCACTCTCCAGAGGTAACACCCCTATTGGAGCCAGGAGTTTGAAACAATAAGAAAGGCTATTGAGGAGGCATGCAAGGTCTAGATATCTATATACTTAAGTATTTATATTTGCACAGGTAATTTCCTACTTATGTCAATACCAAAGATGAGGCTATGCCTACTTCTAAGTACCTAAGTTGCAGTCATTATCAGCTCATGGCCTCATCTCCATCAACCTCCTGCATGAATTAACTGTAAACACCCAGTATGGTTACTTAAGTAAAACTGGCCAGACAAAATGACATTATGATAGGAACAATATATCCAATCCATCGTCTCAACTCTCAAGCTCTCGCTTTTCGTCCCTATTCAGCAAGCTCGAGCTCGCTCGGCCTCTACTTCACTTTTCTTCCTTTTTTAGATCTTGTTCTATGCAGATACTTTCTTCCTCTTATGCTTTCCCTGGCCTGCAGATGTCAGAGTAGCCAGAAAATGTAATTTTCTGGAACTGGATACCTGGGCTGGATGCTTAACTGGCCCAGTTGGTCCGGGGAGAGGTCGATTGGTTGAGTAGACGGGACGCTGGACTGGGCGCTGAGGCTGGCTAGATACTAGACGGGACTCTAGGCCTTGTTAGAGGAGACATTGAATGGGAATCACTGGATGCATGTTGGCTCCGTATTGGACTGAACATTCGCCCCGCTGAACGCCGAGTTGCTAATGTTGAAACTTGCTCTGAAGGCGTAAATATAGTTTAACTGATAACTATACTGCTGGATGTAATTTTACGCTATACTTTATTATTTTGTCCAAATTTTCTAAGTGTGCTCTACATGAGTACGTAGTAGGTAGTTCTTTTACGTATTTTACCCCTAAGGAGCCGTAAGTCTGACGGGCATGCAATGGAGTGCCCGGGGATGAGGGAAAAAAAAAAAAAAACTATTACGGAGGTGCACACCAAAAGTTCTTTTCCTCCTTCCTATTTGAAATGTATCGGGCTCGGCATGGCGCCAACACACATGGAAGGAGGAAAAGACTTTTTGGTGTAAGTTTTGATAAATCTCCAGCTTCCTGCAGTGAACATTCCTTTTCTTGTTTACTTCTCCAATTGCAAATGCGGCTTCTAGAATTTCGTGAGGATTTATCATCAGGGACATGAGAATCATGCTTGCCCTAAGTTGTGTCAGTTGAGGCCTTTGTGGTTGTGTAGTGTTGTTAATGTGTAGAAATATACGTGATTTTTAAATTTGGTCGGACTCTGAGCAATATCAACATCACGTGAATATAGGTACGTGGCGTTAGGTACAACTGTACCGTAGGCGCCTAGCCATTATTGTAAAATCTATGTATTGCATATCATGGCCTGGTATATTTGTAGTAGGACGCTTTATCGACGTGCTTCATTATGCATATGTATGTATGTATATATCGGTATACATAGGTAAGTAGGTACGGATAAATATGTACTAATCATCTATATTGAGTCTTTTCTAATGATTTTGAGAACCTCGAAGCGGGGTAGATATATATACTTACAAGAAGAGATACAAGGCTTTTCCCTACAAAATGTAGATTGCAAAACGTATTTATAATGTACCTGCAGATACATATTTAATTAGCATAGACGACGAGAGGAATCCCCTTCGAAAATTAAACCTCAAGAGTATAGTATTGAATACATGCTGAACTCTATTTTTAGCGAGGACAGTTGTGAGGGATGTACTCCTCCTATTATCCCTTTTACTGTAACTACCAGTCCTCCCCTTTTCATCCGACAACTCTGTTGATATATAGTATAAAGTCCAACATTGCCACTAAAATATGTAATCGAGGTTGGGCCAACCAATAGCATCCTTCAGGTCCAACCCCAGGTCGTAGATAAGGACAGTAAATAGTCCCCCGTTGCCAATCAGCCAAACTATCTAATCCATCCAAACCAAGATCAGCGGACATTATAACGCCTACGTCAAAGAAATCCAATAAAAACGAATAAGTTAAAATGCAACTAAATCAACATAAGCAACGTTCGCCTGCGCTTTCATAACCCAGTAGATCGGTGCATGTGAAACGGTTAAACCAGCAGCATGCAATTTTCTGCCAGCCCGTGATGGCCTGTCAATACATGCAAGCAAGCCATTCAGTCAGCCTTTGTCACACAATTGATACATTTTTATCCCTTTCCTGTAAGTCATCCTGGATGCCGGTGTATTGAAATTTATATTTATCGTCCGGAATCACCCTTGCCAGCGTATTGGCTCAATCACCTGTCTCAGAAACCTACCCAGTTCCGCCGCTTTATGACGCTCCTGCCTGGGCCACCCTGGGAGAAGGCACGACATACGGCGTGCCCCACGCCTCCCAGCCTTTCCATCGCCGCTTTCTCATGTTCTCTGCTGCGACTCTAGCCTTTCTCTTTTCGAACTCCTTGCTCATTGCGTGCCGTAGAGCAAGCTGAGCGGCCTTTTCTTTCATAGCTTCCCTCTCCCTCGCCAGCTCCCTAGCTGTTTCCTGTGCCCTCAGCTCTCGCTCTGATTTAACAGGCACGATCGGTGAGTCCATAAGTAATGATGCCATATCTTGCTTAAGCTGTGGTAGCGGAGTTGTTGGTCTTGTAGAGCTTGTGGTCCAGGGTATGCCAATTGCTGCCAGGTCAAACTCAGCGGCCCAATCAATGCCCGTGGAATAATCGAGATCAACAATTACATCTCCCCGAGCTGCTCTCTCATCCATCCTCCAGCATCTGCCAGTGCTTTTCCCAGTATGACTAAGCCAGTTGTTAGATCCTATGGGAAAACACAATTCCCCGTCCCCGTCAATTGTTTCACGAAGGATCTCGTAGCATGTGTGACAGTATGAATGTCGGACACGGATCGGGACTGTGCCATGGGAAGTGATGGGGTTTCCCTGTGGTGATGGTGTTCCAACAAAACATTCGGGATGGGGGGTTGAACCTGACAATGGTGACCCAGGCTGAGACGGTTCTTGAGAAGTAGCTTGTGTTCGAGGAGGTTGTAGGTTCCCTGGAGAAGGTGTCTGAGCCACAGCGACCTTTCTCATGACCCTTGGGCTTGGTGGAGGTGGGGAAGCCAAGTATGAGAAACTCGGAGGTGCACACTCCGGAGAAAGTAGGCACTTAGTAACCCGGTAATAAGCGGTGTGTGGCCATGTGTGTGCGAGTGAGAATACAGGATATGTTGGGGAGTCGGTCTCCAGCTGATCTGGCGGTAGGCAAAGATATTGTTGTGGGAATAATGGCGGGAGTGGTGGGACTGGAGGGCTGCTGGAGCGGCATCGAGTATACACCCATAGCTCGTACTGACACATGAGGCCAAAGTCGATTCTGCCTCAAAAATAAAATTCGAGCAGAGCTTTTCAAACTATCTCGTGACTAGTTTGAAATAATATTCACTGCTTTGTAAGGTCGGAGAAATTATCAGGGACCGTTGTTGTGCAGGAGACGCCAGTGAGTGCTGATTGTCACTGAGATTTCTCTTATCCCTTTCGTGATTCCAGAAGTGAAGTGTTTAGATAGTTTGGATTCGTGAATATAGCCCTAAAATGGGGTGGAAAATCCGCAAAAAAACTAATTCCTAAATAGACCAATCTGGAGGCCGTTAGCAAATTCTGACCGTTGGTAATATTTGAATGCAACCACACACTTCCAGATTTAGGTTCTAAGGTGGCAGCAAGTATTGATCGATTTGCGATAGACAAAGCTCGTTGGGCAGTTCGACAGATGGGAGCGGATACTGAGCAAATTTGGTAGGTCATCACACAGTAGGATATGAATATGATGCTGATCATGTGTTGAGAAAAAGGTGTAAGAAATCCTGCAAATGAGCAGTGTAGAGAAAGCCTTCTCCCACGGACATTTTTCTCGATACACATTGCCGACTTGGATCAGCGATCCGGTGGCCTTACCTACGTCTGTGTAGTGGAGGACCACCATTCTGTAACTTGTTGCACTATGCTGCGGCCGCAGAACCGCGGCGGTTGTGTCATCCACGGGCAAGGGGTGATATGCACAATATCTGCACATCCATGTAGCTATCCGGAGATACTACTTAAGATCAATTATAGAGTTGGTAGCGTGAGTCTTCTTCAACTTGAGTGTGAGGTGGTTGTTTGGTCCAGGTTTGTTTAATGTACGTTACGAGCAACATGTACCCCTGACGACTGAATCGAGGTAACTAATCCTAGGATAACTCTTACTATCCTAGATATTGATTGGACACTACCCTGAAAAATTTGCAGACGGGTCTGACTGGTTTGGAGTCAGTCATGCGATCTGTACACGTTGAAGCGCATGAGAGTCAAATTTCTGAAGATGCGCTTCATATCAAGCTTTTCGATGTACTCCTAAACCCCTTTTAGCATCAGAGAGTTTCCAGCTTCCCAGCCGACCTATGGTACAATCTTGTCATGACTAGATTAATTGACGGATTATATCGATGTATTAGTCACAGTTCGTTGAGTCAGTCTTCCCCTTGTTGAGGTTGTAGCGATGCGGAATTCGAAGATAGTACTTTTTGCCTGCAAGCCGTAGATCCCAACCCAACTCCGAGGGCACGGTCCGCTGGGTGGAACAAAAGCAGAGGGGCAATCATTTATTTAACCCGAATGCTGTGTTGTCCTCGGCGAGGGGTAGTGTAAAGTGGGGTAAACCCGAGATTTGATTTGATAGCTGGCCATGGAGTTTAGATCTAAAGTGGCGTATACTAGCAGACCGAACCAACAGCTGAATCGAGCTTCTAAATGCAATCGCTGAAAGTTAGAGTTCCTTGACTGGTGTAAGTCAAGCTTACAGGGCCAGACCCTCATCTGCTTCGAAGAATTGTGCAAAATTCCGGTGTCAAGTCCTGTAATTCGGTTCTATCATACGGCGGGATTGTCAACATTCAGTCCTGCAGGACTAGTCCGTGAGAGAAAGCTGCAGGGGAATTGAGGACTGACCCCTTTGATGGGCCCTTCAAACCGTAAATTGCCCACTACCTGTTCATGGGCGAGAAATTCGGAGTACTTCAGCCCATCAAAGTATCCCCTCCTTACATAGGTAGCTTGCTTCACGCAACTTAAAAATACCTCTCCGGTGGTATAAGCTGAGGAAAATATTGATACCATATGTCTTGAAGTTACTTGCAAAGATGCCAGTGACATAGCCCTTCGAAACAAAACGGATGTGAAGTCACACATACATACAAAACAAGGTATTTGGGTTCTTAGTAATTACCGAACTCTGATGACTTTCCTGGTGTCCTTGTAGAGGAGCAGAGGAGGAATCAAATCCACATAACTTCCATAGCCGTCTATGAATTGAGTAGACAGGTACTTAGGTACTTAGGTACTATATATTGGACGCAAAAGGTGCCTATCGAAGTAGCCAGGCTTGGCATAGAGCTTAGATCTTTGGAAACATCCCTACCAAGATAATAGGTAAGTACTTATACCGAGTAGTTTGTACTCGGGCTTTGTGTAGTCTGGTTGGGCCTTGTGTTATCTCCAACGTTCGAGTCATGATTGCCCTGTCGTTTGTAATCGAATACGGTATGCGAGTCTAGTGAAACAATATCTCGTGTTGTGCTGACTAAGCTCTCCAACTGGCGCCGAGACTAAAGTGCAGCCATAGTCTCATGCCAAGGTGCAGCCAGGGTCTTGACCTTAGGGGTCCGCCTAATTGCTCTCTAGAATTTTTAATCGAGTTTGTCACTTTAATGAGCATATTTGATCATGTCGCAGATATCTATGTTTCCTTCACAGTTATCGTAGCGTTTAAGATACCTACTACGATCCTTCTCCACAGAGCAAGAGTGGGCTAGCGGTGGGGAAACAATACTGTAGATTACCAGTGTTGGATATCCAAGATAACATGCGAAACGAGTACAAAGAGTGGATTAATGCTCTTAGGCTAACCAGACTACTCTTAGGCACGAAACTAAATGCTCTGATCTCGAGACCGCCGGATATAGATCTCGGGTTTGAAACTAAGCTTAAGCTGTTGATCATCCACATACTGGATCTCAACAGATTTGGATTTCATGCAACCTAGCTTATAACATGTGAATAGTAAAGTTGGTAACTTAATCCAGAGCTGTTGTGTCACCACGAGGTCGTCCAAGCGAAATGACTGAGTCACTTCAATTAAGAGGTCCCGTTAGAACACTGCAGAGTGTGGTACTAGATCCCAAGAGATAGAGAACCTGCGTTTTAAAATGCCTGATTCATCAGGCAATCCCTCGAAAGACTTAATTGTTACACAGCACTGGTATCAAAGCCTCAATTTACACTGCAGCCTGTCGATCTTCTCCATTATCAAGCTGGGTAATTCCACTAGACCCCAGCTTGGGTGAAACCGAGTGGTTCAACTATGTGTGGCTCATTGAATCTCCTTCTGCTGCTTGTTCAAGTTGAATTTAATCATCGAGCTCTCCCACATGCTAGATGTAAGAACAGCTCAGACTCACCAGTACTACTTGATACATTGATATTTGAAAACCTGACAGCTCTCTCTACCTCACATATACACTCTCACAATCAGTTGCAAGATGGCTGCAACCCTCTCCGAACAGGACAGCATAGCTCCGCATATACCTCGTCAACAATTCAGTCTGCCTCAACTGCCCACTAGTTCTGTGACTATCTACCCAGCTCGTGCCACTGTGGTTCGGAACATCAGAGGAATCATTCTAAAGGTTAGTGTTGTGCATATTAAAAACTAGATTGTACCCAGATTGTTTGCGGGGCGGCTGATTGGAAGGCGCGCAATTCCCGGAATACCACTTTAAGAGATATTCAAGACGAATTAGGCTAACCTTGGTATATCATTCTCGATAGCCTGGTCGAAATGAAATTATCCTTCACCAGCTCACCCCGAGGGCGGATGAGAACAGCATCAAGGTTTCCGGCCGCCTAACAGAGGGTAAAATCTTGCTCATTGCAGATATGACAGTAGATCTCGTTAAACCACCTGCCCCTGGAGGAGCGGAGGAGGGTGATGGGAAGGACAAGGTCGTTTCATGGGAACCGGATAGTGATAATGACGAAGTTGAGGAGGTACCCACAGTATCTGATAATGATACTCCTACCCTGAAGGTACTGAGTGAGAAGATTCAAGATCTGAAGTCGAAGATCAAAGATCATAGGGAGAAATTAGCGTCCGGTGAGAAGCAACTCACTTACCTTGAAAAGTGGGGTACTACCTTGACCGATAAGGATCTATCTAAGGGGTCGTTTGGGGACCGCTCTACAGTTGCTGTTGAGCAATTCCTGAATACTTACTCTGTACGACGTTCTGACATCGTGACTCAGCGGGCGAGCTGCGCAGTGGAGCTTGAGGTGTGGGAGAAAGATTTGGCACTATTGGAAAAAGAAAAGCAAAAATTATCTGCTAGGGTGTTACAGAAGAAAAAGAAAGTTAGAGAGGAAAGAATTCGGAAAAGGGAAGAAGAGCGTGAAAGGCTGAGGGAAGAAGGGAAGGAGGATAAGGATGCAAAAGCACCAGAGAGATGGTATCGCGTCAGGGTATGGATCGACAGGGAGGAAAATGACGACGAGAAGGATTCGAGCAAGGTGACGTGTGATATTGAGGGTGAATTGGAATTAAAGTACAGTGGGTGCTATCAAAATTCCAATGCAAGCTAAGCCGACATAAGAATGCACATGGCTAATATCCCAATAGCAGTATCTGATGCAGGCTGGGCCTCCCGTTACGACATTGTGATCTCCTCCGCGGGCGATGCAAACCCTGCGACAGATACTGCAAATCCTAAGACCGGTAAAGTTACGGCTTATCTGACGTACCATGCTCACTTCCAGAACCGCACCTACGAAACATGGAAAGACGCTTTTATTACTCTCTCGACATCTCAAACTGTGTTCACTGGGCTGCAGGATGGCGCACCCACACTTGAACCATGGCGAATTCGTCTCACATCAATCGCGGCGGCCGCTGGGCACTATAAGAATAGATATACCCGTGGGGTTCAGGGAGACAGTGGAGACTCTGCAGCAGCTATGCTGAAAAATAGAACTTATGGTGGGTTATATAGCTCTCAGGAGAAAGCTGGTATAGTTAAGGAGAAAAAGGAGGAGAGGAAAATCGTCGAACCCATGCAGCAACTATATAGGCGCGGTCCGGTGAAGTCTAGTATAGAGTTTGGGATGAGGAGGAGCTTCATGAGCAAATCACTATCGGCTGCTGGTGCCGCCAGTGAGAGCTTATCAGCCTTTAGTATCTTCGACCCGCCAGGTTTTGGTGGAGGAGTCCACGGAGAAGATGACGACGGAGAGTCGTCTGAATCCGAGGATGAAGCAGCTTCCATGGCAGAGACACTCACTCGCCCCTTAACATTGACATCAACTCATCAGCCCGATCAATCACCCGCACCAAGGCCAAATTTTGTCACGCAAGGGTTGACAAGCAGTTACTCATTACCGCATCGCATGACAATACCCTCTACCCATGGCTCCGTCGGTGGCCTTGAAACTTCAGCGTCTGCTGTGCGTCGACACACGATCCTTACAATGGCCCTGAGTCAGATTCAACTTTCCTATGCTTCAACGCCTAAGCTCCGCGCAGCCGCATATCTCAAAGCAAGAATTCTCAATGACTCCTCCACAACCCTGAGGAAGGGGTTGGTTGGAGTGACCCTCGATGGAACTTTTGTTGGTAGCACCCCACTACCAAGAACTGTTTATCCTGGAGGTATTTTCAATCTTCCCCTTGGCATAGATGAGTCTGTGACCGTCACTTATGCCAAACCCTCAATCAAGCGCAATGCGCAAAAGAGTGCAGCTGGCGGAGGGCTCTTCGGCAGTTCTATGATTTCTTGGGGCAAAGGACAACAAGAAATGATGGCGACCTATGGGCGTAGCACGGTTATCCGTAACAATCGCCTGGATAGAGGCGCAATTGAGTTAGTGGTTTGTGACCAAGTTCCAGTCAGCGAAGATGCAAAACTAGTCGTTACAGTCACTTATCCCAGGGGTTTGAAACCCCCACCACCACTTCTCGCGCCAGGAGCCAAGAATGCAAAAGCATTCCAGGAGGAACCTGAGATGGGCGAAGGTGATGAAGGTGAAGGGGAGGGCTTGAGTATGAGAATGGGTCACCCAGTGCAGACTGGTACCGGCGTCTATGTCGAGGGCTTTTCCGCTATTATGGCCCAAGAAGAGACTCCGACGCCGGTAGTAGTGCAGTCCTCGCCTCCACAAAGGTTACCAGAATCCCTGGAATCTACACCAGCACCTAATGATGACGACGGTGCATCATACCAGAGTAAAGGGAAAACAAAACGGAAGTCACTCTTCTCAAATATTGGAAGGGCTTCAACTGTTAAGCACAGCGGTGCACCGTTGCCTCTTCAATTCCAATTCCAACCAAAGCAACAAGAGTTGCAGTCATCCTGGAAGTCAACAAATACCAAAGAGGAGAAATGGGGCAATGCAGTTGCAGCTATGAAAAGGAATGGTGAAGTCGTGTGGAAGGTGAAATTAAATCCTGGGATGGGGGTCAGATTGGGCTTAGAGTACGATGCGAAGGTACCTGCAGGGGAAGGAATCGCAGGATTGTAATTGGTCGGGTTGGTGATTCCTGTGGAGTTCGTATGTTTTCACGCAGATCTCGTTTCTTTTTGCATGCGCCTTTTTTGGCAGATTACCTCCGTCGGAATGCGATTGTGGGGTTATGGGATTTTAAGTCCATTCACCTTATATCCTTGTCAAGTTCATGCCACTTGGTTTATTTTTTTCCATAAATCTTCAACAAAGCGCCAGGAAGTGCTTTACCTAACCCTGTTTTCTGAATCTTGCGGTTTTAAATATTTAAATACAGAATGGTTTATCTCACGATCTATATGCATGGTCTAGATCAGGAGGTTATATACCCTCTGCAGGCTATGCATTCATCGAGTCTGGAAATCGAGGCATATCCAAAATTTTAGGCCATCGTAAGTCGATTCGTAGTCCGGTTGGCACATTAATCTGTGCTTGGTGGGGTTCATAGTGCATGACATTGCATGAATAATCACAACATTTGGGTCAATGTTTTTTTTTTTTTTTCCCCCAATTACGAGACTAATGACGACACAAATGTTGTACCTAATACACCCAGTACTTTATCGAACTCACATGCTCACATCCCGAGATTATATGTCCACGAGAACAATACTAGACCTGGTTTCCGAGCCCCGATGTATCGACCGTATGCACGAATCCAGGTGTGATAAAACCGATATTGATGCTGTTTCACGTAATAAGGATGATGCAAAATCGGCAGATACCTGACGAAGTATCTAGAGATATAGGTATCGATTCAAGTATTGGAATCGATATCAATATCGGCCTACATGTCTACGTTCGACGTCGAATTTAGCAATGGCGGTAATTTTGTAAGCCAACTAACTGTAAATAGAACTTTTCAGCTTCCCAAAGAAGCAGTCGCTGAATAAGTACTAGCAAAATTTACAACACTTTATATCTTATGCAAATATGCAGCCTGCTCACGTGGGGAAGCCTTAATTATTAACAGTACCAAAATCTAAACTGGTGCATGCAATATCCAAATCTGGCCCTATCACTCGGAAATATCATTCCATGGATTCCGTCCGAGGTTTCGAGATATATCCTGTGATCAACAAGTTTCATACACACTTATCCAGGAGTTTAAATCACAAGAAACATCGTTTTGGAGTTATATATTCTAACATACAAATGGGCCATTACCCAGACCCTGGTCAGATGCTTCGATTCTTCGGTAACTCATGCAGGGCCTGCCAGTGGAATAGGGCTCATGTGCACGCGTTCTGATGGTAGAATATACAACTCCAAGACAAATCTGGAGCAAGCATAGAGTGGGGTTAGCTTAACTATAAGGTAGTCATGGTGGATTCCAAGGTCTGGAGGACATGTTATATGTTAAGTGCAACCTCAGGCGCATTGTCGAGAAGATTTTGGGGTAGATGAGATTGCGTAATTATATCTTGCACCTAAGAGATTTTGTACATCCTTTAATACCTGTGCTTCTTTTGCTCAAAGCCCGCATGTGGTTACCCTGAAGCGCCACTTTCCCGGCAACGCTAGAACTCGCTTTGGCTTGGCTGCATTTAGGTTGAAACCTCAGTTCGAAAGCTAAACCAGCAAAGGTTACCCTGAAGTGCCACGTAGCAGATGTTCTGTGTGATTCCCAGAGCCTTGCAGAGCGTCGAGGGGTAGACAGTTAGTTACAGGCCATCACCAATAAGTATATGCTGTAACCTGAAATAGAGCTCCATGTGACTCCTTTTCCGCAATCAGCCGCAATCAAGACCTCTAGACTTACTCAACAATTAAAAACTAGCGATTGTGGATCCCAAACTGATTACCATGAGATGGTGGTAGCATAAGTGAGACAATTCAAGACGGAGAACGAGGACTAGAGACACACACCTTTGAGAAGCAGAAGATTGTATGATGGTGGGCAAAAGCTTTCCACCGGCAAAGGTCACAATAGGGCTGAGGGAGATTTGAAATTGATTCAATAATCATATCCACTTATAGTTAACAGTCACATTTCTCATATCGAGGAACAAGGCCTTCAAGGGAAAAGGTGGTGAACCACTAGCTCTCTAGCACTAGCCAGCTCTTAAGCTCTCGTAATGATAGTACAATGCCTCTGGAGGAGTAAATCTGACATATATTTAAAAGTATAGAATGAACTAGAAGATAAATGTAACTTCCTCTTGGTCTCGTGAGCCACCTTCGCCTGGGGGATCTAAATTTTTTTTTCTTTCTCCCTCTTGCGTCATAGAGAATACTAGAGGGTTCGAAGGAGGTTCGTAAACAATCTACGACGACATCTGTGAAAAGTTTTTTCAAAATGCATGTCTGGGCCACATGCAGATGAAAAAAGGCATGTCTTATATGAATCCCTGGATGTGGGGGGTTTGATGCGCACGGAAATCCCTCACAAGCCTAATGCACAGATTTTTCAATAATAAAATTCGTTACCCTGAGTTATAAGTCTGGATCTCCCTTCTACCAAGCCATAGTATGCCAGGAGACGTGTACTTCAAAGATTGATCTGATATATAGTCAAGTTTTTACATTTATGCCATTGTGCGTGGAAGAAAGCCTTCAGTCTGGATATCAGAGCACAAAATAGGAACATATAACTTAGTTCACAGTATATGTTGACATCTCATGCCAAAGAAATTGAATTACGCAGCATCCATAGCCACTTTCGAGATTGTCCTATGATATCTGATAGTCGATTTAATTCTCACACCCTAGACTGACAGATGATGTGGAGATAGCATGAGGCTTAAAACGGCTGTGATTTTCTTATCCTGTTGGTAACACCTAACATTAACGTCGATTGCTATGCACACACAAAGCATGGTGGGCTGAAAAGCAAATGAGATGAAACAACACAGCAGATTTTCCGATTGGTTGCGATAATCACTTTGTAACCGGTCAGTGCATGTTTATATAAAGCCGCGTGGTTGAAACTATGGCGGGAGATCGACATCAGGCTGAGGTGCATACGTTGAGGTACTTAGTGGTTTGTCCAAACCAATCAAATACGGCACTTAGAATCGCGGAAATGAAATATTCAGTTCCAGAATTGTCAATGACCAACTAGGTGCGATAACTAGGTGCGATACTTATTGCTGGGGAAATGAAATTGGTAAACTGCGTGTCATGTACTTTACAAATGAATCAACCCTGAACGTTGTAAGAGACTGTTTAAATGCAGGATCTGAAGCGAGGGGGTTCTCGGCTAGATACTTTAACCACTTATATATATATGTTTTAATATATGGAGGCCTCCGTACAGTTGAGTAGATTATAGTAGGTACCCTGGCGAAAGTAACTACCCCTTTTCAAGGCATTAACACGCAGTGGTAAAACGTCGAGTGAGACAACTCGTGCGAGTGCGCATAGGTAGATGTAGGATGTACGAGTTTCTTCTAGCCATAAAGCTTTAGCTAGGTAATGCTCTGCTTGGGCTGCACAGATTTTACCGTAGGATCTGGCCTATCAACTGGTAAATATAAACTGAGTTCTATAGATAGGGACTGGCTTCACAGCGCAGAATTCCCTGTATGGAAACAAAGTTTTCCATGTCTTTCTCTGAGGTATTTTCAGAAGCTTGAAACACAAGACTATACTAGACTACTAAATAGCACTTTGCTCAATTGTATAATATATTGAGATAAACCTTTCTTAATCTGATGTCAACAATTGAAATTCCCCTCCTTTCCGCTGCCATTGCTGTGTTGACAGATTGATCGTTGGGACAGCCAAAGGTAGAGCTGCAGGCAACCTATCCTCGCTAGTTACCACTGCTAGTCACTACGAACGGATGACAGGGGCAGCTGCATGTCTCGCACCAGTTAAACATTGCATATTATGCATGGAATTGCATAATAGGGGGTAGTACAAATTAGGTATCGGAGCTCTTCAATCAGCCCGAGTTCGTGAAAAACAGTCTCTACTTCGTTTTCATTTGCAGCTGATTGCCGTTAGCTTCCCGATGCTCAAATTCAAAAACCTGGGAGGCGCACGGGTTCTCTGAAACTACATGCGTGGGCAGAATCATAATGTAGCAACTGAGACAAAGTCACCTGAAGGACTTACCCCCTAGCGACATGAGTACAGTGGATCTGGTATCTTAAAACCCCGATTGGTGCAAGGCAGAACCGGATGTTTCGAGTATAACGTGGGGTCTCGCCATAAGTCAAATCTTGAACATGCACCGGTTTGCAGGGTCTCGGTAAAGGATATGAAACGCCTAAGTAACCATAGAGGTGGTGTAACGTAACCAGGTACAAAGGCGAAGACTTAACCGGTCAAGCCGTCCAGAAAGCCCAGTTTCTCCGGTTCGAATGCAAGTTCATGCTTAGCCTATCGAAGGAAAATTTTTGGTGTATCAACGTTTCAACTTCTCATTGTTGGCATAGGCGAGCCCGCTGGCATCAGACCGGTCGTTGTAGAACAATCTTAGAACTCGTTTATATTCATCCATAGGAACATGTCGCAATGTGCAAGTTCCACTTGAAGAAGTGGATGAATGGAAGGTGTCAGGCACGTTTTGCTTAAGTTTAAGTGTGTTTCTCCAGTTCACCTTTAAATATTTCAAGGACAGGAGCACAATGTCTCAGGAACGAGAGCAGATGCCTTATAAGATTCGGAAAGCCAAGTCACGGGACATCGATCAGTTAGCAAGGCTCGCTCAAAAGGGGTACCAAACCTCTCCAGTATATTCCTTTGTGAGAACAAAAGCCCGACAATATCCAAATGACACAGTAAAATCCTACCGCGAAGAACTCCGGGTGTTAGCTGCAAATCCTAAGTTAAAGTTTGATGTCCTGGAGCTCAATCCGGAGATGGACAGTAACAGTTTGGAGAAACCTACATCGCAAGTGACAATACGGACCAAGCCCGAGACTGACAGTCAGAAGCTGCCACGATGGAGTTCAGACTGCAAAGAACTTGATCCTCCTATAGTTGGCTTTGCTATATGGAGACTGGACTCAAATTCGGAAAATTTTCACAGGAGTATATGGAAGAAAGCGAAATGTGAGTGTTTACTTTTTGTGTATATTTGACTTAGAAAGTTGTATTTCTTAATCAGACCTAACAAAATGGTAAAGATGTCTGTGTTTCGGTCAGGGCCCAACTCACCTCACTTGTCTGGAAGCCTAGGGATACCAACCCAACTCGTGCCGCTAAGATAGGCAAATTATGTGAGGAAGCCCAAAGGTCAGTAGGCAGTTCATATTACAGGATGAAGTTCAAAATATTGGGTAGAAGAGTCATACATTGTTAACAATATGCCATAGATCTTTCGGAGAGCGCAGCATGGAGCTTGAGCAGATGGTCGTCCATCCTAAGTTTCAGCGTCAAGGATACGGCACCAAGCTTGGTATGGAAGGACTCTCTATTGCGGGAAAGGAAGATCTTGCTGTTTGGGTGATTGCAACGCCGATGGGAGAAAAATTGTATGAAAGTCTGGGTTTCTGTCATGAGAAGAGGGTTGAGACAGTGGACGAGGACGCCCGGTGCAGTCTTGCGGTTCAAGTTTGGAAAGTAAAAGACTAGCTTCTTCACTTACTAGGACTGGAAATAATACATAAGAGACTCCATAGTTTCGACTCGAAATCTGCGTTCGTGCTTTTTTCTTTTTTTTCCTATTTTAGATCATACCACATCATGCTGCATAACTAAGGGTTCTTTTTCTTCTTGTTCTAGCATGTATATCCATTCAACAGGTTTCCAAATCTTTTAGACTCAATTGCAACACCGATAATTTTGGCATATTAAGGCAGGCATCAGTGGGTTTCAAAGAGTGAGGCACAAATATTTCGTCGAATGCTGTTCCGGCCTCAAGCCCTTGAACGTTTATATCTAGCAAAACGGGTCAAGGGATATCAAGCTTCAGCAAAAATCTTCACAACGCATTACTCAGGTGCCATACGTATACAGATGTCTGCATGTTGCAACAGCTCAGCCTTCCGTCCCGCAAATATCATAATCTAACTTGAAAGAATACTAGTAGTGCTGGTAGTGCGCTAAGTAGGGGTGATAGGGACACTTTGCTCAAACCTCGAGATCTGCACGGATACTTTGCAGAATACAGTGAGTAGCGATCGATTTGCTATTACAGAGAGGCTCAAAACCTTCAGATCTAGCTGAAGCTAGCATAAATCAAGTGAAGTGAGGTCATGATCAACACCTAATACAGGATTCTAGGCTCACTTATTCTGTTAGCAAAAATAGGACTTGCTGCCCGCGAGGGCATGATTAATTGCAAGTCTCATTCGATATCATGAATTATGGTCAGATATGATTGCTCTACTCTATATCTCAAGCGATACCTACTCTATGGCCGGATAAGGCTAATATGTTGGTATCTTTGATTGCGCACGGGATATTTGGGAGGCTGGGTGCCCATGTATTTCTGTCTGAGCGTCACGTCAATTCACAGTTCAATCGAATGATCAAGGTGATAAGAGCTTCGATTCGGCATGTTTGTAACGCAGCCCACCTACTGTAGACCTGTCTTCTCGCAAAGGTATAAGTACTTCTGAACTTTATTGTCGTACTTCATGGATAACGAGGCCAAGTTTGAATGTGTAAAAAAAAGATATTGTAGCCACTCAATGAAACGTCTCAGCATCAGACTCAGGGAAGGTCCTGGTACTTGGATCCTGCATATGCATGGGGCATCGTTAGCTAATATGTATCAGGATGTTGCCAGTACCGTGGGAGGCTTAGGTATAATTAGTTCAAAGTCTAAACAGGGTAAATCTTATCCGCTATTGGGCTTGGTTCGAAGTTGTAAGCTATGTCCCAAGACCATGTTTGTGAACAGCTGGTTTCTGGGACGTGGCGCGTGCATGAAGAACAAAGTACATGAATTAAAAAAGAAATAACTTAAGGTCTACCTTTTCGGTCTACGACAAACAACATCCAGGACAAAAGCCTGACAGGGGGATGCTCTATTTCATTACCTACCATCCACCTGTTCACTTTTAAGCTTAGAGGTGAGTAATGTGAGTAATGGCCTGGACTCTCTGAGGATGTTGTCCTCGAGGTCGATATTACCTGGGTAGTGCTTTACAAGGCCAATGTCTCTCCAAGCTTGGGCCGATGCCGCGCCGGAACGATTTGCCCGCCCGTGCCCGAACAGAAAACTTAGCTCGACACGACGAGTCTTGTGGTTTCTATACTTATGTCTAGCTGGCTGCGTGAGTAGATCCTCATGTTGTGCATAGGATCATCATCCATTGATACTTTGCCTGCTCGGGGTGTTGGTTATCATAAGGCCCGTGGCCGATATCCAAAATGACAGCTAAACGTATATGTGACAATTAATTACAAGAAATTGTGCATCTATATGCATCGACCTGCTCAAAAAGCTGTGGATTGTCCAGGTACTAGGATTAAAGGAAGTTGGTCGGCTAAATTTATTCTAAATGAAAAGCCATATCATGATCATGAATAGGAAAAGGAATGATGGTACAAAGAGCTCGATATTCTCATAGGTATGCTTCGCTAAGTATGCTTACAGCTCGCCTGTTAGGGTGTATGCTCACAGCTCGCCTGTTCGGGTGGGCCCGGGCTTTGCTAGTGTTCACTGTTGATCATATCGATTCTCTTTGCATTAATCCCCAGCCTGATTTTAGTCCGGTTTAATTGCAGTCCGTGCGTTCCTAAGTGCTCGGCCGGCCGCCGTCAGCTCTTACCTAGAGGCACACTTTGCCGGATCTTAGTATAATTCATCACGTTTTGGTCGGGAATGGGAACCTTTCTCGAAGCAAATTAATTTAAAAAGACACGTGTAGTGGCTAGGCCAGCTTTCGAGCACAAGGCTGGGTATATTACCGCCGAGCCACTGAAAACCATGCGGGCTAGGTTACATATTCTCGTGTATAGGTGCCCTCACGAGGACGGGTATCACATTTGGAGGACTGATACTGCATATATAACGGCAAATGTTTCCCTCTATATAAAGTGCATTTGTTAGGAGTATAAGCCAGCCCCGATCTCCAACATCGTTTTCTTCTCCAACGTCAACCTTTGGGCTGTTGGCCTAGAGCGGTGGCAGAAAAAGTAAGCCCGCGCAAAGTAAAACCATAGCACCTGGAAAGTATTAGAGGGTCATGTCATACAGCATGAAGGGGTTGTCTCAGTCATAAAATTTACATTCGATATCGCGATTGTGGAATCTGCTCATAGGCAATCGAGGACAAAGTACGTATGCTTGGATCTCCCTGATTCCACAGGATAACACAGATGCCACAAAGTGGCCTGAATGTGCGCATACCATGTCTACAGCCTCGTATATATTTTCAAAACAGAATAACTAAATGCCAACTCGACATCTTATATGCATAGTGTAGTCTAAAGTTTCCTTATCTGATCTTAAGATCATGAAAAGCTAGTAACAGCTCTTCTAGAAACTGAGTTTCAAGGATGGATGGAAGCCAAGTGTTTGTATAATGTATAGGGACTGCGTTGAAGACCACGTTGGACACCCTCTTTTCTCTTAAAAAGCAATGCTCAATGAAAGACTGTCCCTGATTGTATCAAGATTCCTAGGCCCCACATACTTACCCCGATAGCTGCGTGATCATATGCATGAGATGGTAGGTTGGCGGGCCTCTTTGTGGGATGATTGATGGCTTTGTGTGGCATTCCTCTAGTACCATCGGGAGCTTTTGTTGCAGGTGTTCGGAATCCGTATTCCCTATAGGGATATTCAAGTGTCTGCTCGCTTTTCATACTGTGAGGAGTGGTCTAGGGGCATCTAGGTATCCGCAGGAGGGCCAATGTCACATTTCCTTGGGTTCCTCCCACACTGACCATTAGGTTGCTTCAAGAAGTTCACTATTGTCAACTGAAGGGCTAGAATATAAGTACCTAACAGATTCCGTGAATATTTCCCCTTTTCCTTATCACCCAAAGCGAAGACCTCACAAAGTCCATAAACCGTGAGATTCTATAAGACCTCTCGTCCATACTTCGCTCAAGATAACCTCGAACCCTTACGGTGTTACCCGACATAGTCATTACAAACATGGAAAGCAGCAATACTTGTTCTAATGGCAACGCCAACGGAGACGCTCTTCGCCTAGAGGATGTCCCTGTGGTGCGGAACGCCTGGACCGACAATATCCATAGAATGATGGCCGCTGTCGACGGAGTTTTTGATTCCTCCACCGAAAGTGCTATTAAGAATGGGGACATCACGAACGAAACGGACCCTGCAAATTCTGGGGAAGCGTCTGGTGCATGTCCTCCCTTGACGGAAGCATCCATCCGCGAGATAAATGCAACCCAGGACAATAGATTGGTTGCACATCAAGAGAGCCGAGAGCAAAGTAAATCAAGCGGTTCAGTGATTGCTCAGCGTGGGTCACCTCCAAGGCAGATTGCGGACACCGCCGAGGCCGAGGCCGAGGCCGCGGGCACAAACGGTCGCCAAACTCTCCAAGAGCTCACCTTGACTACAGCGCCGATGCCCGAAGCATCCTTCACAGAATGAACGCGGAAGGTTCCCAGGGCCCGAGGCCATAAGCATGCCGATGCTCTCGATATTAAGTGTGCTTAAGCTTTTTTTTGCTCATGCTCTTATGGTGGCTCGAGACTAGTTCTTATGATTGACGACATGTTATGTTATTGAGTGACAACTTCTGCCCTGGAGCAGCGTATACGAGTACTGCTTCATGACAATCATAACTTATTTAAGTTCTATTTCACTTTATTAATATAAATTTTACTCTTAAGTTTCTCCCTTTGAATAGTTGCAATTATTTATCTCTATGTAATGCTTCCATGACATGAAGAGTATACTAAGCATCTCAGCTATAATGCTGCTGGGATATAGTTGTACATATACTTGAATGCCATTGCATAGATCAGATGATTGTGATCTTTTATCCACAAAATTAAAACCTAACTACTGGTAGTATCAAGATAGCGTGCATATGCGAGCCAGTACGCGCTCCAATCGCTGAGCGGTACGGCCATAATACATCACATAAATAACCCAGCAAATTCCCAGTCAGCATGCAGGAAGTGAATCACCACTTATAAGTTCACTTTCATGACGCCTATTAAGGAGAAATTTCATAAGCAAGCGATAAACCAACCCTAAAGCAAGATGCATGGATCTTAATCGACTAGGTGTTTTTTTTTTTTTTTTTTTTTTTTTTTTTTTTTAATTCATTACTCGCATATAGGTTTCCCCCATGGCGAGGTAATCTACTAGGGGTGTGTATGCTCTGGCCCAGTCGTGATCATGAGCAGTCCGCTGGTGCCCCCCCTTGAAAACATCCCAATTTGAGGTGAAAACAGGGTTTCAGTATAAAAGGACGTACACTATATCAACCAATTACATATTAGGATCATGAAATCCATGCACACAACAGAAAAACGGTTACAGTGAAAGTTCCCAATCCGACTGTCAGCATTCCGATCTCGACTCACCGTGACATATGTGTAGCTCCTAAAGTGGTTTGCGCAATTCAGTGATACGAATCTACAGGGAAAAATAGGCTTTTTTGCTCTCATTTTAATTTGATTGTAGTTTATAACTCGGCTAGAACACAATTAACTCAATAATATATATAATCTAAATGTCTACGCGCCGAATCTAGCTCATTGGAAGTTAAAATCTTAATCTATCCAACACTCCCTAATAATACTACCATTTCATTACTTCACGTATGGCCATAGACTTAGTTTGGTAACCTAAAATTCAATATCAAGTCCTTATTGCTTGTACTATCTCTCCTTCTATAGTCTACAAGTACTTAGTAGATAGGCTACATATATATAGGATGCTAGTACTAAGCCTCAACGCCTTCTAGCATCGTGTGTACGTGTGTGCAGTTGTAACCAAATATCCGGATACGCTCTATTCAACTGCTCCCATACATACTCCAGTACCTCTGCAGAGGTCTTAAGTAAGGGGTTTAGGTATAGAAATTTAAACGGTAAAACTCTGAGCGCTTGTAATTGTTAGGCAACACATTGCTATTGTCGGAATCGACCATGAGGTACAATGGGCCTCGGTAAGGGTTCAGTGTGATTGGATGACTTTGCCTGTTGCTTAATGTTTGTATATGGCCAACCGTATGCATCCCCTCAGCGTATTAATATTTGTTGCTTGCTTAGTGGGCAACCTAGCACCAGTAAGGTTACCGAACGTTAAGTATATACGGGAGTTCAGGGTTATGTAATTGGCTGACTACTGAGCCCCCTAAATCTCTAGATATTAGTTTCGTTAGTCTCGTGCGCTTTGGAGAGGTGTAGATATATGATGCAACGACAAAAGTCACGGACCACCTATTTAGAACCAAACAGCCTTTCTTTATACATCTGGCTAAACTGGCACGAGAACAGCTAAACTCGCATATGATAGAGAGTGAATTTATAAAATAAATTTATATTAGTTTGACTTCCGGATTTGCATTGGTAAAATTATTCAAAAAAATATTTTCAAATATTGCTAGTTTAGGACAAATTTCTAGTCAAATTACCTCCCCCCCCAAAAAAAAAAAAAAAAAAAAAAAAAAAAAGTTCTTGATTCAATCCCAGAGTTTGATATCACGATTTTTTTATTTTACTATAAAGCCTTAATACTCAATAACAATATACACACCCTAGAAAATTTCTGCTCTCATTCTCATCACTATTGTTTATGCCTTGCTTCAGAATAATAGTCTCTGAATAGCATGGTTTTTGCCCTGCTTAATGCCCAACACCTCAGGCTAACTGCAGCCAGCAGTACTTAAAGCACTGCAACAATCCAAAGCATCGGAGAAGGATAAGGTATTAGCTGAGGGGAAAGTCATCACGCTCATCATCAAAGTCACTTGCTCCAGACCCTTAGCGGTGCTCCAGACTAGTGACTGTGCTTAGCCCATCGGAGCACATAGGATAGGCCCTCAAGATGCTTAGTGTCAATTATTTTACTAAAGAGGCCATAGAGTATCTGTCGCGTAGTAATTTCGGAGCGCTGACTAGATATATCCCGGGAATTAAAGCATAATCTAGGAGGCGTCCTTTCTGCAGCGGGTCGAAATCGAGACTAAGATCTCTGTAGTCAGGCGATAATGTTGACTAGTACGTGTTAGAATATGCAATAAATCGAAAAAGAGCGTGCAACATCATTCCTCCCTCCCAAAGAAAAATTTTTACAAATGGATGGGTGTGATGTCATTTAGATAATTTGTGCTGAGGCGCAACAGCCACGTGTATCTACTGTGACTGGGCAATTGGAAAAAAATACATACAATACCCCGGCGAAAGTATTTGCGAGGCTCCCCATATATATTTGCAGGGGGGGTCGCAAATACTTTGGCCGGGGTACTGTACATATGTATGTAGTTTAGCTTAGTACATAGGTACAGGACCAATCATGCATATATTTGCGAGAAAATATCTTTTGACTGAGACAAGTTTCACTGCGTTCGTAAGTTCGCTGTAGTTGCAGCTGAGGCTGAGATAAGAAGTCTTGCTTATCATGAAACATGAAGCGCCAAAACTTATGATATGTGGGTCATCTGTGCCGGTCAAAACTCTCCGAATTCACCTTAATCTCCATTATTCTTCCAAGTCGTACTACTTGTTATCAGATACTTTCAACCAGCTCAATTGGTCTCTACACAATGCACAAGCTTACAAGTTTATACGCATTTCGCTTGTTACTTCTCGCAAGGACCTCAGAAAGGTAGGTTAAGCATACGGTGCGCTATTCACTAATGTGCTTCGATTCCTAACATCGCGAAAAAAGAGGTTTAATTTAATGTGTATGTTTGGCCAATGAATGTATACTAAGAATAAGCGAGATATCTAGAGACCATACATACCACAACATGAATTGTAACAAGAGAAAATAAGGGAGTACCACCCAATAATATTTCGTCTATAAGGATGCAGTGCCTCCTGTAGCAACGACCCAAGGGAATAATAAAGAAAATATTGCTCTTCCAAATTCTAGATCTAACAATATATCCAGTGCTGATTTAAAGAAACAAGCTGATAGGGTTTCCACCAATATCGTCAAAAACCGTCTTCGCAAAAAGCCGTGTGGCAGCATTCAACCATGCTGGGCACCAGTTCCCCAGGCAAAGGGACGGAATTCCCAACGTTCATCCTCTGGCCTCTCGGTGCTTCCGTATATACCCTTGAAGCGGGGTTCTAAGACCTTCGGAATTGCCCACCCATACTCCGCATCGCGAATGACAAGTCGGGTTGCTTGTCTTTTTGATGCAGGATCGGGAGAATGGTCGACATAAGATGACCGTGCATGAAGCACGGCCCGATTGTTTATGAAAACAATGTCACCGGCTTCAATTGAAATGGGAGTGCAAACCTCTTCGGCGATCTTCTGAACCACTCGCAGAGCTCTCTCCTGCGCAGGGGTCAAATCCGGCAAATCTTTCAATCGCTGGCATTTTTCATCCCCATAGAATGGGCGACGTTCTATCATCATGGTGATTTGGCGGCCACAGAAGTCGACGGTTTCATGAAGGAGCCCATGGAAAGCTCGGTCTGGGATATTTCCGACCCTAATACGTACACCAACTACTATTAGCAGCTTCTTCAAACATAAGACATAACCTGCGGATATAGCACTTACATATCCCATGGGTATGGCTTCTCCATCGTCTTGATTACCTTTGGGTATTTTTTTAATAATTCATTGTATATCGTCCACGCCGAGGCAATGCGTACTCCGCCTCCGGTCTGCGAAAGTTGGCGGTACGCCAAAGAGATGATATCGCCTGTGTCCGTATGGAACGGCTGTAAAGATCATATAAGAATTGGTATGTGGTTCTCGCAAAGAAGTTTTAAGATACGGAAAGATTTCATCTCTTACCATCGACACCGTGGTGTTGGCAGGAGCTACAAAGCGGTCTGGGTCGGTCTTCCGGATTTCCTGGATGTTATGATCGGTAATATGCACTAGGTTCACCAAGCCATTATGATTAATTGGTTGATTATGTTAGAAATTGAGCATAAAATACTCACAGACAACGTGACGCTCCTCTGGATTAGAGGCATTTCCGGTTTGTATACCCCTCTTGGACCCTATCCAACTACTGATACCCGCGTGTATGATTATGAACTCCTTGGGTGTATAATGAGCAGGCACAAGTCCTCTCACAATCACGATCCCATGCTTGTTGTGTACCTCGTTGCTCCTTTGGCGTAGGATAGGCCCTAGGATGGGAAGACGGAAGGTAGTCTGGGAAATATAACCTTCGTGTTGTTCGGATGCTATTGAAGTCCCATAAGTCAGAGATTATTAAGTCCTAATCTTAATATTCATGTACTTGCGATACGTACCTATGAACTCCCGCATTGCTTTCTCAATTTCCTGAATTTGTTCTTCGGTCAGAACGGCCACATACATCGCCTCGGTTAATTCATTCTTCTTCCAGGCCAATGGCCCTTTCAAGGACCTATCATGGCTGCCCTTCTGTTCATAACGGTACTGGCGATATTGCTTGGGCTTGTTCCTGCGGCTACCCGTTTTAGGCCTGGGCTTATTGGGCGTCTTTCTCTGGTAATCCCTGCCGTGTTGAATGGCTTTAGGTCTATAGACCTTCGCACGCTCAATGGCCATACGTTTCTGGACGAACTCGGGGCTCACTTCGATGGTTCCTAACGAACTGGGCATCTGGAAGGAGGTTAATGATTGTTCAGTGAATTTGCCAACTCAAGGTGGAGAGTGCTAACTGCTTTTCTCGTGAGATGATAGTGCTAGTAGTGTTGATGAACAGTGCTGTAGTAGTTGTTGGTTTGCAGGAGATGGGGTCAGTGGGTGTTGATATATATGTGTTGTTTTCTGAGCTGAATGAGCGAGAAGGATATCGTTAGTCGAGGGGAGACGTGTGGTTTATATCTTGATAGATCGTATATAAGATCCTGAGCTAGAATTGTGACTCTTTCCTATTTCCATGCTCAGCAAGCTGTTTAGAAGCCCTTGCCATCGAACAGGGTTATCAACCGGAGAAACGTATTGCTGTTTTTGAAACTGTATGTACTTAAGCTTCTAGAACGAATCCATGGTCGTTGCGCGCCTTCAGGTAACAAGTTAAAGGCTGTTTAAGTTTGCGTGGCTTGGGCCTACAGGGTCAATCGGTTCATAGGTACTCTTCTCACGAATCTGGCCTAATATTGCCGCGGCCGAGCATAGCCCGGTCGTAGAAGTTAAAGCCAACTGGTAGCCAAAGAGCCTATAGCCCACAATCATTAGCATGATCCATGCCCTTGCGCCCCCAGTACTGTACCAGTCTCGCGGTACAGTATTGGAAGTCAATTGCAAGTATCTCCCGCTAGCCTATAATTCTTCTAGGACAATACGACATGCCCGTCATAAAAGAGACAAGGGGCGAGCCGGCGTAGGGTTCTCAGGATACAGCGTTTTTCCATGCGGCCCAGTCCGGTTGACGTCTGCCCATCGAACTACTGAGGTGGTCAGGCATGGCAGTCGATGTTTAGTCAAGTCATGACGACCGGTCAAGTTCCGCAACGAAACTATATATGAAGCCTACTCGAAGTTGATTTTCTCGCACACCGGGTGGGTACAAAGATAGGCAAATTCACAGAATATGCTCACTGAGATTCAACTGCAGTGCCCTTCCTGAACCTACACCAACAAGTGTTTGTAATTGGGACTGCGAGCGCGTAAGTGGCGCCCAGGATTTCGCTTCGGTGCAATTTACGCGGACGTTCTGCATTATCGATATCGCTTATACTTGATCATGAGGGTACTAGTAAGGGATGTACATACACTATATCCCAACGTCTCCGTGACGGACTTTTATTTTTATACATCTGCCCAATTGATAACTAGGTTCTGAACAAGCCTTACTGCTGCCCTATTTTTCTCACACTTAAGCTTGATTTTGTTACTCGCGCTTCGGATTCTATCACAAAACCGCGGTTTACAACTACAGTAACTTTGCAATAACTTGCGCGCTAGAGTAAATTATTGCATTATATTGAGGCGTATTAACTGCGCCCAGTGAATTGAGTATGACGGATCTAGGTAATATAGTGATTTCTAGACTTATTGTATATCAGTTTCAACTTTTGGGAAATTTAAACTGCACTTCATCCCGGCCGAATCCGCGCAATGGTGTATGTACAACATCAGTGCTTTTACGACATTGAAGCGGAGGCCGGAAGAAATGGAAAAGGTTTAATTAAGGAACTATAGCAGAGGCTTAGAGAGCGCCCGCTAGGCTAACAATTCATTTTCACAAACCGCTCCCAGGCACCGTTTCACTGTTTTAAGTTGTGAGCTCTGAAATGGCTATGGCTATGGCTATTGACCGTGCGCATGGAGGACTCAGTCACGATCATGGGCTCGGACATAACAGCCGGCTAAAGCTAGCATTCTCGAAGCCCGAAATGCGGCCGGGCACGATGATACATATTTCGAATTATTTTCAACCTTTCACAATAAGTCTCAAGCTTCGGCGAATTCCTAAAATTTTGGAGATCTTCAAATATTAGCAGGCTATTCGGCTTAGAGCCTTGCTTACAACTTACCCCCTTTGCTGTATCAAGAACCCAACGATGGCATGGTCCGCACAAGTATCCTCTCAGCCTTACAACTTCTTAGTTGTGAATTGAAAGTAGTTCCATAGTGCTGGGTTATTCGTTATTCTAACTCAATTTGCGCGAGAGGCATCTGTCTTAGAACTGGGATTATATCATTGGAAAATTAACCTCCGACAAGCATACCTACTAGTATCAATCACTTTGAGTCATAATTGCCCTTTGTATTGCTAGTTCAGACCAAAATTCTCCGAAGCTCTCACTGTTTGCCGCCGAACGCATTGCGGCTGCAGCCTGGTGACTTTCGGCTCTCCATTTCCCCCTTCATCCTTTGTTTCATACATGTTCTTCTAGGCAGCAGCAATTCAAGAGAATGTTCAAGTGTGGAAGCCAGGTCCATAAACTGGTACCTGCATTCTCCGCAGCTATCTAATTGTTGGGACTAGAAAAAGGAAGTAAAAGTCAGGCATGTATAAACAATGTAAAATAGTTTTAGGGTGCTCTTTAAAATTAGATATTGTTTAAAATGAGGTGACCTTGGAGCCACAGACCTAGGCAACCAGACCTAGAGTATATATCATCATAAACTGACTTGATAAACTTTAGATTAAGTATCCGCTGCAAAGCTCATTTGATCGTAGCGCAGATGTTTTATGTATGTAAGTTCACAGATCCAATAGCTCTTCATCTCAACCTCAGCCAAGATCTTTGTGAGTCTGGATCAATATCTCGAGATGCATACTCCGGTCGGTTAATATAGCACATTGCATTAGGCGTGCAGAATTCAGAGGCCAATAATTGCCATCATTGCTTTGTGATAGTTCCCCACTTGTAACAACTGTCAGATTGCCAAAACGTGTCGACCGGTCCGGACACCATGCATATACATGTGCATAAGAGAACGATTCACGAATATTCGATTTCAAACTCCGGTTGAATTCGATCTTTCGGCGACGGTGTCTTACTGCAGGATCATGGTTCGATTATCTCATATGGTTATGACTAGCAGGGGGTAACTTGCAAACTACAAAGATCACCGCTGATGTAGCCTTGCCACCTTCTTTGCTGTCCCTTCGTCTCGAGAGAAATCCACACGTTTGATACCTAATCGGTAGGTACAAACCTAATCATCTGGTGAAATTAAATTAAACAGAAATTCAAATCAGTTATCAGTCTGCCTCGGATGCGGAAATCTTCTGAACACCTGACCCTCCAGCATGAGACCAACCACAACTCGCGATCCTGTTATTAGCATTTCTAATTCGTTGTATGTGCACACACTAGAATCGTTCGTTTCCAATATATAAGCAAAATCGTCGACGTCATAATATGCCATATCCCTATCGATGTTATTGTCAGCACGCCGGTTTCTCTGTGCAAGGCACTCTCACACTCAATTCCATCAGCAATACCGGGTAGGTTCGGCTGGCCACGGTAATCGTATACGTGAGTTAGCTGTCCCCCACAGCTTGGCTCCCGACTTTGAAAAAGAAATGGGTATGGGGAAACAAATGTAGCTAGTCTACTACCAATATAGTAGTTATCGATAAAAGCTGCCTCTGCAGTTACCGGATGCTGTCACAAGATGATGAGAGGGGTTACCCAAACCGGAAGTACAGGCTACCTATCAAAAGGCAAATTCCTATTTCAACCACCGCAGCTTGGCATGACACTTCCTGCAGTCTGTTGCACTAGTCCCAGAAAGGGAACCGGTGACTGCACGCCATTTTTCATATGCTTTAATTTGATCAGGCCTAACGAACTACGCTCATAACCCAGCTATGGTACGCTCGCACAGCCTCATTGTCTGAATGTGCTGTACACTGCTTAGACTTGGGTTTGTGTGACCTAGAAATCTAGGCAACTGTTGCACAAGAAAAATCATGCGGTTGGGGAAGCCCATAATATACGATAAGATCATCTGACAATGCGGATTTGGAATGTGGATCCATAAGGCTGGATCTACTACTGTAAATATACTATGTAGACTTGCACACATCTTGTGTAGGAAATAATGTCTTTTGAGTTAGACTAGCGAAAAGTTGATGCTTCACCCATAGGAGAACTCCGCACCCTAAAACCAAATGACAAACAATAGAGCCTTCCTATAATTAACGCCTCATATTACCATTCCAAAGCATACATTCCCCTCCTACACCAAGCCATTGGATTATTACACATCCAAGAACAACTGAGAAACCCAAACCATATCTCTGTCGTACTCTCGTCTTTCACTTTCCCGGCGTAACCTCTGGAAATCAGGTTCTAAGAAATTTCATTAATAGGACGTTAAGCGAGGACTTTTGGAGGGCTTCCCCCTTACCATTCTCACGCACCAGCCTACACACATCTTTCATAAAGTGTACTCCCGCATCATCCATTCCAGCATTTTCCTTAGCTTCTATCACCGGATCTGCCTTCCGCTTTCCTTTTGTTTTCCTCTTCCCCTTCACTCCTGTTCCCTCCTTGCAATCCTCAATACCTTCCCAGTTGAATGTAAAAGGAACAGCACCTTTTAACGCAACCTGGAAGTGTCTGATGAGCATATTTGCGGCTATCTCCCACTCAGTCATCCAAGTTGTTCTAAAAAACTCAATGTTCTTTGCTCCGTTTGATGCCCACTAAGAATCCCATCAATTAGAGTATCCAAACCAATGCTGGTTATATCAACGTACCGTGCTTTCATGTCTCTTCGTGTATAAATACTGCTTCCTAGCTATATACTCCAAATTATGGAGCAGGACAAATAGTGTCAAAAATACCTCATACCAATGACTTTGCCGTCTTATCTGAATCCTTGCCTTCAGTGCCTTCAGAACGTTATCTTTGAGTCGGATCATTTCGTGGATGCCCACCGTATCCAGTTGGTGATCTAAAATAGGCGGTATAGGCACCGTTCCATGATATGGAGACTTAGGGTTGTTTATAACATCTACTCCGAAATCTTCATGCCCTCGGATGATACCAAAACCCTCATACGCGAGGCGAGTAAGAATCCAAATTTTGAGAGCATCTTTCAACATACACACTTCCTGGTGCGCCCCTTTTTTATTTTGTTTTGTGCACTTTATGAAAGCATGATTAGCGAGGTCTAGTTTTCAGCGCTTAGTTCTTGGGAGGGCATAACAGACCTGGTGTGCCTCGGTGTATCTTATAGCCTCCCTGAAAACCAAACTCACTAAAGGGTTTTCTTCATTTATCATATCGTATTTGAACAAGTCAAATGATTCCCTTACGTAATTCTTGACAGCTAAACTGACGTCCTCCAGGTCGCAGGCGGCAAATGCAGGGAGATTATATCTTATCTCCTGCCCATCTTCATTCCAGGTCTCAAAGAGTAGGTCAGTATTCCTGGGAACGAACTCTTGGCATTGGATCCTGAGTTCTGGGTACTTCGGCTGTGGTCCCCAGTACTTCGCTGCGATTGGAGGTGCACGGCCTAGGGACAATTCCTTCTTCCCCATGTTTGACCTCCATATAGGGGTTGGTAGAGGCGTCGCGCGCTCCTGTTGGAACTTCGAATTTCCTAAAGATGAGCGTTATATTGAGTGCGCTTTCAGATTATATGTACCACATCTAAACTCACCTTTTCGGAACAGTACGGCATCTGTAAGTCTCAACCTCAGGCAGGGCATGCTGCCCCAAACTTTTTGTTTGCCATCAACTTTCACGCAGTTTCCGCACGGATTCCCCTTATCGCACTGCGTCCACGATCATCTTAGCCTTCTCCTTGCCAAAGTAGCCGTTAGGTGGTCAGGCAAGCCTTACACTCTCTCGTAAGTATTGACATCGTATGCATGCCCCAACCTTCCGCACATCACTCACAGCAGTCCTTCTCTCGTTTGAAAAGGCCCGCCTTTTTTTCTTTTGGGGAACTCCATGATGGGAGAGGGTTGTAGCTATTACTATTTCACCGCGCGCTGTCCTATCTTCATCCTCCTCGCCACTGCCTGGGAGCTGCGGTACATAAATACATGGTGGCGCGGCAGGCCAACTCATTGCCATTGCCGCTGCTGCTTTTTGTTGAGCCCATCCTGATATATTATCGAATGGGGAATTGGAAACCCTTGCGGCATTCTCAACTGGGAGCGAATAGCCACTCAAGGAGTTGTATTGAGGCTGCTGGACAGCTAGATGCGTCGGAGGTGGCCTAACAGGGCCAAAAGATATAGGTGGCGTATCCAGGCCTGGAGACTCGCCTGGAGTGTTGACCGGGCTGGGACTAGTTTGGTTAGAAGAGAAGTAATTGCTAGAGACTTCCAATTCGCCGATAGCACGAAAGCTATGAATATCACTTCCATGCCCGCCTACACTGCCTTCCATATTCGCATTTCTGTTAAGTATTACAGGAATGTCTGGAGAAATCGAAGGGCCCCCATGGCCCGGGGCGTTTAAAAACCCAAGCCCACTTAAATCGTTCACATTAAAAGACCCACTTACGAGAGCCACGAAGTCGTCCGTAGGGTATCTCTGGTCTTGAAACTCGTTTGAATTAGACGAGTCATGCAGCTGCGGAGGCATGCCAATTCCCGGTTCGAAGTACAGCGCTGTATGATCGTTGGCAAGGAATTCCTCAGCCTCGGGCTGTTCATGCATGAGGCCTCGCTGCCTATCCACTGAATCGGGGTGTCCCAGCGGCCCTAGCAGCGCTGACTGAGGCTGGGTCGTAAGCCAACTTTCATCGTTGGACACTGTACAATTGGTTAGAAATGCTTGTAAAATGTGCTGCACACTCAATGAACTCACTTTTTTTGATGGAATGTCTAGTCCTTTTGGCGCCTCGCGGTGAGAAGGAAACCAATGAATGATTTGTACTCCCATAATTAATTTCTGAGAAACCTGTCCTAACAGCAGCGTATGCTGCTAATTTTGTGTTTTTCGGCACCTCGCACGGATCATCCTCGATTGGCCGTTTCAAGCCAGATGCTGGCAGGACTGAAAACTCGTCGGTCACTCGTGAAGGGGGGTATAAACCTGTCGATGACGTCGAGCTTGCAACTACAGCCAACGTGGCTGTCGGCGCTCGGGGTGAAACGATGGGCACAACATTGTAATCAAGAGAACTTTCAATACTCGCATTAGCTACTGGCCTAGCTACGCCTGCAACCATTTGGATGCGCTCTGCCGATTCCCCAAAGCTTAAACCTTCTGTTCCGCTAAATGCTGATGTTAATCCGATCGGAGGAGGGATACCCAACAATGGCCTTTGATCATTGGATTGGTGGTGAGAATTTAGCATTAGCTCCTTCCACCATTCTGTGGAATCGCCCACCATCCTGAGTGCTGTATCGATAGTGGTAGTGGCTTGGGGATAGCTGGTGCTCACGGGGATGGTCTCAGTACGAGAACTTCTTCCTGCAGCACGCTGCTTCGGAGCTGGTAACCTGCTTCCGCTCCATGACTGCTCCGCTTGGGTACTAGGTTGGTACAACAACTGATTACCATGATTAACCAGGCCGTCCCACACCCCCAAACCTGAGGGGAATGCTTTGGAATGGTGCGAGAATGCTTGGATTCTTGTAGGATTGGAATAAAATTCTTCTTGAAAGGACTGCGGAAAATTCTCCTGCTGTCCCGGTGATCCATCGAGGTCAAGATTACTCGAAGAGACACTCGGAGTGGGGACACCCTCAACCGTTAAAACATAAGCGCCGGAGTCATTAGCAGAACGATAGGAGAGTGGCGCAACTGAGTATGGAGGAAGCTGTTGCGGATTTGCGCTTTTCTTCAGAGGTCTTTGACGAGTCGATGCGCCGGCACTTCCCGTGGCCAGAGAACTGGGCTCCCCATCAACTGGTATCCAAGCACTGCTGTCCGAGCTATCACTACCATTGTGGGACGGAGTAAGCTGCAAAAAAGGTGCAGATCCGTAACTAGAAGGTGAGTTGAGTATCTCATATGGGGAGCGTGAACGGATTCTACCCCTAGAGATGTTGGAGGACGCAGTTGACGAAGTCGAGTTGGACCACATATTGTAACAGCTACGCGGAGCATTATTGCTTGTAGCTACCGGCTGGAAAGTCATGGTTGGGATATTGTTGTTGCTGAGCCGGAGAGGCTGAATCTGACCACTAGGCCGCACAATTGTAGTCATCTGTGTAGCAGCCTCATACATATGCTTGGGGATATAGATCTTGCTCGCAAAATAAACTCCTGCTCGGCGCGAAGCGCTTGCTAATCAGAAGTGCAGTATGTTATGAATATGGGTTTTACTGCGTATGCGAATAGCCGCGGTAAGGGAGTGTTTATTGACTCTCAGCAAATGCAGCTGTCAAGGAAAATTGGCGTGTGTGTAGCTTCGAATGGAATTAATGAAAAATTGTCAAGAAATCCCAAAATAAAGTGATATTATAATAAATTCCCAAGCTTATCTTTATGACGCGTTCAGAAACGAAAGCTATAGGTATATGAAGACAAGCGTGAGATGTGGTATATGGGGAGCGTTTGCCAAACAATGGTAAAGTACTAATTCGTTCAGCCTGCCTTTAGTGCACCACAGCAGAGCCTCACTCCAAAGGAGGTATTGCTGGGAAAGAAGCAAATGAATGAATTCACTGTTGATGCATGTGGGACAATGTAACATTGCAGGCATCACAGTGATCAAGTGGTTCCACCTGGTACATCCTTGTATATATCCACACAATTGCTGCTTTAAGTTAGCTTTTGTAATCACATGAGGATATATAAGCAAGGCGTGGTATGTAGCTGACACGTAGGTGCTATCAATTCTGTGATTGCGCGCATGGAGTGAGTTCTCATTACGGGCATTCGGAATGTATTCATGGTGGTGCATTCCTTCTCAAAAAGATGGAGGTTAAGTCTTATTAGTTTTAGGTAAAAGGATATGTCGTTGCATTTATGCAGTGATAGGTCTTAGGAGAGTAGCCCAAGGAGGAATGTTAGTTGAGGGTAAGAAAACTTGTGTCTTGCGGCCTGGGGAAGGGGATGAAGTCTCTATCTGTAGCGAGTCCTTCTGACAAGATATTCTGGCCTTAGTCTCATGCCAAGACCTGTCTTGGGCTGAGCCCCGCGAGGGCTGGCCTTAGTGGTTAATGTTGTACTTTATCGCTTACATAAGCTTCGTCCTAAAGATTGTAATATAACTGCAGATAATCTGTCACTCACTTACTCTCATTTATCACAGTAGTCTGTCTGCAAGGCTCAAGTCCAACTCGACTAGAGCTCCAAGGATGTGCACTTCTAAAATTCAAGATAACTATACTGAGTAGATAAACAGGATCAGTATCTTGATCAGTTGCAGAATCACACATTGCACTGTGCAAATATATTTTGCCATTGGTCGATTCTCAAGGCCCTTCTGTTCGACCTTCCTGGAAACGTCTATAGATCTACGACATAGTGCATGATTATTTTAGTTTACCGAGGTAAAGTAGCTACATTAGGGCACGTCCCATGCGCCTATGTGCCTGCCTCTGTATGTGTGTATGTATTCACGCCAAAAGGCTCTATTAATATTTGCTCGGATGTAAGTTCTTAGTATCGGATATTTACGGATTAGGAGAACTCGAAGCCGAGTACTATATCATAGCTGCCTAGCTAGAGACTGCATTACCTTTACCTTACATTCATTAGGTTTACCCGATTATATGTGATCATGTATAGATAAGTATGAATACTTTTATGTAATGTTATATTCATGAGCCGCATATATCATCCTCAGGGTAATGATGAGTTACAAAATTTAAAGGTTTTAGCTATGAAATAGGGATGCCGGCTGACATCTTTGGTCTTAATGTCAATATATACATTTGTAAAAGTAGTAATAGCTATAACAAACCAATCAAATGTTTAAGATATATAGTTAGTCGAACAATCAGCTAAAGTTACAACTGGTGCCGGTAAGTTTGATGGCATGCACATTCATGTTTTCCTGTATGTATCAGAGCCGTCAGATACACCTATCCTCAGAAGGCATGACTACGCAATCGCAACACTTCGTTTTGTTACGAGGCTACGTTTTCCTTAATACAAACTCGATCGCTTGAACCGGTGAATTCCACTCTAATATGTATTGAGGCATCAGATTACATTCATTATTTTCTTTTGCAGTGTTGAACGAATACGAATTAGATCATTTTACCAAGTCAAGGTCTCGATCGCTTTTGGGACATGCTCGTAGTCCTTAGTTTGCTTTTTTGTACGTCTAGAATGTGCATGTAGGGAAAGCTTCGACAGCTTTCTACCAATTGGGGCTTGAAGTTTACCGATTGGGTGTCCTCCTGCCCCGATTAAGTATACGTATGCTGAAGTTGTGAAAGCTCAACTCTTCGTCTAGGCCGACGTGCACGGTAGCCTGGCTGACCGAGTTTCTAATAGGACCGGTCACCATGCAATACCACTTTTGCTCTCAAGAGTGGGAAATGACGTCATTCAAGTTAACTAATGTACTATCTGTCCTTTTTCAAGTTATATCAACATATACTCTAACATAGTTACATAATTATGAAGGATATAACTATAATTTAGTCAAACGTGGGCCACTTACGCTACTACTTCGTATCGAGCCGATCGTTTCACAACGCAGCTGTTCTCTATTCAACATGCATGTAATCAAGTAGTCTCGCAACCGCCTTATATATTAGCATGTTCTATTTAACCGACTATGTTCAATTATTCTACTAGGAGTAATCAATCCTAGGGCAAATATGACCTATATTCGGTTTCCCAGTATCCTTTTCCCAAATTCCATTAGAAAGCCAACAAAACAGGTTGAAATTGTCTGGTTCAGAATATCAATAACTTTAAATTGGAGAGGTGATACCAATGCCGTCTTGGAACCATTCTGATGCTCTCAGAATGTTCCGATCAGAACGGTCTGGAAAAGTGGCACGCAAATCTACATATTAACAATTCAAACGATACGGGGTGTACCACATGGTTTTCTTGGCTTAGCTTAGTTTGGTTGGCACAACACCCTCCTTTGGGTGTTGTGCCAACCAGACTAGCTTAGCTGTACAGCCCAGTTTCCTGATAGCGTTACCTTGGCTACTTTACTGATTCAAGTAAGTTGAGTAGCGTGGGAGACCTAGAGCCCGGTTAAGGTTATTATAGGCTCGTGACTCTAGTTAGGTTGAAAAGCCCCATATAAATTATTCGCATTCTGGATCAAGGCTGCTCTCGCGAATCTATCAGAGTTTACCTTACGATTGCTTGTATGGACGACCCGTGTCAAGGTATGTAGATAAACCTGGAAATTTTAAACCTCTCGGTCTCCCCTCCAGATAAGCATAATGCAAACCAAGTATGCCAATATCCTAAGATTTAGTCTTGGCACACCTAAAAGTGCGTTAAGTAGACGGGAGCTAGGACGGATGAACGTATTATTGATGTTGATATCTTCATCAAGCACCTTCCTAGCTATATAACGTCAAATAACTAGTCTAGTATACCAGATGCCGTAGAAACTCGAATAGAGTTTCGGATTCGACAAATGCCCTACTTAGACCGGCTCAAATTATCCCTAAATGTCATGCAATTGCAAGTTAAACTGACTATAAGATCCATCATAACTGTTATATCACATCATGACAGTATATCACATAAATGACTGCATCCGATAAAGCATGTCCATGCACCTGGAGGCCTCTCGCCAGACTACCTGGAGGCATAACCTGTTCTGCCAACCAGACTGCTGTAACCTAGCAATCAGACATTCCTCGTAACAATTTTCGACATGTCGCGTAATCGTCTCGCGTATCGGGTACAAGATTATTTAACCACTCCTGGTAGTCTGGTTGCACACGACCCCTCCTTACGAGAGGGGTACCTACGGTAGTGCAACCAGACTACTTGAAACACCTGCAACCTCAAAGCGCTTATCAGATATTAGTCTGGTTGTAGTCTGGTTGGCACAACACCCTCCTTTGGGCTGGTTGGCACAATCCCCTCGTAGACTAATCATAGTCTGGTTGCACTACCCCTCACAGAGGGCTAAGCAGATATATACTGGAGCGAGATTCCTAAGCAGACTAGATTCTACTATGATTATATAAGATTTTGCCAAGCCGTGCCCCTCCCAAGAACTTGCAAGCCAGGCTACAATGGCACCTGGCCACAGGAATATCCACACTACGACGTGCCCGCCAGATGAGTCCACACAATCTGTATTGTGTAATCTGGTTAGTCTGGTTGGCACAACGACCTCTGTGTTGTGCCAACCAGACTATAATCTGGTTGCATGACCTACTTGTAGATAAACTTAGTACCTGTTCTCTCTTTGCAGCTGGAGGTTAGCACAACACCTGGTGTTGTGCCAACCAGACTATGGAGGGATCATGCAACCAGACTACAACCAGACTACTCTTTCAGCTAGCTTTGCTTGGTATAGCCTCAGCGACAATCAGTAGGGTGAGCGACTAGTTTTGGTGCAACGTTTCAAAACTACCCCTAAAGAAAAAGTTTGGAAACTGTCAAATGTCATGTCACCCAATCGACGTGCGTCTTTCTAGAAGGCTGAAACAAGGGTGCCGAGCAGCCGCATCGGGATAATTGGACTAAGATTCTCTTAGTCTGGTTGATCCTTCTTGACTTTATAGAGCTTAGCTTCCCTACTTAGATATCACGACCGCTTATAATGACAATCGTCATTCTTCTCTTCGTCCTTGGGCTTGTCTGTAAGGTCTTATATCAGAACTGGCAGCCAAACTAGATATCATAATCATAGTAGAGTTGGACTGAAGGAAGGAAGGGATTTAAAGAGTTCAGAAAAGACGAACAGGTAACGTTAACGTTGCTGATATATCGTTTATCGAATCCTCTACCATGTTTTAGTTTGTTTTGCGTACTTACTTGTATGGTCATTCCTGTGCCGCAGGGATTCCAGGAGTAATTCCAGGGGTGTGAAAATAATCACCGATGAAACTAGAGAGCCTAGCTACGGGGGCTCCAATTTTCTCCGTGTATGCATGTATTATCAGCTTGCTTCTACTTACCTCTGGATGGTGCATCTTTAGAGACTGGCGGCAACATGAACTGCCAACATTATGGACGACAGCTTGCTGCGTCAATTGTCCTACGCAAATCAGGTTGAAGGAGACTCAGTATCAATCAACAATGCGCAGAGGTTGCTCAGGTAACTTGTGAGAAATTGCAGGTGGTTTATTCTGGTATTGCAAATGCCGCTGATCTCATACATGTATGGCAGTACTGAAACGAGTTTCCTCAGGGCGGTCAAACAAATCCTTGTCCATGGTTTGCGTTTGTCTTCTGTTATACGGCGAATGGTTTGGCATCATAAGCACTAACCTTAGCTTGACATATACTACGATGTAGGTATAAGCGGAAACACGATGTTTAAAAAATATATAAAACTACCTGAGATACCCACCTTTGCTCTTCTTTTCTTCCTTCCTCACCCAAGCTACAGTCTTCAGCGACCTCGTTCGACTACCCACACGCCAGCGGCGCCTAGGATAATCTCTTTCTGGTAAAGACAATATCCTATTCTTTCTTCTAAACCAACTATCACTACATTCCTTTCATCACCTTCATTCAAGGCAACCTTAGAACTAGTTTCTATTGAACTCTTAGTTTTTCAAGTCTCAATCCAAACAGTCGTTCTTAACGAAGTCCATCTTTTTGTCAATCTCTGAAAATGAAGTTCACTCTCGCCACCATTGCTGCTGTTGTAGCATTCATTCCCATGATTGAAGCACACTTGGCCATGGTCAATCCTGGTGTTTATGGGGGCGGTGACCCACTTCCTCCTCTCTCTGAGGACGGCTCCAACTTCCCTTGCACAGTTCCTTCGTTCGGCGGCTCCGATGGAGAAGGGCAAACTCTGAACCCCGGTCAAGGAGCAGAGATCATGCTTAAAGGTACCGCCGTTCACAGCGGGGGGTCCTGTCAAGTCTCAATCACCTATGATCAACCACCAAACAAGAATTCTGTCTGGAAGGTTATGAAGTCATTCCAAGGAAGCTGCCCCATTCAAGCGGATGGCAATCTTCAAGTCCCCGCAGGTGGCCCCCTCGAAAATACTCTTCCCCCACTTGGATACACCGTTCCAGCTGATCTTCCCGCTGGCAAAGCAACTATTGCCTGGTAAGTCAGCTTTAATTCAGGTAGAGTGATAATGCTAATATTTTATTGTTACAGGACCTGGTTTAACAAAAGCGGTCAACGTGAGATGTACATGCGCTGCCATAAAGCTACCATCGGTGGTAGTGGTAATAAGGGGGCTTACGACGCTCTCCCCGATATGTTTGTGGCGCAAATCCAGACCACTACCTGTAAAATTCCAGAGGGTACCAGTGTCACGTTCCCCAATCCCGGTTCGCAGGTTCAAGGCTCTGGTGACGGTAGTCCGACCGGAGACTGCGGACCCAAGGGTGGATCTGCTCCACCCCCAATAACCGGAAGCTCAACACCACCACCACCACCACCCCCAACTGGCGATTCCAAAACTACTGATTCCAAAGAAACCGATTCTACCGCCCCACCTCCACCCACCGGTGGAGCTTGCACAGCTGGTCAAACTCAGTGTGGTGGTGGTAGCTGGTCAATGTGCGCCAACGGTGCCTGGGTCAACATGGGTATATTGGCTGCTGGTACCGACTGCAGTGCTATCAGCAAGAGAAGCATCAGGTTCTCGGCTGCCCATATGGCTAAGAGGTCTATCTGATTTCTTTTTATGATGAGTTCTTTTACCTTCGGAGTTTGGTAGTGTGCTGAGATTTGGGATGAAACAAGATATAAGAAGCGTGTAGCTGTGAACAGTGTGTCATATTACCTTGCTAGGTCTATAAACCATTCATCCAAATTCCTCTCCCTCATGTGAAAAAAGCTTAGAACGCATCCCTGCCGATGGTGTATAACAGCAATATTTAAATCTGTGAGTGATGTGAAGAGGACAAGTCACTCGGATTACAACTTTCTATGAGGTTCTGGGGAAAGATATAGAAGTAATGACAGGCTAGATACTCCACGAGATAGGCGAAACAAATGCTGTCGATAAAGCTATCGCACTCTCTCACCAGGACTGATTCTATCAATATCGTTGTACGACTACTACCAAATAAAGTAGAATCTTTTTCGGTACACATAGTTGTAGCTGCTCTAGGTATATTATACTTGATGCTATGAATAATATCTGAATTGGATATCAATTTTCGGCTTTATTGATTCTTATTTGACATCATTCGAGTGCTGGGCTCCTCTATCCACCGACCGTTGGGGCCCTGCTTCAAATGGTCACACAACATCGTGCATGATCAGAGTCTTGCGTGGTTACAGTCGTTGTTATAAAAAACTGAGTTTGGCTTCGAGCTCAGCTGCTGGTGTCTAGCTCGGCCCAGGAGTAGAATGGCGAGATGATCAGATCAGCGTGTATCCAACGATTTGTACCCATTGATTTGATCAATATCGATATTCGGCGACTTCATTACTATGAAGATGACGTTATATATGATCAGCCCGGTAGCTCGTCATACGACCCTTAGGGCTGTGCATACGAGTACTGAGTTCAAAAAAAAAAAAATCAGCCCGGTAGTACAATATCTATTCATTGAATATCAAGGTTTGAAACTTGGGTGTCTCAAATTAGGCTACGGCAGACTAGCCTCAGGACATGCACACTTAAGTTAATACTTTGTATATCGCAGGAAAAAAGCCCCGTTTTCAGATAGGGAGTTGGAGTTTTCATTAATTACATATATCTATGCAAATGAGCGGAAATTCGATTTAAACAGATGGTTTCAATGAGGATGAAGGGTTATATGAGACCATAGGAAATTGCAACGTTAATGCAATAAAACAGCTGAATCAACATATGATGCACAAGTCACTAAACTCTCTATAATGGGATGGGAGTTATTTGAGTAGGGATCTAGTAACCAAAATAGGGATTAGCGTTGTTTTAATCTGGTTCGACCTCAAGCTTCACAAGCCATAGGTGTTCACGCACCTAGCTTGACATGTGGATATATATCGATATCTCTTCGTTAACGCCGTTACCATATTGGCAATATGCATATCATACTTATGGGCTTATCAAAGTTACTTTCACAGCCATACAATGAGGAGTTAATTAAATTGGCCCCGTATAGGAATTGGGGTGTGATCTACCAAGGGCATAATGGATTTTTTCCCTCATAGCGAATTCTTGATGACACTTACCACTGTATGAACTGTGTGTCCTGGCTAGCTCCGTACTACACGGGGTTATCAATATTAATGCAACCACATCTAGATAAAAATGCCGGTGAGTTGTGTATACTCATCATGATTAACGCCGATTGATCAACCTTCTGGAGGGCCGTAATGGGGGGATCTGTGAATTTACTGAGTAGGGTGTGACGAATGGATGCGAGTCTCAGCCTGGCTAATATTTAAAGTAAATACCCAGGTACCCAGGTACCTAGGTACTTATAATAATTACTTCAACTCTATTACAGATATAAGCGTGTTCTCGTACCCACTAGCCATAGCTATAGTTAGTTTCAAGGCTCATGTCTATGAACGTTCAAAGGTGAATAGCTATATGAGTGTTTACTTAACTGTGGACAAACGTAACACTAGAATCAATCTTCAATAAGCCCCTGCAACACCTTTAGGCTGGCCTATGCGAGGACGTAGTAAACCAACTATAGCAAGCCTTCCGGGTCCGGATTCGGTATCCCAGGTCTCTTATGACATCCGATGCTGATACCCTGGTTGCACGAATAGCCATAGATCGACTTAGGTGCACGCCATATATAAGCTGGGTTCACTTCTCGCTTATTCAAAATGCTGAGGTCCTCATAGCCAGTACCACCGGTGCACCTCGAACCCCATCATAATCAAAGACGCCGCGGCTATAGGTAGCTATGGCTCTGCTCTCACATCAGTCAGAATTTCTCCTCTTGGTCTTCAGTGCTATATACCTGGTTCTCAAGAGTATATCCACAATTCGCCTGTGGCTACAGCGACGCAATCTCGTAAGAGAACATGGTTGCCAGCCTGTGGCACACAATGTGGGCAGCTGGCCCCTGGGGCTAGACGCGATACTGGAAGAGAAGAGAGCAAATGAAGCGAATGATCTTCCAACCCTGATGGATGAGCGGTTCAATAAATATGGAAACACCTTGGGTATGAACGGTCTTCGGCGTATGAAGTACTTTACTTGTGAACCAAAGATTGTACAGACCGTCCTGTCAACCAACTTTGAAAGTAGGTGTGAGCCCGGCCCTTTGAGTCACCACTTAAAGTCAACGTCTGGGTTTAACCATGTGATGGAACTCTAGATTTCCCCAAAAGGCCACTTATTAAGGCAGCATCTACGTTCCTCGGAGATCATAGCATCTTCATGTTGGATGGGCCGGAGTGGGAACATGCTCGCGCCATGCTCAAACCCCAGTTTGTGCGAGATCAGATTGCAGACTTTACTGACCTTGAAAAACATGTTGAGAGGTTTCTGGCCCGGGCATACCCTATAGTCGATGCAGGGGTCAAAGGCGAATCCAAAACAGTCGCAGTCACTACTGACATCCAACCACTCATCTTTGATTTGGTCTTTGACTCGGCGACGGAGAACCTGCTTGGGGAGAGTGCAGATACACAGCTTCGGAAGGACGCGGGACTGGCAAATGATGCTATTGTATTCAGTAACGCAATTGACCTTGCGGCTCATGTAGTGGCCATTAAAATAGGGCTCGGGAAGCTATCTTCATGGTTGTATCTTGGATGGTAAGTTCGAATTAAGGCTCTAACTATCATCACCATGAACCAGTACCATATATTTATGTGTATGGTCCTACCCTTCAAGTTTGTACACGTTACTAACCACCTGTCATACTCCCATGCATATTCATACGTGTTAGGAAAACAAATTTGAAGTACAATCAAGCTTGCAAGACCAACTTCGAATACATTCGCCCTTATGTGGAAAAAGCTCTTCGCCGTCATTCCGAAAAAGTACAGGCTGCGCATAGCATGGCTAGTGGAGACAAAGAAACTTCCAAAAAAGCAAAGAAATGGGTTGCGTTGAACGAGTTTGCTGCAGCTGATGAATACAGAATGCAAGACAAGATTAATAAGGACGCATTAGCGAGTCATGCTATGGGCATTCTGCTTGCTGGCAGGGAAACTACGTCAGCCATGTTGAGCTGGGCCGTGAGTGATATCGTTCTGCTGTTGAGTGGGGTAGTTACATCACTGACGCTCTAGGTGCAGATATATCTCCTCGCTCGAGACCCACGAGCATACTCTAGACTGCGTCAGGAAATTATGGTGGCCTTCAAAGATGACAATGGCACTATGCGACTGCCTGACTACGCAACACTTAAGGCGCTACCATATATACGATGGGTTTTGAAAGAGAGTGAGTCAAAAGGCATTGACTTGAGCATTTTGCTGCGTCGGAGAAGTAGATATTCATACTACTATTTATACTAATATAACACTGGAAAAACAAAGCCTTACGCCTATATCCCGTTGTGTAGGTTGCAGTTTCCTTCGTCGGTCAGGAGGTCAGAAGCTCACGTGGGCGTCAACCATAGAACTGTCAATGAACGAATGGCCACTAATGACATCGTCTTACCTATTGGAGGTGGCCCTGACGGTCAATCACCCTTGCTAGTTAAGGCCGGCGAAGGAATAGCATGTAAGATCCCTCCCTTTGCAAAACGGAGAAAGTGCCTGCCGCCTGTAATATTTGAAAACAATTGGTGCAAGTTTCGACCTTGAGCCTTGTGGCGCTTGACGTTCATCATTAGTACTAAATTCTCTGGATCGTTTACCCAAGGGTCCCTCTATTCTATGCATCGAAGGAAAGACCTCTATGGCGATGACGCGGCAGAGTTTAGGCCGGAGCGATGGGGGGAAGATGAGAAAGGCCAGGGACTGAGGGCTATAGGATGGGGTTACCTTCCGTAAGAACTTCAATACGTTGCCATTGCCAAAGCGGCATTTGGGTATTCAGCCTAGAACTAACTCCCAATTCTGTACTAAAGTTTTCACGGGGGTCCGCGAATATGTATGGGGCGTAAGTATTTATATCTAGGAAGATGGCACACGGCCCAGCCCCTGAGTAAGAGCCACTGCATGCTCATACTAATTGACGTAATTCACAGAACAACGTGCTCTTAATGAAGGATCATACATTTTGGCTCGTATTGCGCAGACGTTCAGTGCAATCGAGGTTCCAGATGACGTGGATATTCACAAGGACCGTCCTCATTTTAAGATGGCGATAACCACAACTAGCTCAAATGGGGTGCGGGTTAAACTAAGGAAGGCAGCATAATTTTCATGAGGTAGAGATAGCACTCATATCTTTATCTATATCTGCAATCTCATGTTCACTTGTATTTTGACAGTCTTATACTCATAATGTCAAGAGTTTTTTTCTCATGAATGGACTACTCAACATCAATATCTATAGGTTTGAATGGGCACGAGATTACTCGTAATGGCAGCATAATCCTGAATTTATTTGTAGTCTACTATAAGTGCTTGTCCGGCCTGGCCCAGATCTCTTGGATCTAGCCTGATGTTGCGTACCAATATATGCTTACAGGGCACCTCGCACCCTCGTGCAACCTGCAGACGCTGTTCAGTATTTCATATCATGAGTCTAATGTTCGTTCTGGTGGGCCATGTGCAACGGTTTCCCCCGGTGTAGCAGAACAGCTGCAGGCCTAGGGAGATCGATATTTCTAAAATGAGATAAATTTTGCAGATTTGGTCAATTGGTCAAATTGTTGATTATAGAGGCCAGGCAAGGGAGAATGAGTACACAGCAAAAGTTACCTATGTAGGAGATGGGCGTACCTATACGTAAGCTGAAGACTCTTGCAATAACGCTAATCTTAGTTGGAAAAGCATCTACCATATGTTATAAATATCAGCATTGTGCCTTACTCATGCTTTCAACTGACACAAGCTGTAGATTCCCACGAATACGCACACCTCAACGTACTTAACTATAATATTGGCTAAAGTACACCATTACATGCAACCCAATATAGCAGTCTTATTTATAGTTTGGTCGTTGGTGATTTTGCTGAATTTTTGGACCGTTTGTCAAGGTCTTGCAACCAACTAGGCCCGGGCGTCTTGCTAGACACTTGGTCAAGGGGGAATCTTGATAAATGGAAAACAACTTCAGCCAGACTATCTACGATCCGCGGGGGTGACTATCGTGGAATGGAGATCATATACGCACGTACGATTCCACAAATCGATGCTCAAGGGTCTTACTTGCATGAAATATGGTGATCATGCCTATATCTTATATTCTTGCCATGCTTGGTAAACGGGTTTCGGTGAGATATGCGGTGAGAGATTAGAACATATAGAGGCACTTGTTACTTGAAAAGCCTAAAACATTTAACCCCATTCTTCAAAAGCGCTGGTATCAAGTCGAGCTTTCAAGATATCTGTTGTTTTAGCATGAGCAGCTAGCTCTCCCCTCTCACAAATCAGAGGGTCAACCCCACGGTGCTATATTCTTAACTGTAGCAAAACAGCAATTCACATCATGGACTTATTCCTTTATACTTTCTGGGATTTTATTGGGTCTCTACTTCATCTATCAAAGCGTTTCAATAATTCTCGTGTTCTCGTCTCATTTAACAACATAAATGCGAACCGTAGCAAATACATTCGGCTGCTGCCATTATGACACGTTTTAAGCTGTACGGACATACTTGGGCCAGGAATACTGGAGGACTCGGGCGCTGCACGTACGCCACCTGCGAGCCAGTGATTGAGAAGTGATCCTAGCTGTTAATACCAATATTTTGGACAATGAAGAAATATTGCTCTGTTAAATCGGAACTTCAGCGGGATCCGGTGGTTGACTTTACCAATCTCGAGAAGCATGTACAACGCTTCCTTCGACGAGTCGGCACCTGAGGCAAAACTGGGATAGTGACTGTCGATACTGAGTGACCTCATTATGTGCTCCTCAACTGAAGCGCTCTTTGGGGAGAGTTCAGATACACAGCTAGAAGATGAGGCAAACAGTAATAAAAAGGCTGACCCCCTCTTACGCGGTGCTCTTGTCACGGGCTCCTATTTGGGCGCTGTTCATATTTCAATGGGCGTTATTCCTCGGTTGGTGGGTCTTTCCTTATAGATATCCCAGGAGCTTGTTTGGGTTGTTTCATGAAGCTGAGGGCTGGTTGCCAGGCGTTTAAAACATGCCACGATTTTGTGGACCATTATGTGGAGAAAGCAATCTAGCGCAGCAATCAAAAGCTAGCATGTAAGCATCAATTGATGTCCAAAAATTATGTGACTTTGAGCGAGCTTGCTGAATGGACCATGATAGATACGTTGTGCGGGATCATGCAATGGACTTGCTAATTGCTTGCCGGCATACTACTTCGGGGATGTTGTCTTGGGCGGTGATTACCCAACCGACAAACTTTGAGATTCTAGCATTATAACCTGGCCTATTTTAGTTGTGCCTACTTGCTCGCCACCCTGCCATATACGCCCAATTGCGCAAGGTCGGTACAGAGGCTTATTTCCGATCTTAAGATGTAGGCTTGTTCAAGTATTCTGGTACGGTCAGTATAGGTACCATAGTTCATTTCCCAGCACCCCAAAGAGCTATCAATTGCTTTCTGCATCTGGAATCATGAAGAGGATTTCTATATCATAACAAGAATCAGGCTATTATATGCGTTAGCTAACGTTTTACACAGCCCTAATTTACCCCGATTTTTCAATAGTTTTTCGAAAAGTGGCTTGCTTAATGCATGCAAGTGAGGGGAACACAGGTAAAATACAGTAATACACGGTTCAGTTGCAATCGAAGTGATATTGGCTTGTCAATCGCTACGCTATAGTGCTATGAGTTCTCTAGTCCGCGCAACACATCATGAGGAATGCCTGAGCGTGTAAAGTGCCAAAAATAAATAACTGTTCATCGTTCTCACAGAATTCCTAGATGTTCCGGAATGCAGGACTATGGGACTTGAACCATGTGCCCCGGGATAAGATCACACCGCGGTGGACGGATAGTAGTCTGGTCTATGATGCCCCACTCCAGAAAAGGGGAAAGTGTCAGCCACCAGCCCTTTTGTATGTGAATTGGCCCATGCGTGAGATGGGTAGTCTATCCAAGGCGGGTACAGAATTCGAAATATTTCTTTTTGTAGATGTGACTTAGAACTTGTAATGCGGAAAGGAGTGATACAATCGTGGGTGGATGACTTCTAACTTTACCGGTGCCCTTGTGGCTCAGTCTTGTAGCACATGCGACGCCTTGTTTATAGGAAGCCAGCGGGAGGAATTCTGGAATGTATACGATCCACATGCACTCGGGATTACGGATATTTGGTGGGGTGCGGTGATGATTCTCAGGCTAGCGAGGTTAGTGAAGGGGAATGAACTAAAGATCAGAAGGAATATAAAAACTGCGTTCTCCGGATACCAGGACAGCTCCACAGCTCTTGCTCGTTCATTGACAGCTCAGCTTTTGATCTTTTGATATAACATACACCGTGAATAGTCAATACTATACCCTGGCACAAAAATGATCACCAAGAGCAGCACTTCCGCCACTCTAAAGTCTGGTTCATCACTGGAGTAGCTGCCAGCTCATTTGGACACTACATCTCCCTCTCTGCCCTCGCCAGGGGGGACTATGTAATTAGCACCCTCCGCTCCCTGAAACGACCATCTCCCCAAACTCCAGTCCCATCCTCACTTCACCGCCCTCACTCTCGACCTCTTTGCCCTTGAATCTGCTCAGATAGAAACTATTCACCAGGCAATCTCTATCCATGGCCATATTGACTACCTTATCAACAACGCTAGAGGTGTACTTGCAGCAGCATCTGAAGAAATATCAACAAAGCAACTGCAAAATAATTTCCAGCTCAATGTATTCAGCCATGTTGCCATCACGCAGATGGTGCTTCCGCATATGAGAAAGCGAAGGGACGGGGCAATTTTGTTCATGGGAAGTATAGCTGGTTGACCTAGTTGTTCGGTGGCCACTGGGTGGGGCGCTTATTGCGCGGGGAAGATGGCCTTAAATGCATTGAGTGCGGAGGTTAAGCCGTTTGGTATTACTATGTGTGAGCCTGGATATTCCATACGCCAATCCTGAGTAGTGCAAATTCAACAAGTGGGAAGGGGATTGTGTTGGGGGAGTTGAGGGGGACGATTGATGATTATAATGAGTGCATGGGGAAGTTGAATGGGTAAATGGGAATCAGCTGGCGGAGGAGAGGCTTCAGGGGTGGAATAACAGGCCAGATGCATGCCATACCAGAGAGGTGGAGATTGGGTGATGATAGTTACCAGATGGTGGAGAGAATCTCAAGGAGTTTTGATTGAGGATTCATGTACCAAGTCTTGCTTTTCCCGAGGGTTGATTGTTTAAAGTGGGGAATCTCACTCTTATTTCCTCAGTGATATGAGCGCAAGGTAATCTCGTGCAGCACGGGAGCGTTTTTTTGGGCACATGAGAAGTCGGTGAGGCAGCAAGTTCAGGGTAAGAGAAAACAGGCAAGATTGCGAATCTAATTGTAGCAATGATTTTTTTTGTGTGCTTACACCAAAATGACATACTCGGTTTTTTCCATACTTTTGATTTTTGATTTGCCTGCAAGTGGCGCGGTCACGGTGGTATTGGATACGCTCATATTGAAACTGCCCGCACTTATTGCCTGCAAATCTACTGCACACGTTAATTAAGCCTCTCTTGTTTGTGATAGCGCTTAAAGTTGCACTGGAGGAGCTCTAGTGATTAAAGAGACCAGATGCTCTGAAGATATGCAACTCAAATTGCTCATCTTACATGATTCTTCCAATATACATGGACTTATACATGTCTGATGTATTCCTACCTAATAGTCTATAGTCTGGTTACAGGTTCATACAAGAAAGATATTGCGATTGACCTAAAATCCTCTACATATAATACCCACCAGTGCCCACTATTTTTTTGATGACGATAAACGACCAACAATCAGTCGATCCTAGTGAAGCCTTCCCATATTGGAGCCCGCCTATTGCTTCTATTTTTGGCATATCGAAGGCATTAATGCCCTCTTTTTCCTTCTTATAAAGTATCCACCTCCGAGGTTTTTTTTGAACGGCTAGACATACCAGAGCTGTTGAAGACGGCTCAGCATACAACCCTTTTCCCGACACACAAAGTAAACTCTTTGGCGGCCTGTATATTGGATTGTCAAGCGCCTGTCTATGCTAGGAGAAGCAGATGATAATCCCCATCCCTCGGTGACCCGTTTCGACCGAGTCACGTGCACGGCAGGGCATAGGGGTTCTCCACGGGAAAGTTGGATCCAGCTCCCCCCTGCGTTCCAGTTTCGGGTTTATTATGCAGAGACGCATAATGTTGGGGGGTGGGAGGGGGGAACTTTCATTGGTTATTTGCACGCACTTACAGTACCGTAACGTATACCTACGTCGCCGACCAGGTCTAACTGGCTCAGTATAAGATCACACTCAGAGCGATAATTGATAGGCATCTGGCATTTTGACTACCGCCAAACTAGCGACCTACAAACCTGTCATCTATACTATCTTGAAGTTGACACCGTAGGAGGCCACTTTCTTTGGTACCGTTGTGGGTGGTATAGAGCATATCCAACTGCTGGCACAAGAACATAGCATTCAAGATCTAGCAATCCACCAAACGCACACACATGTCGCCAGCAGCAGTTTATTTTGTCCTCGGCCTGAGAACAGAGGACCCGAAAATTCTGATTCGAATGCCTAACAAGCGGGGGACTGCGCTCGGCTAGTCCATATTCGGCAGTGACTACTTATTTTGGGTGGGCGGGTTGCATCTATGTTAGCGAACTACAACTTACTTGCCAGGCGGAGACCGTCAGAGACAGCGAACGGGTATACGCGCAGCAGGAGACGATTAACCGTGTCCTGCGCGGGGGAGGAGTTGGGCAAAAGCAACCTCGTGGGTGGCACCGGGCGAGGGGGCATAGTCATTCGAGGAGGGCCATAGCTGCGTTGCATGCGGAGGGGAGCTGGATACGCCTCTCCCATAGCACTCGTTTTTTTCCGACCAAGTTAAGTTTGTAAATAAACCCCATGTCCCAAAAGAAGCCCTATGCAATATCGCCATCAACACATTTAATTTTTCTGTCCCCTTTTTGGCTGGGAATGGGGGCGTGGTCTCTTGCTCACTGAGCTCAGCTATAAGTATATAAGCTATATCACTGGGCTTCTCTTCACATCTCCGGCCTCCATACACAGCGTGCGCTTGCGGCTAAGCTCCAATCAAAACTAGGGTTATTTGATATCAACGTGATAGATTTCTTCAAATCTCATAAACTGCACTCGGAACTAACACTCTACATAAAAGCCTCTAATTCAGGAATTATAATGAACCAGATATCACTGCGAGAAGAAGAAGAAAAAAAAATGCATTGATGAATCTAAGAAAAACAAACAAAAACATAAACGACCAGCCCCTCAACACAGACCACCAATCAAAACGGTACGGTAATACCCTCTATCTAGGGGTTAACCAACTTCGTGATTGTCTGCGGCCGTGGCCTCCAATATCCCACTCCACACCACGCCACAGCTAACGCCCTACTCCTGACTGGCTCTACAGCTCCTAACCATTAACTCCGCCCACCCACTATTACTACTACCACTTAGATCCCTCGGTCCCGCTCCTGTAGCAGCGCAAGCTGCACTTCCACCTACACCGCTACCGGCGTTTAATGCACCCCATCCAGACCCTCTAACCGCAGGTTCAGTCGGGACAGAGGGGACCGCATTTCCGCTTCCCCCAGTAAACGTTGCACGGGGCCCTCCTGCTCCGCTAGTAGTACGTGCTGCTGAGGTACCCATCAACCCACTCCATCCACTCTCAGCTGATGCAGCAGTGAAACTAGCCGAAGCACTTGGTTGTGCTCGTGGGGCTTGATATGAATTCCATGGATTTGCCGCTGGAGGAGCAGGAGCAGGGGGGGCAGGGGTGCGGGTGAAGTACTGCTCCCAGGGGTGTTGTCTGGGAGGGGCAGATGGTGGAGGAGGGGAAGGGGTGCGGGACATCAAGCGTGTCCAGGGATTGACTGCTGGGGGTGGAGGGGGTGGTGATGCGGTAGTGGTGGTGGTAGTGGTAGCCGTAGGTGCCGCTGGGGCTCGTGCGGCTCGTGTGGTGGCCACAGTAGCGCCAGTATTGCTAGGTGTATATGGCGGTGGCGAGCCAGCATTACTGCTCCCCAAACTAATACTTCCACTCTCGTTTTCCCCTCCAGTAACTGAGTACCCCCAAGGCGCCCCATACAGATACCAGGAATAATAGTATGGTGTAGCCCATGGAGGTAGGAGGGGATTTGTGGTGGCTTCACCAGTGGGATGACCCACCGCACGGCAGGAAGCGCATAGCTGGGTATCTGCCCACAGCTGAGAAACGATGGTCTTGCCGATACATTGGCTAGAGCGGCCGCGGGGGTAGCACCGCACCAGGCGGCGGGTGGTGAAGTGGTTGCAAAGAGGGTGGATGATTGACTGTTCTTGACACATTGAGGAGGGTTGGAGGTTGATATGGGGAATTGTGGGGGTGAGTGGGGGGGTGGGATAGAAGATGTGATGGGGGGTAGTCTGGGAGATGCTCGTTTGAAGTGATTTTCAAAGTAAACGAGGGGTGGAAGGAGGGGTTTAAATGGAAATTATTGGTATATATATATATATATATATATGGATAGGGTATTTGGGATGGGTATGTGGGTATAATTCTATCAACATCGTCCACACCACCAATCTCCTTCCGAAAAGACTGCATCGTTGTGACTCGGTTTGAGCGAGAGTTGATACTCCACAAACATGTACGTGATACGAGACGGGTGGAATTCAGGATAAAAGCCCCGCCAGGCCAATCACAACGGGGTTACACGCTTCGCGTACCCTTCCATCTGTCTTTCCAATGAGAACCTCGACATTTAATGACTGGCCTCGAGCCTCGAGGCCACGAACACCGGAGGCATGAGCAATGTGACTATATTTTGGTGTCAGTATGGCATGGCACAGCGGCTACAGCTTCAAATAGACTATATCCCCATAAATTAAATGGAATCACCGGCAGCAGCGTAGTGATTGGTGCGTAGTCCCGGCCAGCCGGACGTTAAGATATTCCATTTCGAGATGGGCGCGGGGATGCAGCCAAGCGACGTTGAAGGAAAGACGATGGGGCAGGATGTGCCCTGACGCCCAAGTAGTATGGCCATGAGTAGAGCGGGCGGCAGTGAATACTGTGGGGATGGTGAAGCCGTGAAGATGAAGCCTTGAAGATGAAGCCGTGAAGATGAATGGCGTCAGGCCTGTACGTGCGCCCAATGGAATGCAAGCACCGCGCAGCCCTGCACCCGGTCCAGCAGCCCTCTCCACCGCGCGGGCCAGGCCGCGTATGTATCGCGAGCTCATCGACCGCGGCCGCAGCCACCTCCTCCGCACTCGCCCTCTGATCGAGCGGGACCTCTCAAAACAACCCCCCCACCTCCCAACCCGCTCCCCAACCCGGTCAACCCGCCCCCTGAACGCCAAGCCGCAAAACTGCCGGGTCGCCAATCTCTGCGCGAGCCCTGCGAATGCAGCTGCGCAGAGCACCTCCTTCTTCAGCCCCGAGCTTCAGCCCCGAGCATCGCTGCACTGGCAATGCTACGTCTATAAACAATCACCCCGCCGCCGCCGCCGCCCTCGTCCGCTCGGCTGATCAACTCGCTGCGTCCTGCATCGGCCTCTCATGACCGCTTGCCTCTGTGCAGCTTCCCCCCCAGAGCTGCCCTCCGCTCCCCTCGACAACACTCGACTCGCTCGTCTAGCTGGTCCGAGGCATGGGTGCTGCCTAGTAGAGCGCTGTCAGACGAAAAAGGCTCCGTTTCAGACTCCGGAGCGCATCGTTGGTCGACTTGTGGCGGGGGCAAGGTCACGGTGCTGACGTTATTTAAAGCTTTCACTAGGCCCACAAAACGGGGATCTCAGTTTAGGGTGCTTCATCTCGCTGTCGATCCGACCCAGATTCCGCGACAAAAAGTACTCGCTGCGATGGTTAAGCCCCCACAAAGTATCTCCGGTGTGTACAGGGCTGCACGGTGTGGGGTGAGGGCGCTTCGGGGGAGTTACCTGACGTCCGCGAGCAGTGACAGGCGGATGCAATGGGATCTGGGTGATACTTACTGTGGGTTGTTCTGGGACGGCTGACAGCTTCGACCCGACTGCTAACATGACCCGGCTCCAGTGTTCATCTCCACGTACTGCACCTCCGCGCGACTCAGTGCTCGACCGGCCACCAGCGGTTCCGACCTCTCCCCGAACCCATCACACCTTCTCTATGATGGCCTCCCGTCCCGATTGCCGACGCCCTCCTCCCGCCGCTACTTCCACGAATACTTCACCACTGCCGTCTCCTCTCCCCAGACCTCCCCCCCTCCCATCGAGCTCGCCTCCACCTCCCACAGCGACCGCGCCAGCTCCTCCACCATCGTCCGCATCCCCCTCAACCGCGCCAAACAGCACTATGGCTTCCTCCGCTCCCGAGGCAACCGCCCCTACAACGAAGATTGGTCCCAAGCCGGGGTCCTCGACCTTCCCCTGCAGTCAGTCGTCCAAGCAACCACCGCCGCCACCGGCCCATCCACAGATAAATCAGGCTTCTTTTCCCCTTCCTCATCCCCCTCGAATTCAGTCTTTTACTATGCGGTTTTCGATGGACATGGTGGGGATGAGTGTAGCATATTCTTGAAAAGTAGACTGCATGAGTATATCGAGAATACTGCAAAGGAGTTTTACCCTACCGATGTACTACCTTCGCCGTCGGTGGCGGGGGCGGAGGTAGAGCCGGGGACGGCGGTGGGGCACACTATGGAGGAGGATTTATCGCAGAAAATGCATCGAAAGAAGCTCCAGGCGGACCTAGTCTCTGAGTGGAGGGAGACTATCGGCGGGTACTTTCGCAGGTTTAAGCCAAACTTTTCTGGGCCAGCGACAACTACAGGACCAGTCAACAGGGATACCAGAGGTGTTGCGCCTTCGAAATTTTCAATGGACAGTACTTCTGCGGCGTTAAGAATGTCGGCCAGTGCTACCGGGGACGGGAGTTGGGAGAGTATTCTTACGTATGCATTCCTACGGGCTGATCTAGATTTTATTAAGGGCAAGTGGAGGAATACTGCGCCAGCTGCGGAGGGAGGAAATGCGGGGGTGGGTGAGCAAGCACAAGCACAGGGGGAGACGGCAGTGGCAGATGCATCGCCAACACCGCACAAGTCAAAGAGCGGATCGACGGCGAGTACTGCGCTCATATTCACCCCGTGAGTTCATTAGCCCACCTCAGCACTATACATCAATGGACAAGACTAATTGTAGTTGGCTTGTTATGTAGGCCGAGTTCAAATGTACCATATTGGTCACCGAAAGCTACAAGCACCCTCCTCACCGCCCACATCGGCGACACGCGCATCCTCCTTAGCAGCACTCTCACTGGCAACGCTGTCCCACTAACTTCCTCCCACCACCCCTCCCATCCCCTCGAGTCCCGCCGCCTCCGCCGCTATGCCGCAGCATTCATCTCCGACTCCTTTGGGGAAGAACGTTTCGGCGTGCTCGCAAACACCCGTTCCTTTGGGGACGCATCTCAAAAACGATCCGGGATAACTGCAGAGCCAGAGGTGACCCGGCGGGAGCTGAAGGGGACGGAGTGGGCGTTTATGGTGCTGTGTAGTGATGGCGTGAGTGGGGTTCTGAGTGATCAGGAGATTGTGGACATTATCAAGGAGAAGGAGACACCGGAGGAGGGGGCGAAGGCGGTGGTGGAGTTTGCGGAGGAGGTGGTGGGACGGGGGAATGGAGGCGGAGATAATAGTACGTGTCTTGTGGTGAGGTTGGGAGGCTGGGAGAGGAGGGAGGAGGGGGGCCAGGGGAGTAAGGGAACGAGGGATTTGAGGAGGTGGAGGATGGGGCAGGAGGGCGCGAGGAGGCAGTGATGGTGTATGTGTTTACGTTTCTTTTGTTATCGCAATAGCTATGGTATAGACAGAGCTCATGCATCAGGCATGCAGTGCAGTTGAGCGTGCGTACTTACTTGGTTTGTCGTGCATGTTTATATACAGTATACATGAATACGTCTGTAATTCACGAATACTATAGAGAGAGGTGCTTGGTTGTTGGGACAGAGTTGTTGGTCTTTGGAGAATGGAGTCGAAATCATGCGTGGCGGTGACAGAAGGTCCATCCACGTATATGGGCCCACGATCAATTTGTATATGTAATAATACCGCTGATTATGGGATTAATTCCATTCAAACGTCGTTCTCTCTCCCTTGTTGATCGCTGTACTGCGGTAAGTAACGTGGAGGTTGCTGCTGTAGGTTAGCTGTAATACTGCATATAGTGCTATTCAGGGTAAAACTACCTCCTGCCTGGAGCACCTGATATTCGTACACATGGTTTATTTCCCGGAAACTGGATATGCGCTTGCTGTATCATCCGGGTTGTGGAGGTCTGATATTCCTGGGGGCGCAGTGCCCCCCCCCCCGGCGCGTCAATAAGGTATTCCCTACATGCTACAGTAGATACTAGCTTTTTTCCATATCCTCCGCATTTGCAGTGGGAGCCCAAGTGATAGGAAATAAAACTGCCGCGGTTTTCCTGGACTCTATGGTACCCCCCACCGACGTTCATAGCAATCGTTGTTGTAGTTACGGCAATTCTGTACAATAGTTATGCTCTCGAAAGCTTCAGATGATTTGCTACATGCAATAGCCCTCTGGTTACTCTACCCATTGCTTCCCTTGATTGGCTCCCACTAAACGATCTTTTGTGCTATAGTCTATATTCCCCTCTGGTATGTCTAATACAACCTGGGATATCTACTATCAACACCCTCGACCGCCACGCACATTGTGGTGAGGTGATCCGCCTTGTCCTTTTGTGACTCTCAAACTACACTCCGACAGTCAATCTCCCGCTGCAGTGAAGCCACAGCAAGACTTTTTGTTCTGGATAAGACGACCATTGGTGCTCCGAGGTGGGGAAGAGCAGTCGCATAAGGAAGTTGATGAATACTAGATTCATGCTACAGAATACGTTTGGAGAATGGTCTCATAGATATATTGGGGATTGATGCTTTTCGTTCTTGAACGCAAGCAGGGGGATTGCACATCAAAAACGACCTAGTCACTTACATAACTATTTCACTAGCTAACACTCAAATTGACTTCTAGGCAAGCAATCTTCACCCACCATTAGACACACTGAATCTTTCTGATCGTTTCAAGGTTGCAGGTAACATGGTCCGGCTTCTACGAGCCTGGGAAGCCAACTAGTCCCTGCGGATTATTGCATACGGCATGTTCAGCGGGAAGGATGAAGGTTAGTATCTGAGTATTTCACTGCCCCAGCCTTATGGTTCCAAATTGACCTAAACTTTCATTCACTTTATAGCCTCACAAATTCACCCGTCGTTTGTTCTGCAAGAGCTACCAGGGGCGTAGCGGAAGAAAGACTTGAGAATCTTGTACCCCCTCATACGCGCCGGAAACCCCTGACACACCATTAAGATCGACAGAGAGCCAGAGTAGCATTCTGCCGTATCTGAAGCCTGTAGGATTTTCCTGTTATTGGCCGCGGGAGGTAAATACCTTGAGATAACGGCCGCAAACGACATAACCCAAAGGGCTCGAATGGCCGCATGGACGTGGATTTGTGCATCATGACCTCGGTTTACGCAATCAGGACACATGTAATGATCTTTGATTTGGAACATTCCGGAAAGGAAGGCGAGGCAGGCTAAGACGTGGAGATGTAGCCAGAATTGCGAAAAGGAATATATGTCAAGGGAGATGGAGGTGTAAGACAAACGATATGCGAGTTATTGACAGACCACTGGCGGCGGATGAGGTTGGAGGTGTATATGGAGCGAGATATTGTGCAGGAAACTGGAAAAGGGGGATACCTGTTAGTCCCGCTCTCGAATAACACCTAACCCAAACATTCTTCTTCTTTTTTTTTTCCTTTTTTTGCTTTGGGATACGGGTCCATTTCGATCATGCAGTGGTTGAATATTGTCTTTTCTATGGGATAGTTCCCATCTTTGTTAATGGGTCCAACACAGGTCCGTGGACAAAATAACACCACCGCGCCCTCATTACATAGTTACTTCAATTTGGCTTGCCCATTTGAATGAGCCACAAATCTTGTACAGACCGCCCGCTGCACGGCTCTAAGTCTTGCAAGAAAAGCATCAGGGCATTCTAAGAAGCATTGAAATATAGCTTGTTATAAGCCACCATGAAACATAACTACAGCCACATGTAATAACTCGACATTAAGCCAAAAAGCCGGCGCCCACAAGCTTTTGGGGTAGGATGAAATGCATCTGCGGTGAATTCTACATATTGAGGCTGCCTAATGCTGCACCGATACTTCAGGCAGAGCTTTACAAGTAAAATCGACTCCAAAAAATGACGTTGTAGCTATTGCAAAGTTAGTCTCCGCTACTATAGAGGGTTACAATACAGAGTATGAAGAAAGAAAAAGTTTTGCAAAAAAAAAAATCGAAAGGGCTCAATCGGGAATTGAACCCGAGACCTCTCGCACCCAAAGCGAGAATCATACGACTAGACCATTGAGCCAACGCAGCAGCTATTACCTGCAACTAATATGAACATTTTAAGTGACGGTTTCTGACCGGGCGAGAAGGCAATGCTGTCGCTACTGATAGTCTAAGTCGTATTGGGTAGGCCAAGCAGGAACTCATTGGGCACCTACTTCCGAATTAGGTAAGCTTATCGATAAGATATTACCCCACTTCTAACGTCATAACCTCACCTCTTATCAGGAAACCCTCTCCCGCAGTGTAAGTCTATCGTCCACAGTCCCTTAGCATTTGGAGTATTAGGTTGATTTGGTCTGTTCGAGTCGTCTGTCTTTTCCTATCTCCTTTTTTTTTGTTTTGATTTCCATCACTCAATATAGTCCGTCCTGGCGACCCTTGTAGCGGCTTTCAGCCCAAACACAAGTGAACTGGACTTAGGCCATGCTTGAAGTGCTAGCTCCTAGGCCTACTTTATCGAGGGCAAATTCCGGTCTGTAGTGCAGTGAGCTTGAGGCACAGATACCAACCGCAAGTATAGTATTTAGGATTCTGCGCAATTGGCACATGGTAGAGAGTAGAAGGGGGAGTCACTTTATTCTGATACTTGGCAAGGGCATTTGAGAAAGGCATGATGTAATGGATGACCTAGTCTGGTTGCACAACCTCTCGTATGGATGACCCTGAATTATGGTAAGCGTCATGCTTCCATGAAGTTTTCAGATACAAGCCACGCCATACTTATCTTTGGCGATATGCGGTTTAAAGTACTGTACATAAACTACATACGGACTCTATGTAAGTAACCTTTTACCAGTTTAACAAGAACCAACAACACCCTCCGAAAGATGATGATCCCATCAATCTCACCTGCTTCAGGCTAGCCCTACTTAATGGCCTGAACTTTCCCTTTCCCGTAACGGCAGATGCCATAACTGATGCTGTCGGCCACCCATTCCAAGCCGAGTACTTCCCCGATGTTGGGGCTCTCTATGAATGGTAGCATTCTTCATGTGTGTGATGAGAGTTGTTAAACACTCGAATAGACGGGCGGCAAGCTTCACACGATAGCTTAGGGACTGCAATATAGCTAAATTGAGGGGTCTTTCCTTTCTGCCCCTTGTATTACTCTTCCGGCTCTGGGTCGCAATGTTTCTTCATGGCCTCTTGTGCGAGCTTGTTAATCTAATCTGCCCACCACATCTTTGATAGTTAAACCCATTCCGCTTCGGACAGCATGGAAATAGAACAATGCAATATCGAGAACTTACCTATGTAGCGTTCTAGAGGGAAGTCTTTAATTGCAGCCACTTCGGTCCCATAAAACTGCCTACTTGAGTGGTGTATACTCGAGCACTGTGCTGTCTCTTGGGGGGAAAAAGTCATACATCGAGTCACAGTTATCCCACTTGGTTCTCTCGAGCCGATCCTAATATGGTGGTACAAATGCGCAGTTGCTTGCTGATTATTGGTTACTGGTGTCGCAAATGCACCTGGAACGAGTTATTTGTCAATGATCGGAAACAACGCAGCGGTTAATCAATCGAGTGGATGAGGGCAGCGGCAGGGCGATTGTTAATAAAAATATCTTCATATCTTGTTCATCTTCATCTGCCACATCACCCCCGAGACAAACGTTAGCCCGTCTCAGCCTTGTCTCAATCTATCACCTTTGTGTACAATACTTTAAACTGCATATCTACTAGGCGAGTGGTTAAACCGCTAATCCGGATGGTTAAGATATTACAGCCTCCTAGATGCGGTAGAATATAAGGACAACTGGGAACATTACTTGGAGTAATGTGGAATAATTCGGACGTAACATAACATTCGAGGCTTGAAATTAACAATTACAGTAGGGGTCAGAAATGCAGAAGAACATTCGGAATATGGATCTGCCCAGGCCCCACAATTACCCTGAGCAACACAACACTCTCCTGGGTCGTATTTGCAGGGTATATTTACAACTGGTCACTTAATATTCCCATTGGGATGAAATGCGTCTGCATGTGCAAGGGTTTTGCAGCCATTGGTACGGCTGTCAGACAGGTCGCACAGGTCAGACAGTTACTGTACCGGGTTCTCTCTGGCCCAGCCGGCCAGGCCTCCCACTCGACCTCCACTAGCTGCCTGAGGATCGAATCGCTCGTTCATTCATACATTTCTAGGTGAGTCAGTAGGTTTTTCTACCTTGTATACAATTCGCTTCGAGGCCAACACAATCGAGTGTGCCTGCTGGTCATTGCAGTGCAGTTATAGAATTGGAACGATATCCCTCAGATCTTTCCCTTGCCAACTCCTAGTCCGCCAAAACAAACTTCGGTTATACCTACCTTAGGTAATCCATCTGGCTGGCTGCCCCAAACTTTCCTCGAAACACCAACCCCGTTCAACCAGAATACACCTAGCCATGGCAACCCTCGAGGATTCCGACGAATCCTTCGCCCTCTCCCTTCAACTTTCCCTTCTCTCCGATGGTACTGACCTCGGGCCCCTCACCCGCTCCTCCACCCCCCGCCAGCCCACCCTTCTCTCCGACTTCACCCTCGCCCGGGAGCTCTTTGAGCAAGAGCTCAAAGCCATCCAGCAGATTTCATTTGACAGACGGATAGCAGCTAGCATCTGCCGGGCAGTCGTTCAGGATGCCGAGGTCATCGATGTAGAAGTCCGCCGGAACGAGGTCTTCCGGAGTGATCTCATCCTCGCCCAGCGGTTACGAAATACACCAGATGCCCCAATACCCGCTGGTGACCCAACCGGAGGGCCTGCAAAAAGGGCTAAATTGGCGCAGTTCATGCCATCGGCTACAAATGGAGTGGGCGTGGGACGGAGTACAACGGGTACTAGTGCCCGCGACCACAGAAACCTCCACTGCGACGTCTGTACCGAGCTATTACCTGACTACGAAATCGTCTCCCTACCCTGCGAACACAACTACTGCCGGACTTGCCTCCGGAAAATCTTCCTCAACACACTCAAGAGCCTGTCCTTCCCTCCTCGTTGCTGCACCACCATCCCGACCACCCTCGCAGCGGAGGTCCTCGACGATGCGGAGTTGGAAAAGTATCTTCATGAGAGTGTCGTGCATGATGCTACAGCGGAGCCGGAGAAGAGGAGGAGGAATTGCGCTATGAGTACGTGTGGGCAGGTGTTGCTTCCGGGGTGGATTAGGGGAGATGTGGGATTGTGCCTAAGGTGTGAGGGGAAGACGTGTATGATTTGTGGGGGGGAAGCGCATCCCGGGGGGGATTGTCCGAAGGATGAGGATACGGCTAGCTTGTTTAGGTTGGCGGAGGGGAAGCGGTGGCAGAGGTGTCCGAAGTGTGGAAGTGTGGTGGAGTTGGTTCAGGGATGCTTTCATATGACTTGTTTGTGAGTTTCTTCTCCCCCCTCTTCCATCTTCCTCCGGACATTTGTAATAACTGGTTGGTGGTATGTGTGGTTGCTTATGTACGTTTGTGTAGGTGTAAATACCAATTCTGCTATAAATGCGCCGCCCAATGGAAAACTTGCGATTGCGCTCAAGCAGACGAAGGCTACATCACCGGCCGCGCCGCCGCGGCTACTACCTTTTTCTCCACCTCCACCACCTCCTTCTCCCGCACCCTCTCCGCCACCCGCCAAAACCAACTCGACCTCGAGCACCGCCAGCAAGCGCTCCGCTACGACGAAGGCTTAAAACGGCGACTTGAAGAGCTAAAGGCCCTTCGGAGAACGAGGGAGTCCCAGAGAGATGTGGTGATGGTGGATAGGATGGTTAGGGAGGAGGAGGAGAGAATTAGGAGGGAATTGGCGGAAGAAGAGAAAAAGAAGAGGGAGGAGGAGAGGAGGAAGAAGAAGAGGGAGAGTGATTTGAGGGGATTGTTGGGGGGGGTGTTGGGATTGGTTAATAATAATGTCGTTGGGAAGGCGAAGGGAAAAGGGAAGGAGAGGGAGAGGACGGGGGAGCAGGAGGGGTTGGGGGACGTGGTGGGGAGATTGGTGAAATGGACCATGGTGTGTTCTTGGGTTATCAGCATATTTGCTCTTTTGATCTGTGGAATTTGTGGACTAAACATGCTGTTGTGGGGTGAATATGTAGTTTGCGGAATCGACCCCAGCCTCACCCTCCAAGCCAGCTGCCTCCGCATCTGGAACTATACCCACACCCACACCAGCGAAACTAGCCACTAGCAGGAAGAGGGAGTTATCCCCCGCGACAAGAGACCGCATGGCAGGATTAGGGACGGATGGTGTTTTGAGTGTTACAGGGATTTAGTCAGCCAATTCATTGAGGTTTTCTTGAAGTCGGAAGGTGCAGAGGGTGTGGAATCGGAGAATGGGGGAAGGCTCGATCTAATTGTGGTTGGTTGCAATGGAGCGCTTAAGGTTTTGGGGATAAGGATGGGGAGTGCATCGTGGTATAGATGTGCAATTGTGAAATAATTACTATCACCAGCTAGGTAATGATCGACTACATAGTTTGCTATACCAGAGCTTATAGCGGAAACCTTGCCATAACGGATGGCATCAGACAGACTGGAGTGGAGATTTAATGATCTTAAAAATAACTACATACAAATATACCTAGGTAAGCCGGAATTTACTAAGGCCAAAAATCCCGAAGTTCCTTATCAGTAGCTTGAAGTCGAGAAACTTCTATTTCACTTTCACTTTCATTTATTCCACCTCCCTCACCAGTAAGCTTTTGCCGACAAAAACCATGCCGTGCCTTGAAAGCTGACAACCATCCATGTGAGGGACTAAAGTATGTACAATCCTCCCAGAAAGCGGAATCTCTAAGCTAGACATCAAAATCTCCTCCGAGTTTGAATCAAAGTAGAGGTCGAGATTCCCTTTCCATCTCGACCTGGAAACAATAAACCAACACTCTTCTAGCTTAAGCTTTTTGCCTGCTTCCAACTGGGTCTGGCGTTCTAGGCAGATCTCATATTTCTCCAGCAGAGAGAATGCGACGCTTCATGTTTGGTATGGATGATAGGAAGCTGGTCTGGTAGGTAGGTATACTGGGCAGGTAGGTGGACCGACAGACCGATATAGCAAGGTGCAACTGTAATGAGCTATATGGTGACCGACTAACTCAGCGACTTCTTTACACTCTGCAACGAGATCATGGAATAACCATGCCTATAGCTTGAACTTGCTATAGTACTTACAGTCTCAACAACCCTCTCTAGTGTAAATTCCTTTTATCTCAACCACCTACGGCAAAGTATCAAAAATACTAAACCTTCCACAATCAGCTTATTGTATGAGCCCTGATCAAACTATTCTCATGCAATAACATGCTTGAGGCTTCTTAGTACCTCTTCTCATATTTTCCAATGCCTCAACAGGCTCTAGTAGGCTCTACAGCCCTCAGCTTTGGCAAACTTCTGTAATAGCCCCCCCGCCTCCAGTAGCCTCAGCATTACAATTCAGGCTCTCCTATGGCTAGAATAGTCCTAGTAGATCGGGCTCAAGTAAACAAATTAAGGGAGCTATACCATACCTGAGGGTGCAGGGGCCTCGCCACTATACTCTAAGGTAGCTCCATCATGCTTCACTATACTCAATCCTCCCTATAGGCTTTAGGGGAGATTTTGACAGAGAGAGGGCGGCCGAAATAGAGATATCTCATGAGTACTAGCAAACCGCAATTGCGGAACTTGCTAAAGATACGCCAGGCTCTCAACAAAGTGTATATTGACTATAAGGAAGCTTGGAGTATAGGCGCTATGGGGGGAGGGATTATAATCGAGGCTAGTCAAGGAATTGAGGCCCGTAGAGCCTGTTGAGGCATTGGAAAATATGAGAAGAGGTACTAAGAAGCCTCAAGCACGTTATTGCATAAGAATGGCTTGATCAGGGCTCTTGATAGTAGTTAGAGTGGCTATATGGTTGGGCTATTGATATGCCTAGGACTACATGGGTATTGGCTATTATATATGGGCATTGCTTCCTCATGCTAAACAATTGCGTTGAATATGTTGCGAAGGAATGCTGGGCTTACCTTCGATACGTACAGTCCGTGCTAGAGCATATTTTTTCATTTGAGGACGTTTGAGCATAATGCTGTATATACTTTGATGTATAACGTGTTGCTGTCGCCCTTGTGGCGCGGGGTTAGCGGGCGGGGCGCGGGGCGCAACATCTTATATTTTCTCTTGGGCCTAAGCTTTTTTGTGTGGCTCTCCGGCAACTGTGCTGCAGACCTCCGTGGAGACCCCACTCGCTAAGCACAGTTCCCTTCATCCAATTAAACACCGCCAATTCCCTCCCATTGGGTGCGGCTACCTCCCATCACTACATACACACCCCAACGAACATGTCCTCATCCATCCCCGGTCTACACTCCCTCCCCTCCTCCCAGTACGACCTCACCACCTACCGCGGCCGCGTCCTACACTCCCTCGACATCTGCGATCCCCGCACCCTCTTCACCTCGTCCACCCAGCTCCACACACACATCCAAACCATCACCGCCTACAAATCCTGGCCCAGCAGCAACCCCCCCCCACTCACCCCCGAGGTCTGGCACGCCAAAAAAGTCCTCGATGCAACCCTCCACCCGGACACGGGGGAACCCGTGCTACTCCCCTTCCGGATGAGCGCCTTCGTCTTCTCAAACCTCATCGTCACGGGGGGTATGTTAACGCCCAACCTCACCACCCGGGGAATGCTCGCGTGGCAGGTGGTAAACCAGAGCTTGAACGTGGCGATCAACGCGAGCAATGCGAATAAGAGCACGCCGCTGACGTGGTCCGGGATGGGGGTTAGTTATCTGTTAGCGGTGGGGGCGAGTTGCGGTGTTGCGCTGGGGTTGAATAATCTCGTGCCGAGGCTGAAGAGGGTTAGTCCCGGGATGAGGATCGTGTTGGGGAGGCTGGTTCCGTTTGCGGCGGTGGTCACGGCGGGGGTGGTGAATGTGGGGGTTATGAGGGGGAAGGAGATGTTGGAGGGGATTGAAGTGTTTCCGCATCTACCGGCTTGGAAAGCAAACACATCCGCAAGCGACACTACTCCACCCACACCATCCCCTGACTGTGGCGAGCTAACACCCACGACCCCCCTGGGCAAATCTCGCTACTGCGCCCTCCTCGCAGTCTCGCAAACCGCCCTCTCCCGTGTTATCAACGCAACTCCAATCATGGTCATCCCGCCCCTCATCCTCATCACCCTGCAAAACCGCTGGTCTGTGCTTAAGCGAAACCCGCGCCTCGTGCTGCCGGTTAACCTCGGGATTATCTTTATGACGAGTGTGTTTGCGCTGCCGCTGGCGCTGGGGGCATTTCCGCAGCGACAGGCTGTGGCGGTGGAGAGTGTGGAGGAGGGAATTAGGGAGGAGCTGAGGAGGAGGAAGGGCGGGCAGGGGGTCGAGAGGGTGGAGTTCAATAGGGGGATTTAGACGGCTTAGGTAGGGTGGGTGAAGTGCCCCCGGGGGTGCAAGAGGAGAGGGGAGGAAGAGGAACGTCTTACCCTGATTTCACTAAGTGATATCCCTAGACATGTCATTTTCATATTCATTTTTTTTATTTTTATTTTTTTGAGCTCTCTTGGCTTGATGGGAGATAGATCTATACATATATCCTCGTGTCCTTCTGCTGTTTTTTTTTTTTCTCTTTTAATAGGAGCATTTTCCGCATGCATGGGTGGTTTTTGGTTATGCGATCATGGAAACCTGAATTAAGCGGGCTAGAAGCAGTCTCGGACTATAGAAGTCAGCGGTTTAGCCAAACAAATCTAGATTTTCAGAATCTGTCTGGTCTTCCACGAATCTCCTTCGCCCCACGCGGTGCTACTAGCCGTGGCCATCCACAAGAACCAAATGCCTACATGCATGAAGTAACTCCAGTATTTCTCGTCTATAGTGATCTCGTATTAAATGTATATTCAGTGATCTCGGTCTATATGCAGACATGATTTCTAGACATAATTGTCGTTATTTACACTGTAATACACATAGTTCTACTCGTACGCCCTCCTAATCCCCAGCATCCCTACCATCCCCAGCACATGAACTCCTTGGTGCGAGTGATCCCATTCGCCTCTACAACTCATATATATATATATTCCTATCATAGGGGATTGTGATTTTGCAGCCTTAGAGACATCTATCTGGCGGTATAAAATGACTGTACATGTGCTAGCACACGGCTAGGGCAAGAAGTCGATAGGCTTCCAAAGGAATGTTGCCCATCAGAAATCAATATCAGAGTCGTGCGTCGAGCGAATTAACTGTTGGCATAGTGAATGAATGCCCATCAACATCTCTCACCGCGCCTGGCAGTCCCATTTTCTCACTGCTATTGGCTAAGTTTATCAACGAGCACAAGTAATTGATATATATTACTGGAGCTTCAATCGGGCGATACTTCCTCTGTCGCAGCTCTCACACAGCGATTGCTACGCAAATCTCATCTCTAGTAGGTCTGGTTGCAAAAACCCCTCGTACACAAGCCGCTCGTAGAGCGTCTTATCGCAGGAGAGTGAGCTATCCCAATTCGGACTCGGTACCCCAAGCCTTGTTGCATTACCTACTCGTTTAAGTAAGGGATTATATGTTTTGTCCTTTGTATGCTTAATAAAAGCCACAGTGGGCCCAAAACCACCGGATGATATCGAAGAAACACAACGGTGGTTTGAAAAGTAGGAAAATCTACATTGTTGCGCGCACAGCCCTCCCCCCCCGGAATTGCCGGAGAAGGTCAAGCATTTACTTGCAACAATTCATGTGTTGTCATTTTGGGGGGTTGGCCACCTGGGAAACACCACGAGGTAGTACTTTCCGGTAAAAACAAAAATAAAAGTCAATGATATGCATGCTGTATCGCGTCTGGGTGCAGTACTGGGGGCACTTCGGAGGAAAGAAGGAAGAAGAACCCGAGGAGTTAAGCCCGATTGACCTATGGTAATGAAGTCTTAGTGTGGAAGGCAGTGTAGGAAGTAGATAGTTAGGTTTTCTCAATGTCATTCTATTACCTTACACTCGTGGGGATTATGCTTCAAGTTCGTTTGATGAGGTTGAAGTTGTAGTGTGAGGAGTCAATGCCCCGAAAGCCTCAGGCGCTTTTCAGATGGCCTTGAGTTTGGTGGAGGCCTGCACAGATGGAACCTAAACGACTCCAGCTGTGACCTCTGCATGTGCGCCTCCGCACTGAACCTCCGCCCGGACATGCCACAAGCAAGGACCAGTATAGCAAGCTGGACATACGTATTAAGGTGTTCTGTCCAGTGTAGTGAGGTAGCTATAGCTAACGGGAGGCTGGGCGTTATTCAAGAAGGGATCTGGGAAACTGGAGAGGCTCAAAATTACAGAAGGAGCCGTGCATTGGCATGTGTTTGGCCTAGGTATCACCGTGCTACTCGCAGCCTGCAACACTTTAGACCTGCCGTAGCCGTTTCGGTGGTGTATCGAGGTGTTCCCCGGTCACGCGAGTGTAGAACCTACAGCAGCCCGACTTATGCCGGTACCAGATGCTTGTGATCATGGCTAGGTTGGCGTCATAGGGTGTGTTGATGCCACCATGGAGTGGAGGTTCGTGAGTGTAGGTGGCTTTCCCCGTTTAGCTATGGTGCTGCGAAGTTGGGTACGAGGCTTACTTTAACTTGCTGATGCAACACGAGCGGGACGTCCCGCGCCACAGACTGCCGGGCTTGCTTCGAAGGAAATTAAGTGATCGGCGCTGGCACCTAACTTATCCACGAATCGAAGCATGCAGCGTTTGCTCTGTCTACCCCCATTGGGTTCCTAGCCTGCTCACTGGGCGAGCGGAGCCCTTACATTCCCTAGGCCTCATAGGCCTCCTAGAGGCATACGGCCTGCCATAATTACTTCCTCTCCGGTTCAGCAGGATTCTTGTATCTCCCAGGATCTTTGTCAGGCTTCTTACATCCAAGACAGACAGAAGGTAATTTGCATGTATAGCTATAGTTATAGGTTACTGGCAACATGATGCACCATATTACAATACCTACTGGCCAAAGACAAACTAAAGAGTGGCCACTAACAATAGACGCCCGTAGGCCTCCAACTGCAGCTACAGCTGCCCAATGCATAAGTCTGCTAAAGTTGAATCAGTTCCAGATCACACACTTCGCCAACGAATCGAACATGACGGTTCGAAACAGAAAGCGTAAATTCAAATTTACTCGCCTGGAGCCCAGCTGGATCTAAAAAGGACAGAGTGCTAAACCATCAGTGATATGGGCGGCCTAGAACCAATGCCGGTCTAGCCAACGGAGGAATAGCAACCATCCGAATATGTTCTCTCCTATGCTTTGGGGAAGAGTATGTAAAGATTTAGACCCTCAAAAATGCTGCCAGGGAAGCTATCACATGTCTCTCTAGGCTCCTAGACGGGGGCTGTTGACCTGTGCGGCTCGCATATAGACATCTGACGTGAGCTTCGAATTCGTAGGAAGGTACCGTAGAAACTCGCGAGTAGGACCTACTTTAAGACGCCCCCAGCGAATAAGACTATGGAGCTGGTACACATTTGTATGGGCATATCGAGGTTCCGACCTGCTTTCATGACCAAGACCAAGGCCTAATTCGCGAGTTTCTACGTTATATGAAATATGTGTGAGCACGGCATGACATGATCGCAAAGCCAATAAGTTGTGTCTTCTTCCCTGCTGAATATTGTCCATTCTCACCCTAGGTCTCAGTCTTACGTAAAAACCCAATAGTATATACCCCGAGCCCCGAACGTGCGAACTACAGCAACTTTATAATGATGAGCCTCTCGATACAAACAACACAAATCTTATTCCATATATCTGCTCCCTAGGCCTGTACTACATATATACCTACCAACCTCCGATGCACACGAGAGTGCCAGGACCAAAAACACTAACCAAGACGCCTAAGACGCCAAACGGAAGGAAAACAGGAATAAAGTCGGACGAGAGTGTTGATCGTGCATGAAGATTAATGAGGTACTTTGACACCTTGAGGAGTGTTGGAATTCTTTCCATCTGTTCCTCGGATCTTCTTTGTTCCAGCAGCCTACACCAGGGTCTTACGGTTAGTGGACAAACTTGCAATATATTGATAGCGTTTTTCATCCTATACTATCCCCGGTAGAAAAAGCGGGGTACAGCGGGTAGGCAGAAAAAGAAATGTTCAAGTCTGTGGAGTAACAAGTAAATGAGGTAATTATCCTACCTTTACCCCTGGTCTCCGGGTAATGGCGCCCTCAATCTTGAGGGCCACTCCCTCGATTTTGTCCACAAGTCCTGGCTTGTGCTTATGCTTGTGAGCGCTTTCTGAGTGGGTGGTTTTGGTAATACCCGCAGTTTTCTTCCTTGGGGTAGTGCTTTTCTTGGGGGCTGCACGGGGTTTCGTTGATGTGCCGTTTAGTGCCTTCTTGATTCTAGTTGTGAGAGAAGGATCGGCGGGGCGGCCATGAGAACGGGTTTGAACAGGCATTTTTGTGGCCACCAGGTAGTTTTATAGTGCAGGCTGTTAATTTGATGGTGTTTTTGTTCGATAGAGATGTTGGAGGCTTGTTTAATAGTGGCGGCTCAGCTGTCTTTAAATAGGTGTCGTGCACCCTAGTAATTGCGACAACGACGTACGTATTCGCAAGTCACTATATATACCATGTTGATATCGGTCACACTTACAATCTTCCCACCTGCGACATTAAAACCTAAGACATCTTTCTCCGCGTGAGTAATATAATAAAAGTGAGCAATCAAGAGCCCTTTCAAACCTGACGTTGTCGTTGGTGTTCCAGGGGTACATGCCGGATATGGACATGGATATGTCTCCAACAAGTAGGCCCAAATTAGGATGATACAGGTGTACTGAAGTAGATAGAGCAAGTTTAGATCGATGCCGCGTGATCTTCCATTAGCTTTGGGGATTCTTTCTCATTTTTAACGCTACGGGTTTGGGGAACCTGGTTGGCTGACGCTGGAGCTGGGTTTCACCACTTGCAGATCGGTCGACGTCCTTCAATGGACGACAATGTGTCAACATCTGTATAGACTGACAACTGTACAGTGTTGTTTTTGGCTGAAGATTGTGAAGATTGTGAGTCTTAGTGGAAATTATATAAAGGTGTTCATATAAGGTATACACGTATGTGTAGCTATATTGTTCTATATGGTGCCATGGCGAGAATCCCACGATGCCGGGTCTGCAATCTTTGTGCTCCTTGGGACATCCGGCGTATCACGGCATCTATCCAATAATTATAGAAAAGTTGCAACACATCTACATACAGATAGATCGACCCTCGTGTGCATTAAAGACATCAGCTCCGAATTTAGAAGTTATAAACGCTACAGTAGTGTTCCATGACAGCACTGGTGGCATGATTGTAACCTGAATATGTATATACGAGACTAGAAAACACTCACGGGATTAAACAATTCCTCGACGAAGTCTGCCGCTTGCAGTTCCCCTATAGGTCTTGATACATATGTATGTGGCATGGCCCCATGGTCGATATCGATCTTCTGAGTAAAAAAATGATATTATTTTCCCTATAGCGCGCGTACTTAGTGCATGCATACACGCTTTGGCCTCAACAGGTAGATATACGACCTTTGCAGACTAGGGCAACCAATTATGATTGTGAGGGCTAAGTTGCTGTTACGCACATGGGGGGGGTGAACATAGCCGTAGTACTTCGTCGATTATAATGCAGCCTTTCAGCTTTTGTCACGGGATATAGACCTGCTGAAACTGATTTTAGATTGAGCTAGCTTCTAGATCCCTAGGGCTACATGTAGTAGCACTTGAGCCTCATATTCATGTTTACCGTAACTTACTGCGTACAAATCGAGATCAACCTTTGCCTCAGCAGATGCAATTGTGAGTCATCATGTGATTCACTTCCAAGGTGCATGCTCACAGAGTTGTATGACTGTAAGCATCGAGGCTAGAAAAAAGCAAGCAGTTGACTAAAAACACAAGCTCAAATTATCTTAGAACCGATAGTCACCCAATCTTTGATAGTATAGTGGTAAGTATTCCCGCCTGCCAATATTATCTGATCAGGCTCGCGGGCGAAGTTCAATTCCCCGCCAAAGAGTTTACTTTTACCTTCTACCGATGAACGCCTGCCCCGTTAGCTGTAAACTGCAAGCGTGTATACTTGCTACTACCAAAGGACAAGCAATAGCAGTAAATTTTGATACGAATGTTTTTCTTTAAATGGCGAGGGCCTCCCCACTTCGAGCCTATCATTGCTACTACAATCAGCCAAGATCGCAGTTCCCAGAGCAGAGAGGTACATTCTATGTTATGTAGAAAGCGCATTCCATAATTTTAAGAGATTGAAGTTCGAGGTCATTAGTTTTTGGTCCAGTGACACTAAGGTTCAGAGATGCTACTACAATCCTGCACTATAGCTCATGAGTATGTACATACAGCTACACATTAAAGCTGAGATATTAAGTCACAAGTAATATTATCGCTTGGTAGCGCTAGAAGCTCAGGGTGGCATGAATCATGGCATCGTGATACAAAGTTGTATGTTGGGAGTATTTTGCACCACTCTTTCGAACCTGCGGATGTTTGATCATTGAGATTTATATTCAGAGCACATTTGAAGTACGGGCAAGCTTTGAGTCCATGGCAATGGATACTGAATTCATGTTGGCAAATTTCGGCATTTAATTGGCATTGGGAACGAATGCGGTGGAAGTTCCGTTATTACGTTGTTGCGTGCCTACATGGGGTTACCCTGAATTGCTGCGGAAGGCCATCGCTGCGTCGTGATGATATGTATTTACAAGGAATGCCCGGGGAGTCAAATTCTCCGAAGCTATGGGCAGGAGTTAGTTCACCCTGGTATGTAAATACTTGTCCTTAAGCTGAAAGACCATGTTCTGCCTGTCACCATCCCTTCTCTGCATCTGTCCAGAGTCGAATTATGGTCCCATCACCTCAGCCTGTAGAATCGGGAGCTAATGCCTGCTAACTTCAAAAAGGCCTGGTGAAAGTAATTGGAATACGTCTAGATCTACGATAAGATCGAGAAGCCCCATAGTGCCTTGCAAAACAACTCACGGTTCAACTACATCAATGATCAGGATCCTGAAATCTTTGTGTAATGGATCACTACATCATGTGAAAACCATTAAGGTGCGCGTTATGCGTTATCGGTCAGCCTGGCAAGCCTAATGTAGAAGCATCTGTAACCAAACCGTTGTCCGATATTCGCCTTCGGATCCACGGTTCTCCGTGAATAGTCCCCGCTGGCCATGAAGTCCATCGCCATGTAGGTGGTCAAGAGCAAGATGGAATGCTTGTAGCTAATATAGGCACCAATGCTAGCTTGAAAGGTCTCTTGCGTAGTATGGTTGTGATAATTTAGCGGATTTACGACTTATGTATGTGTATAGTCGGTATAGTGTTAACGCTATGCATGTGTCAGAACTTTGCTTTCTAAGACTGAAGCGTTCCGGCTATATTGCAATGTTCAGTATTACCCATATGTGTCACCAGTAACAACGAGAGAGGTACTCAGAATCGGGCTTTTCAAGGCAAAATCGGGTTTAGTGGATTGTAGTTGGTATCTTGGTGTATCGAATATGTAATAAATACTCGTACTTTAAGCGCTTTTTTGCAACCAGCTATGGGCCTGCCTTAATCATGATCATTATCATAGGGCTAAAAGCCTAAAAAGTGTTGGATATTTTTTTCATCTATAACTAGAAATCAGCCTTTAATACACCACCAAAAGTTGCCGGAACTCAATATAATATGGGGTATTTAGAATTTGAAATTATTTGCAAATTCATGTCTAGAATATTCGAATATTAGATCACACCAATTCTAAAGGTACCGGGTGAAAATCGACTGAAAATTCCTAGACAGGTTGTAGACAACTTAATAAGCACCCACATGACGGTAAATCTCCAGACAGGCAAATACACACGACCTGCTTCCTGCCCCGAATGTGCTGCGGAACCATTATACGGGACTTCGTCATGACCTTAAGTCGTATTATGGGAAAAGAGGGTCAATGATGGGCACAAGGCTACAATATGCAACAATACCTACCAGTTTTCGACTGAACTATCTAAAGCAAAGCTGACCACCAAGTGAGCACTTTTTTATATGTGGATCTTGAAGTTGCGAGGAGTTAACTTCAAGTTCTATGTAATTTACGGTCTCGGTTGAACTTCATCTCTAGTGGCTACAAGGTGTGTTAATTAAGTTCACAGTCCATGTTCCATAAAACCCTCAAAAACACTTGCATTTGCAAAACATAAAAAAGGGCAGAAGGCTACCTTACGAATATCTCACAGAGACTGGAGACTAATTCCGACTTACCGCGCCACAAGACGCGAAATGTGTGTTCAATCAAAATCACCGGGAACCAGGTCTGGGAACCTAGATAATGGGAGGCACACCAAGGTCTGTCTTGGTACGGTGGGGTCCGGATATAATGTAATCAAGAAGCCGAAGGAGTTTATGGAATCATTGCCGAAATGCTGGGCTTGATCTTGGGGAAGATAAAAAGCCACAGTGAGTGTTTCCGAGTTTCTTCTTTCGGGCGTGCCTGCAGTGCAGTCTTAATCTGAGTAACCAATACCTAAAGTTGCAAAACTATGGTCTGAATGGTGCCCTAGTCAAGAACCTTCATCAGCTTTTGTGATCGTATGATTCAGTTGCACAGGAGGAGAAATTCCTTTGGAGGCTGTTTTCTCGGTTACAGCCTCTATCGCTTAATGGACACCCGAAATTATAGCTTGACAGGATAGAATCCCACGTAGAACGAGTAGGGTCAAAAAGGTGTTTTCCTCATTTGGTGAGTGTGCGCCATGATCTCTTCCCCATTTCCACGTGGATCGACTGCAAGGAAACCATCTTCGTCCCGATGCGATTTAACTCATGGGTAAATGAAGTTTATCCTAAGCAACTTTGAGATGTCCCATTGTTGTCGTCTAGGAAGCGATTGTACCTAGAGTATAGAAGTCCACATCCTTGGCTGTGATCCTGTTCTTGACCAGGGCTAGTGTCGACTTTAGAGCATGCAAATTTCGGGCGGCTAGACCCCAGGTGATAGGTACTCAGGTCAACATAAAATACCCGGGATGACAGGGTAATTTGCTACAGACGGCACTCTCACCTTGACCTTTTATGTGCCTTCTCCACACCTTATATGTTCTAGAAAGTGTCCTAAAATCGAGAAAACTGTACTAAACCTTCTCTCCCCTGCTGTTCTGTGCCGGGCCCGAGTGAGTAAGGCATACCTACATCTTTACTTTATGTATGCTCATCACATCTAGATTCGTAAAGAATCGCTCGGATGAGGTTTTGCAGAATTCCCTGCGACTTAGACCTGATGGAATTATGGAATTATGGGTGATGTGCTGAAAGAGTCATCTTTGACAGGGATCAATAGTCATTCATCCGGAAGCTCCTTTGAATAACGTCTGTGCTCCGAGATTAACTTGGTCCTTGTTGACTCAGTGCATTGAAAGCAGCACTTGAACCCAAGTGCGTCCACCACTTTTAAAGGCTACACCATATAACCCCCTAGCAGAAGTGTGAATGGGACTTCTGTGTCCAGGTGGGATATCAATCCCAAACTTAAGGTTGCGCGTGCTTTAGCCTATGTATATCGACATTCCACTGGCTCTGCAATTGGCAGAGATACTTCAAGCAGTCGTTTTCTGAACAGTTTTCCATTGTTTCCTAGGTAGACCTGGAGTACTGACCACGTATGCACGCATACTGTAGCTATTCAATCCCATGGATTTAGACCAGAACACCAGGGTCTTCAGCGATTGGACGAGTCCCTGACATAATACTAGCCACTAGTATATGTCTGAATCTAGCAATTGAAATCTTGCATAGCGATGGGGGCGGAGGCGTAAGCGATATATATATCATGGTTGTTGGCTCTATTCGATGAGTTGGAAAGTACCAATTCTAGTCCAAGCCATCCGCCAGCAACAACCCTAAAAGTCGGGCCTTTTGGCGGAGGTATCTGGGCACGATGATTTCACGCCGTTTTAGGTATGCAATCAAGACCCAGTCTGGAGTAATCGGATGCCGGGGCTGACGTCCTTATTTATGAACTAGTATACGCCCAGCTTTATTCCTTTTTTTGCTTGCATCAGCTTGTCTATTTTCTTTATCCATTATCCCCAGATGCCAGTTCCTTTCCATATCTATTTCCTCAGGATTCTCATCAATTCAACAATCCAACGGGTATACATACCACTCAGTCTACAGCTGAAACCACGACCTACGCTGCCACTCCATCAGTCGTGCCCATTTCGACGAGTGCCCCATTGAAACCCATTACATCCACTGATACTATTATCAATTCTGATAATGACAAGTTCCCAACCTGCCAGCAGGTGATCGATCCTGAGGGCGATGACGAGGAAATGTCAATCATTGGATAAATAACCCTAGGAAAGAGGATTACTTCGCACAACTTTCAAAAACTCAGAAGGCATTGCTTGATACTGTTCTGCACCCCAATCAGACATACGACGAGGATGTTAGTAGCATTGGTGATGGTCACGGAGGAGGCAAAGGTGTAAATCTGAGAGGCCGAAAAGAGAAGTTCGATCAATTTTATAGTCTTGGAACACAAGAGGAATGGCGGAAATGGTTTCCAGATCTTGATGCAGAAGTAAGCCCACATACCTCCCAACTAGCAGGCTAAAATCATTGATCACCAAATTTGTGATCATATAGGACCTGCCACCGTTAACAAAATTCACACAAGAGTATCTCTACAGGCGCCAAAAACCCCCAACTTGCAACGGGAAGAAATTCCTGGTAATGAATCCATTCCCTAACGATGATGCATTTGGGCTTGGTAAGTTTTAAAGATATTTCCGAGCTTTTGTAAGTGGCCATGGGAACCAAAACTATAACCTAACATCTGAGCAGGAGCTATTGTGTCCGTTATTTCCACTTCGTTAGCGTTAGCTCTCCGCACGGATAGGATCTTAGTATACAATGTGACCAACGCTCCAGGTGCTCACTTTATTTCGCCGCAAACCGGTCCCAATGCAGGAAAAGCATGCGGTCGTTCATTTGACTGTATTTTTCTGCCGATTAGCAACTGCACTGTGCCAGACCTTCCATTGCACACCAGCCTCGAGGAGCCTACAGTGTTACTCTATCCTTTACAATCCTTTGCTGCGCAACGATATTACCTAGAACATCCCTATTCTTTGCCAGCGATCGTCGTCGAAGGTCTTTGGAGGGATATTATACAAAAATGCCAGGTGCTAAGCCAGGCATTGATCTTTGGGACCACATCAGCTTCGACACAACTAGGTATTGGAGGCGTTCTCAAGCAGCAGCATATATTCTCCGGCCAAACACAGCTACCATGGAACAACTTCGGGGAATGAGACTCAATAATGCTGGATATCCGGGTAAGCATCATAAACTACTGAACATTGGGTGGGAATACCCAACAGCAAATACACCGCAGTATAGAGATGTGTCAATGCCTTTTCTGCTTCCGCGTGGCTCGTTCTCATTGCATGTCCGTCACGAAGACAAGGGTATAGAGATGAAACTCGTAGATTTTCCACGATACGTGAAAACTGCGGAAGATTTCGTGTAACGCAATCCTTTGGGCTACTCCTATACGGGCTTTATAAGCACCGAAGATCCTAACGTGTTTGTTGAAGCGAAAAAGCTCTCCCTTACTCACCCTCCACCATCAAACCCGGCAATTGGCTGGTCACAGCCGGCGAAATGGACATGATACTGGTCTGATATTCCGCGGCTCAATGCTGGCCCGTAGGAACAACTGCCAAAGTTAGGTGGAGGAAACCGAACGGAAATGAGGATGGATGCTGCAGCTCATAATAGCCTTAGAGGCTGATAGATGAGTTGGGAACAAGAGAGAGGGGCTGGAATCGACTTATCGATCAACTAAGGTGTGTCTGGTAGCGGGATGCAAGAAGCCGTTTTTGGAGGTTGGTTCAAAGGGAAGCTGGGTACGTGCTGAAAATCCCGTTCGACCAAATGCTGGCCATGGGCTCTCACCTTTGGGGGCCTCTCATGTATATTGATGTGCGTTACTAACTTATAAGATTTACAGAAGTATGATGGTCCGTAGGTGCCATGCTACTTTGCTTTCCAACGGCCGAGCATCATGCAAACCAGTGCAAACCAGACAAGGATTTCGAATTTCGTCGGTGTTTGCAGTTGAGCAATACTTGTCTATAGTATCTACCTAAGTAGCTATTGACAAGGCTCAGGCGTATCCCATTGATTGTACAGCAAGGTTATGCGTCTACGTGTAGGTATACTTTTGTCGAAAAGAATTAGTATCAGCTACAGCTCAATAACGCTGGTACGAAGCTTATGCAGGCATCATAGATATTGAATGGGGCGTTTTGAGGTATGTGGGCTACCACTCAGGGTCCGATGGCCATAGGATGGCCGCTGTAATCAGACCAGCCCTAAGGGCGAATTTATTTGGCTCTTGTGAAGGCTCTACGAGCTGCTTGTGCCAACCAGACTACCTATGAGGTCGGTGTTATCGTTACCGTGAGTCGGGGGCATGACAACATAACTGATACCCACCCACAAGCACCTCTTGATAGGTGAGTATCAAACGCATGAATGAAATGTGTAGGTATATCTAGATGGGCTATTATCAATGCGTGAGGCACACCGAGGCAGGGTGCACTAGGGTGCAGTATCAAACACAAAACAAGAGCCAGAGAGCACTCTCGCTCGCGTCAGACTATCTCGCTCGTAGTTACCACCTTATTGGTGCCAGTAATCCTCTCTACGAGAGGCCGGTGCCCGCCAGGCTACAGTAATCCTATTATTGGAGCAACTGAACTAAGTATCTCACCTGTAAGTAAATACATAGCTTACATGTATGTACACACCAACGCTACACGGCTCAGCCGCCAGCCTCGATGCTAAGTGGCTGGTTGGGAGTACCCGGGTCATCTGTAGGCGTGAGGGCAGGTGGTCTCGATAAATCTAGCCTAGTTGCACTAATGGAGTAGGAGTACCATTTAAGAAGTATCTGTACAAGGTCAAATTATCACCTCATTTCAATTGCCCATCTGCCTGGCGCTTCTCCTATGCCTAACTTTCTTCATACAACCCCCCCCCCCCGGCCCCAATGCTTTATAGATCTCTCAATCCTAAATTCTGCAAGTTAGATATTCACATAAACTAGCTCACACTCTACCGAGCAGCTACAGCAGCAAGAATCCGCATAACTATATCCTCTCCACCCTAGAGACACACAAGCAGAATGTCCTACGCAACAGACTTTGTGAACCCTTTAAATGGCAAACGAACTTGGATTAAGCTTCACCCAGACGATGATCTCGTCGGCCTTCATCCTAATTACCTCACTGGTGAGCATCCACGCTGCCTGTGGCACGGAGTCGAGACACTGAACTCTATGCAATGTCCCATGCACCCATAGATCCGGACCTCTTCCAGCCTCACATCCACCCCGGTACTAATAGATATGAAGCATAAGGGATCGGAGACTTCGATGACGAAGACCCACAGGACCTAAACGTCTTGTTCAAACCTTTGGTGAGGCGTGCAAAGGTAGATCAAGTTCTTTACTGTGGTATGGATTACCCGCAGTCTCAGTTCGTCAAGCACCTCGTTGCTAAAAAGGTTAGTTAATCGTTAAAATATGAAGCTGACTGGGGATTTGGGAGTCAAATTTGCTAAGTTAATGGTGAACTCCAGGAAAAGCAATTGTTGCTGCGTACCGTCAGGACAGGAAGAATTGCGATTATGTTCTGCGGATCAAGCTGCCCGAGATCTACGATGGTGAAGGACAAGAATTCATCCAACGTCTTCTGAAGGCGTCCGGAGGTGTTACCCTGAACACATTTCAGGACAAAATTTTGAGCCCTGCAGTGGGCTGGTACGCCTCCAGGCGTAATAGTCTGTCAATCATGTTTCGTATGTCTAACTTAGCTCTTATGAAGGTCCCGTAATTACCACGCATACTTATTCATTGATCGTATGGACGGCGCTTTGTTTGGACCTGAGGGTACCAACGTCAGTGACCTCCCCTAACTTAAAACAGTAGGATTACTTACATGAAATGAACCCACAAGTATGGTGATCTAGCACATATGCCGCTCAATGGTCATGAATTCGTGTCTGATGCCAAGTATACCATTGCCAATCTCCTTGGGAAACCAGGATGTAAGCTTGGGTACCTCTATGATCTAGTAAGACCTTCGAATTCACACTTCATGTTCACCGCCGACCTTCTTTTTCATCTCAGGGTAATCAATGGCAGCATGAAATCATTGTTGAGAACATTGTGCCATGTCCAGCCGATTCGAACTTCTTGGGGGGTCTGGCGCCTGTCCGGGTGAAGACATGCAAGGAAATTGCACCTGGCACAATACTATTGCCAAACTGAGGGCCAATCCAGAGGACTTCAGGCTAGTCCTGGAGTTACGAACGGCCAAAAACTACGAACATGGTGACCACTGTTGCTCATGGTGCTACGTACGATCCTTTGCGATTTAATATTACTGAAGCCCGCACAAGAGAGTGCAGGACGCGTTAGCGTCACGTGTGTCAAGCCAGAAGACCTTCGGTCATATGTTCGATACACCAGCTTTTCTTCATGACCCATTGTCAGATGCATTGGGGTTGTCACAGTGAGTATAGACACAAGAACGGGGCAGATCATTCATCCCGGACACCATCTTTCGGGCTTGCGGTCTTTCCAATCCTTTTCGCACGTGCCTAGCCAGACAAGCTTCCAAAAATTGTGTGAGCAATGTGGGTCACCTCATGGGCTGAAAAGGTGTTCGAAGTGCAAAGCCGTCTCGTACTGCAGCTTAACGTAGGATGTGACATTTCCCCGAGCACCTCGATTTCGCTGACCGACTTTCCGGCAGCTGCCAAACGCTACGCTGGACGAACCACAAATTGACCTGCAAAGCACCAAGCAATTAACACTGGTCACCTATAAGGAGTTCTCGCAAGTGGCTATTACTACATATGCCGTCGATTGTTAATCTAACATTAGTTGCCTGCTTAATTCTAATCGCTGAATAAGCTCCACTGATTATTCAACTTCTCCTATTTTCTATTTTCTTTACTTTGGACTTGCTCAACCAGGTATAAGAAAGGGCGGGACTGCGGTTAATAATCGGTTCTTAGAGAACTTCAAGCAGGGACAAGCAGTTCCTAGAGTCAGAGAGTAAATGAAAAAGGCTCCATATAATATCTTCAACCCAGAGACAGCAGAGTTCAAATGTTGTACGTAAATTTGCTGAACTTCATGGATGGCAGTTGAGTGTTTATATGGGACCAAATGACTTCTGTGAGGCTGCTATGGTCTTAAGAAGTCGTTACCATAGTCCTCGCTGCATTTGTCCCATTGGGACCTTTGATTAAAGTACTGGGTCTCTTGTTGGTAACTCAATAATTTCCACGATTTCCTCACCCCCTACTAGACATCCATGGCAACCAGGCTACAAATATGAATGTGGTTGTCCATTTGAGGTCCTGCACGGAGTAACACTCTATGTGAACAACACTCCGAGACTAAAAGTTAGCCTGCGAATGGGCTATCAAGGTGCCATATTTACTTACATGTTCGGCGTGTTCATAAGCGGTTATTCCTCTTGTTTTCAGCAAGTGCCCCGAGGTTACTTCATATAGTTAGGCATGGATTCAGTCACCACCTTTTGACATGCAATCAATAATTAATTTATCAACCAGATCTTTAGCTGAGCCTTCATCTCATCCAATTCTGTCAAATCTAGAGATCTTGCACCTAAGGGCCACACATTAATAGTTCTCGATGGGCGCTGTGTGAGGGAAATTGCTGTGTCAATGTTCCTCGTGAGCTTTTACAATAATTGAAGTCCGCTGGTGCCAAGTGTTATGTCTAGTCTCGTGCTAAGTGCTTAGTGCTAAATTTATCAACTTCAAAACTGGACACCCCCACTCATGTATTCATGTTTTTTGCAACATCTCCCCAAACCATCAATCACGTAGAAGAAAGATTGAAACTAGAAAACTCCCTTCCCCACTAGCCCAACCCAATCGCAACAGCAAACAGATATATATCTAAAACAATCAGACAACCAGCAAAAGAGAGAATGAGCAAAAGAAAAAAAAACTTCCCACACCTCTCTTTCATATCCTCATACATCATCAAAAGTCGGTCTTAGCCCTCTAAACCTTACTGACAACATCCCAATCCCCATCGCCTTCCTCCTCCAAAGCCTGCTCTGCCTCCGCTTGAATGGGTTCCCTTTCGGCTGGGACATGAGCCGGTTTCTCAATATCCAAAGAACTCTCTCCCTTAGGAGCTGTATCCTCCGGATGTTCTTCCGAAGGGATCATACCGGTGGTTACCTTATGAGGAGGCTTCTCTTCCAAAGACTTGTCGACGACAGGGGGATCTACCATTTCAGTGTAGACCTGTTTTGCAACCGACCTTTGTGCCTCGGTATTCGAATCTGTGGCTTCGCCCACCTCAAGCTCGGGTATAATTTCCCCTTCCTTTAAGGACCCCCTCTCAGCTTCTTGCAAGACAACTCGCGCGTCATCCTCATCATCAATACTCCAAACCGTCTTGGCAATCATGAAAGACAGTGCAGGCGCCTCGGATGCCTCAACATTTCCCTCTTCCCCCTCCTCTTTCTGTTCCTTGGCCTCCTCTGGAGCTGGAGCAGCCGAAGCAGCCGCAGTAGGCAGCTTCCTGCCCCTGGGTCCCTTCGCCCTGGATTTTCTGACGTCTTCTACCAGTGGCTTGGGTTCCTCTGGGGCAGCCTCTGACCCCTCCCCCTCTTCCTTCTTCTTAAAAGCAAGAGGGCCAACAGCCAGCTTCTGCTCCAATGCCAGATTTGCCTTCAGCGCTGCAATCTTGCCTCCGATGGCCGGTTTCGGTTTAACCGGCGGGGGTGCCTTCACCGAGGGAGAAGCCTCCTCAGATTGAGAGAGTGGAGATTGGTGGAACTTACCCCCAACCTTGATTGGCCTCTGAGGAATGATTGGCTTTGGCCGTTCGGGCAAGACTGGAGGGGCTTTCTTCTCCGTCGGGGACTCTGACGAAGAAATGCGGGGGACGGAAGAAGGTCGTTGAGCTTGCTCGATTTGCTCCTGGGTGTCGAATTTGGTGGGAATCTTTGCCGCTCGTTGGGCGGGCCGAGTAGAGGGAACAAGGGGCACAGCACCGGTTGGCCCCCATCGTTCTTGCTTCTCCGGTGATGGTGAACGAGCTGGAGATTCGGGATTCTTCGCCTCAAGGGGTGCGCTTGTACTTGTCCTCTCATCAGGATTCACATGGAGATTTGGTTCGTCGAGATGAGCGCCCGTTGTAGCCCTTGCAGATGCCGTATTTGGAGGGAATTCTACCTCCGGGGCAGTGGTTTCAACCGGAGACTGCGACTCTTCATTGGCAGGAGTAGGAGAAACAGTGGTAGTGAGCTGTGCACTGTCGGGAGCTTCCTCCCAGATGTCCTTACTTGGGAACCTTTGCTTTCCACTTGCAGTTTTTGCAAGAACAGCAGGCCTCAGTGGCTTGCTTTGCTGATCGTCGGGTGACTGGCTCTTCCTATGTCTGTTAGGGACACCAAGCCTATCAGATTCCTCATCCTGCGGCTCCTCTGCAGGGGCCCCTTGATCTTTAGCAGCGAGCGCATCCAATCCGAGTGGCGATAAACCTGGCGGCGGTGAGGCAACGGTAGCCGACAAATGCGAAGATGGTGGAGCATCTTCCCAAATGTCATTGCTGGGGAACTTCCTGGAACTACGGCTAATTCTACCTGCGAAAGCCTTCTCAACACCCTCCCGGAGAGCAGTTTGACTCTCCTTAATTTCGTCATCCTCTGGGAACAGTGGCTCATGCTCTTCGACATCTGGAAGGGGTTCCGGAACTACTGGCTCCCTCATAGCACCCCGTGAAGGAGGTCTTGAGGGAGCGCGAGATGCAGGTTTTGAACCTGCCCTCCGAGGACCGAGGGGCGGTGACACTGCAGGGTGGTAGTGGGGAGTTGACGTGCCTCCGCGTTTTGTGATTTCATCGCTGGCAAGGATAGGTGTTCCGCTAAAATGCTCATCACGGAATTCTCCGTCCTTCTGTCCATATTCCTCTTCTTCGGGTGGGTCCTTCGCATCCAAGAGAGAAGATGCAGAAAGCGATGTCTGACTCTGACTGAATTTTCCGGGTAGGTTGTGTCTGCCGTATGGATGGCTCCCGCTTCTCTCATGTGCTCGTGGCTGAATGTGGATAGTCACTTCCGGGCTTTGGCTGCCATCCCGAGTTTGCGTGCTTTCTCCAGAATTGAGTTTATGTAACTTATTGGCTTCTGCCTCGGTCAATTCCTCTCTTGGAGTTGCAGTGCCTATTGCTTTTGCATATTCCTCGCTAGCTAGATATCCCAGCTCTTCCTCTGGGACACCGGGGAAATTGCCTGCCGTAGGAGTTGCAGTTTGAGCCACAATCTGGTTCAAATCCTCGCTAGACATGGAGTAGTGTCCACTTCTACGCTCAAAGGGGTGTAATCCACTGCCGTATTCACCATAGTCTTCTTTCTTTGTAACGTGAGAAATCGCCCTTGGTCCCTTCTTGGCCTGGGCAGGCCCACCTGATGCTTGTCGAGAGGGGTTCGGAGTTGGAGCTTGGACATCCCCTGCATTGGGGTACATTGGGACTTGCTTCCCAATCTCAGGAATGCCAGTATCATTAGATAGCTGACGAGGAGGTGTAGATGTGCCGAGAGATGTAGAACGAAGGAAACCAGGGCGGTTTGGGGGTATAACGCCGGTTGAGCGAGCAATTGGTGCGTGTACCTCCATGTCGGAAGGAACTATAGCTGTGGTCTTGATAACAGGCTCAGGTTCAGATCGGTCCTGTATGTCTTCCTCCGTTGGATGTGGGGTAGACTGGTGAGGCGGGAGAGGAGGTTGACCAGTGGAGCTTCCTAGGTCTATATTGGTTTCCTCCCCAGCTGTGGGGGGCAATGGAGATTTATTTCTAGATGGTCGAGGTGGGATAACTGGCACTCCGGCTGTGCCAACCGTTGCTGAAGTACCGGTACCATCACCGGGTTGACCTTCAACAGCTACCATGGTGGAAGATGCCTTGGCCCGGTTAGGCCTAGGAGGAACGGATGGTGGTACAGGTTGCTGGGATGCCTGTTGGGAATCCATATTACTTTTGGCAAGGTTGGCTACGTGCTAGGTTTCCTGCTTGGAGGTAAGGGTGTACTCGACGGAATAGATGTGCGTAAATTCGCTTCTTCGATACTTGAAACGAGACCAATGCAATGCGTGCGTATCAGAAGCCTCGTCTGTGTTCCTCAATACACTCAAATGGTGGAGCTGCCTTCTTTGTTGTGTTAGTAGGCATCATGGCAACCAACATGCTAGGCAACAAAACCAAGAACGTGATATTACTGCATCCTTTCGTTGGGGACGTCGGGGGTGTAAACGAGCGAGGCGGGGTAGGACTAACCAAAGAAGAACCAGATATTATTTCTTTTCCCCTTCCTTGCCAGTGACCAATTGAGTCTCCTGACTCACGATAAACGTCCACAAGACTGGGTATCCCAGGTGATCAACTGAGCAGATGAGAAGAGCACGGGATATAGAGTTTCGCCTCGTCTCTTATGCCTGGAGGTATTAAGTAAAGGTAACGTTAAAATTCCATGCAACAGCTGGAGCTGGTTGGCTTGCACGTGTGAGGTGCAGCACAGGAGATGAGCAGGCTGTATTCCCAGAGATTGTGATGGTAGAGGTTGCCGACGAAGGGAGGTATGGAAGTGGGGAGCAAGATTCAACCAACGTAGCTGTTGAGGAGCAGGGTATGCACTGAGCTAGCCGGTTGGGTGCAACCACGCAGCAGCCGTGAGAATCTTTCCATCACTCCGAATGGCTTCATGACATGACCGTCGCTGTTGGCAGCTGCAGGCTAACCCGCTCGGCGGCAAAATCGTTGCTTCGACTAGCATAGCCCCAAAACAAAATCTGGACATCTCGTTTTCTTATTTTGCAGAGATATGCGGGACATTTCCGTGCTAACTTCTTTCCCATATATACAGTATATAGGCAGCATTTGCAGGCTCACATGGTCCTCAAACTTGCCAATTAGATATTAGGCGAGACGGCCAGTATGCCATATGCCCGCTGCCCATAGCATGAATCGTCAACTCCCGAAATTTATTTTGCAACTCCATGGATCAGATACTTTACGGTATCTCCCATACCTGGAAGACTGTCCCCTTCCGCATATATTACCTTCTCTAAAGGCAAATCTATTCTTGATGCCCTTGCAAAACTACCAGGAACATTATGATACTCAGCGCCAATTGCAACGACAGACCACGATAAAACAGGCTTTAAGGCCATGGGGAACGAATAGCCAAACATTTTCTTCAGACATGATTTCAGATGAGATATTTTCGGAGTGTCCGAGGCCAGTCACAGCTCTTCCGTCCCTTCTTCTATCAATTGGTGTGATATCGATATCAACTGCCTAATCTCTCACAATACAGTGCCAGCTCAGTCAAGGCCATGAACCAAAACTTGTAAGAACATTTTCCTTCTCCCTACTATTTTAAATTGGAGAATTTACTAACTCTTGCCTAATTCCCTGTTATGTAGTCTGGTTACCTGTTATGCTGATCGTATCCTGTAAGAAGCGGAATTCGAGAACCAGCCTAAATTTAAGAGGTAACCGACTATTGATAAGAAGTTCCGTCACAAACCGAGGAGCAACACAACACTGATACAGTACAATAATTAAGGTATAATGTACCTACACTTTGTAGCCTAACCGACTACAGAATATGTGGCATCTTCAAGGTGGATGGGGCCGTTGAACGATGGCCTCGCCTCTTTGAACCCCTTTCACTGAGCCGGACATCCTGCACTGTCCATTCCAATCAATTGCCCACGATTCACGAGTGCTGGAGCTCTGTGGCTTCAGGTCACGGTGTATGTGCATCATAGACGCATGCCAAATCGGCATACTTATGCCGGCTACGCGCTGTAGATACAGAGCTCCTTGATTTGAGAATTGTACAGTAACTAAGTCAATTGCTAATACTAGTAAAAAAATTGGCACTCAAGGAACTATTACCGGCAGTCATGATTAGTACTGTGTACCCCAGAGATCGGCATGATCTTGATCTATTGTTGACACCAGTAATCTTATCAACACAATCGGATCGATCATCCTGAACAATAGCCTAGGCTAAAGTACCGAAGTGTCTGTTACCCCACAACCGCGCGATTGCGTGGCCGTAGCTATGGAGGAGGATCGGCGCGAGAGCGCATATGAACCGGGGAATACATCGCCGTCTTCCCACAAACTTAGACCTCATCTTCGTTCTGTGCATAGCCTTGTCAATGTCATGATCGTTGTATCCCGTTCCAATTCAAAATCATAGATACACATCATTGTTCCTCTCTTATGAACACCTTCTATGAACAGAATATAGGAATATGGCAATACAGCATAGTTGAGGTACTTATGCCAAACCAGAATAGGAAAACCAGGGAATCAAGCGTAAAAGAATTTTTATCCAGATCAGAAAAACCCTAAAAGGAATGAAAACTACAGGTCATCTCATCATTACAAAGACCATAATCACAAAGCCCAGAATGAGGAAGAAAATATAACAGCTCTATTATCAACTCACTCCCCAGTTTCCCTAGTTTCCAGAACACATCTTTACCAACAGAGTGGCTTCACCGGTGCAACTGGCCCAGGAAACCCATACACCCCATCTCTAACTCTCCACATCGCCAATAGCTGTAGCATGGGCTAAAACACCTAGACCATCATCGACGCCACACCAGCTCCACCCAATGTCTTACTCCCAGTGAACGCATGTCCGCTGATAGCAGCAAATGTATAGAAAAGACCTGCAATCGTTAAAATAACAGCTGCAGCGATCAAGCTTGTCGCTTGTACGATGATACTCAACCACTGGACAACCCCCATGCCGATGTACAATCCGGCTCGACCCCAGTTGTGATGAAACTTCTTCACGAAGTCGTCAAAATGCTTCGAGGTCGGGCATATGCGGAGGAGGATAGGAATTTCGACGAAGATAAGGAGTAAACCGAATACCAGACAGATAGCGGAGAACACAATAGCGCTGGAGAAGAGGTTTGCTATGCCGAGTGCAATGCAGAGGATCATTGCGAGGATACCTGTCCTAAGTGGAGAGTTAGCAACATAACCTCCCCCCCAACAGTTTACTTCACCGTGAAGAGGTGGCACGACGATTCGGGTGATAGAAATAAGCACTTGGGAAAGAATGGGAGATGCTATGGGCACGGGACTAGGATGCTTCGATGCTATACCATTGCCCATAGATACCTTTAATGAGGCTTGAATTAGCATGTGTTATTCCAAGACATTTCCGCGTCGGTGTCCCCTTCTTCCCCAACGCTCGGACAATATCTCAGCCCTAATAAATTCACACTTTCCAAACGTGTGTAAACCCTAAGGGCTAAGGAGCACAACTCCAATTCCCGATCCATCAAACAAGGAAATGTACAAGGCTACGTACTGAAGTTCCTAGTCTTGAACTCCTCCGCGATATTATCCAGGATCGACATTGTGCTCGATTCTTAGGCCTCCCAAGGACTTATTCTGTTACCCGAAAACTTTGAGTGCTGATCCACACGTGATGGCGATTGGTAGTTCTTCTAGTATGTCGTTTGTAGGTGAGATCCCAGATCCACCGATGATGGGAATAGCTAAAGTGTAGTACGTGATTGGGTCGTGTTGTTCCTGACAGCTGCGTCGATCGTTTTCGTAGAATGTGGAGGGACCAACTGGAGAAGAGGTAATAGGAGCAACTAGAGAATATGATAAATTTCAGACGGAAGTCCTGATAACCGTCAGAGCAGAAGAACGTAAAAAGTCGTCGTATTCAGAGGCGGTATCGAGTCACGAATTGAAAGGATTACGTTTACGTTTGAGCCTTGGTAGGTCTTAGTAGGAACGTGCCAAGCACCGAGGTGGTTTTCCCAACATAAGCAGCAAGTTGATGGTAGCATCCCAAACCTTCCACCTTTCTATAATGTTTTATATTCGCCCTGCGATACCGAGTAGGATGACATAAACCGATCGGGAGCGGGGCCACACGAATATGGTACAATGAGCGAGACTGCTTAGGAAGGGAAGGCACTTAAACATAAATAACACGAAAAAAAAAAGGCTTGGAACACTAGTGAGAATAAGACCAAGGGCCACCCATTCTTGTAAAGTTCAACTAATCAAATCCCAAGCACAAATTCTGAATCACCCTCCCAGAATAAACTCCATAGATCCAAGCGCCCGTGACTCCACGGATGTGGGTAGACCATCTAGATTAAGCTGGGTAGGTCAACTTGAAGATATTGTTTAAAACATAGTAGCTTCCGCCATCGGGTATCAAATGGAAACACTGGGAAAAGCCCTGGGGATGATCAGATCCTTCAAAGACCAAGTGTCCAGTCACCATGACCAAAATCCTTCCATCGTCTCCACAGGGTTGGGCATCTAAGGTGTTGATCTTGTGATGGACTTTATCGAGAGGGAGGTTCTATAGACTGTGTGAGCATTTACCATAAACTTCCTTGGATATATTGAATGAACGTACGACAAGAGTCTCAATGATCTTATTTTCACCAACAACTAGGTTTGTCTCAAAGGTCAACATAGAGTGCGGACGCTACGCGAGAATCACAGTCAGTTGAATAGGAACAACAAGTCTACTTCTTTGCAGCGCTCCAGATCGGCGTCAACCCTCCATTCGGAAGAAAAAAGTGGCAGTCCTGTGTAACTTGGGGAATTTGAAGCCGTGGACGGTGTATGGCGACTTCGGAAGGAGTCTATAGGAGTGGGACATACGTAGAGACTCTTCAATTTCTCCCTGACTTCCTCAAAAGTCAGATAGTAGTATGACGTGAACTGGGCTGCGCATGTTGTGAAGCTCAATTAGCTTTATGAATCACGGTTTTTTCGAGGCCTGTTGAGCTTGGAGCAGACATAGTATTGGACATACAAGCAATTTCGGTGAAACCTAAACAGTGCTATCAGTGCAACGCTCGACCATTGAAAATGGGGTAGGATGTTCACTCACTCATGCTGAAGGTTGTGCAGAAGTAAGGTTGGACGATTCTGTTAAGGGAGAGAGGGCGATCCGGCAGAGGCACTGAAGGGCTGTAAGTGGTGGACTGGTGAGGGGGGTGGTTGCCAAGAGGGGTTTGGATCCGTTGAGCCTCTCACCGACCTGTTCTGTGCACCACATCCGTGAGTCTGAATTACTTGTGATCAATGAAGAGAAAAGAGTACCAGTCTCTCAATAAACAGAGTGCTCTGAAACGATACCTATACCTTATACCTAATTAACATGTACCTGTTCTTGTGCCCGGAGCTGCTTTCGGCTCTCAGAGCGGGCTTGGCTCCGACTTAGTCATCGGTCATTTTCCTACATAAAATTTTTCACAGCCAATTTCACAGCTTTGCCTTTCATTCCTTCAAGTCCAAATATCACTGACACGAGATTACGAATTACCACCAACAAGCAAGTAGGCAGCAGCTTGGAATACCAATAATATGGTTAACTAAAGGTGAATTCCCCATAGCTTTATCCTATCACCTTTTATGCCTGCCATTATAGGATGATCCCAAATTTTGAATACTTATCTACATTGCCTGAACTGGACCGTGTTGATAAAATAATCACCTCTGACAATCTGAAGTCGATGGCTTCGTTTACACATTCCTGGGTTACGTCCACTGACAATTATCCTTGGGTTATGACTAACATTCTTTGAACTATCTCTAGGCCTCAAATCCGTATCGGCCAATATACGGCTCATTAACAACATCTGGTGGATTCAGCTTTGAAAGGTTGGAGTAACAGTACTTTGGTAGCACAATAGAAAAGCAAGACTATCAGGAGCATTTGCATTGAGGCTAGCAGTGCAGAACCAACTTCGTGAACCTATTGGCCTTCCAATTTGGGCATGGGTGTCACATCAATATTATCCTGTCAACCAGACCATATCCAAAAAATAAATTTTCATTACTATAGCCACCTGCCCCTCTTTTTTCTTTGATCTCGTCTCTTGCCTGCGACACCCAAGTCTTTTAACTCCGAACAATCAGCCGCTACGAAATGGGCTCTCGTTGCGAAGAGTCAATATCTGACAAAGTAACGAGTACAAGCCCGCTTACCAAACCCATAAATCCAGTTTTACTGCTTTGTAAATGATTGAACACCGGAGTAATGAATTGAGTAATGAATTTATAGTTTACCCTGAATGATTCCTGTCGAATGAGGGGGCCACGCACAACTGTGCGCTATATACGTCATTATGCCTTTGCGTTGTTTGTTCGCAAGCCATTCAAGTAGTCCCGCGAGTGACACTCAACTAGTAATGAGCTCACGTTCGGTCTTTGTTTACTACCCAACTGGACGTTCACAAAGACACACCGCGTATGCTTAGACAAAGAAGACCCACGGCGAGAAGAGGCATCCCATCACAAAGCGATCCTGCACGGAAAAGCCACGCTTGAAGCACATTACAAAAGCTAAAGGTTTCTCATCTTTTGATACTTTCTGGTCTTCATCGACTTGAGGCTAACACTCTCCCAAGACTTAAGTGAACCAGAAGATATCCCTCTTAGCACCTCTTTTAGCATGTCCAACGCCGACATCAATACTCTTTTCTCTCGCCTTCAAAACCTCTCTCTCACCTCCTCACTCCCTGCCACTCTCCCCGACATCGCCTACTACGATTTTCTCGCCTCCTCCTCCGACTCTCAGTTCATCTACTTCACACGTCTGTCCCGAGCTCCCCCAAACACAACCGAAGCTGACGACCAGACCTTCTACGTCCCCTTTTTCACGGACAATTTCCACACCCTGCTACATGAGATTGCAAATTATTATGAGCTACGAAACGGAGTAGCAGATATCAAGGGGTTAAGCGTAAAGGCTGAGGGCACAGAAAGTGATGGCAAGTTTGCAGAGCTGGAGTTGGGGCTGGATGGGATAAAAGACGAAGGAAAATGGGAAGAGGCAAAGAAGAAGTTAGGGGAGATGGGGTTTGGGAATAAGGTGCTGGGAGAATTGCAGATGGGGGAGGCAGTTGTTGTTGTCGTTGAGGTGTAAGAAAATTATTGGATCGTCATAGAGCGGAGAAGCAGTACCGCATGGATTGGAAGTGAAAACCATTCGTCTTTCCACGGATTTTTCACGGAAAATAGGGGTTCTTCATTCTCAATTTGCAGTACACGATTTCATGTCCATTTTCGGTATAATTGATGCAATTTTTGCATACAAGGCCCATAACTCTTCCCGCTTGTTCAATCTACGATGTCGATTTGACGAATTATTCATCACTACTACCTCATCTATACGTTACAGCATACTAACTTCGGCTGCCGATTGGACGACTTTGTGCTTTTTCATATTTCTGCTAGTCTGGCTTGTTTGTCCTTCTACTTAACATGAAATCCAGGATTTTATTATGGCTTATGGAGGGCGTTTTCTTCAAGAGGAAGATAGCCAGGAAAAAAGGTCAAATGTTGTATTCTAGTTCACATCCTGTTTGTATGGGTTCCTACTACTAAATAAGGCACTTTGTACCTATACCTCTAGTGGTGGTTATCCTGTTGCCTTACTAGTGTGCGTTTTGTTCCCACTTCAAGTTTGACCTGCTGTTGAATTCCTAATGAAGTAGTTTCCTGTGTTAAATCTAATCGAATTTCGCTTCTGAATGACGACAACCTACTCAGCCACACCGGTGATACTTCGCGGTAGCTAGTTGCGCCCTACTACATCTATTGGATTGCATTCAAAAAGGCGAGGGTGATTATGTACATCATTTCTCTGAAAAATTGTGCCAGCCAAACTACGAATAAATGTATTAAAAAGAAACATCACAATCTCTGTTTTCGGATGTTGCGGTGGTGACCTTATCCCCTTTGGTGCCCCTACTTCTTGACTACAAAGGGACAGGCTGCTTTCAAGCCTCTACCAAACCAGCCACCTATTGTCGGTATCCTACATATTTTTGCCATAAAATGAAATGTATAGATTGCGCTAGATTCTCTGATCTCATCTTTTATCCGGTGATTACGTATCTGCCTTGTCTTACGCGCACTTTCGTTTAGAACAGTTGAATTAGCCTAAGCCTATCCCTGGTTTAGCATGTATGTTATAAATTAAGTCCGCCCCACATAACAGTGTTATTATTGGGTGCGAGCACTTTGAGAACAAAAGCCAAAAAGAGTACCCGTTACTGAGACATACCCATGTTGGAATGATAACTAGACATCGGGGTAGAATTCTCGAAACAACTCTGCTTCTTGTGCTTCTTTCCAGGCTTTTTCTCGTTCTTTCCACTCGCGGATGTACTCAACTGGTACTCCACCAGTTTGATCTTTTTGTGCCAACTCCCAAGTATCGTCTTCAGATGGGTAGCCTGCCCAATGGACAAGGTATCTTTTGGTTTTTGGGATGGTTGCAGTGCTGCCAAGGGTGTCTGTGCATAATGTAGAGTTTCTCGATGCCTTCAGTGACTTTGAGATTTCGTACTTCACTCCTCTGACCTTTTTAACTTGGTAGTATTCCTCGCCGTCTTCACCACGAAAGCTCAATCGCGATCCTTCAGCAGCGGCCTGCTCGAGAGATGCATTCACCTTCATTAACTGATCCAGTTCAATCCAGCCTTGGGAAAACTTCTGCAGTAAGGAATCTGCTGGTATGCTGAGCTTAGCTGAAGCCTTGGAGCTGTTTGCGAGTTTACTGGTCTTTCTGGGTGTCTTTTGAACCACAGGTGTATGTTGAACCTTGTGCTTTTCCTCAACTTTGAGTACTTCCCAAGGCCCGTCATACAAGTCAATTTCATCGGACGTTCCTTTCAGAATAGTTTGGGGAGGCCGGATCCGAAGAACCCAATCGCCTGGTATGATCTGTCTTGACTTCTGCGTGGTCACTGGGGTGCAGCCGGCGATGATTTCGGGCGAGGGCCATCGACCCTTCCCGTCGAGACTAGGCGTTGGAGACTCGGCTTTATTGTATGTTTGAGGTCGAAACACTAGGATTGGTTAGAACTCATTATCTGGCCAAATATCACAAGCAGGAGCGAAGGAGAGCAAGAGAACCTACAAGACGTCCTGAAGGATTGCGGCACTGGCTGAGGGTCTGGGGTATGTAGTATGACTGGGTCATGATCGAAAACATTGTCTTCTGGTTGGCTAGAAGCAGTGTCTCCTACGGGGTGAATGTCGAACTGACTGAATTGTGATTCGGACTCTGGCTTTACTTCAGGCCGAGGTTTCCTCTCTTTCAGTTCCTGAGTCAGTTTGCTCCTGCGCGGTATTATTAGTACAGGCGGTTGGATAGCTTTGTGGATGTTTGTTCTCAGATCACTGACCTCTTCTGGTTGCCCTCAGAATGAGGGAACTTGGTTCGTACTTTGCTAGCGTTTCTCGATGGTCTTGAGTCTTTCCGCCCTTCATGTCTACGCTTGCTTTCCCGGAGCCACCCACTACACTCTATGAGAAAACTAACGAGAGAGAGGATACAGATGATGATAAGCACATAAAAGACGACCTGAACCAATACCGTGAGTGTTGCCTGTGTTATAGCGTGGAGCCCGAGATGGAGCGTGTTCTGAGGATTTGGCAACATGTTTTCGGAGGATCCCACATCTAGATCTCGAAGGATATCTGTGAGCGTCTCTGGATCCATTTTAATATTTGATTTACCAATCGGGAGAGGCTATCTCATGAATGACAGGAATTGGAGCTCATATACTGAGGGTTGTGTTGGCTGACGAACGTCTGCTAGAAAGAACGTCAACATACATAGTTAGAGTTGAGGGTATTCAGTAGTGGGGTTGGGCGTCGAATGCTTCACGGGTGCATCACATAAGCTTCAAGCTTTGTTTCGAAACACTGGGAATTCATAGTCCTCCTTAGGGCATCAGCCCTTAGCCCTAGCTCTCAGAACGCGACGGCGAGCCTACCCGCAAATATAAGTAGCCTGGTCTGCCCCGCATTTTTTGCTCTTTCTAGACAGAATGCCGTGGTGGCCAGTCATATTCATTCAAAACTTCGCCTCCGCCTGGACTATAGGGGTTCTACCCATCCTACTAAGTTAAGTACTCAATCTCCTAGACCTTCTCCTGCTCAAAACCACAAGCAACACTAGAATTTTCTTGAGAACTTTTCACCTCAACGAAAAAGTTTAGACATAAGTACTTCCGGAAAGTGACGAGATGCACAAGTCTAAGAAGTTGCATTGTCACATGAAGTGTGGCCACTGGGATCATAACCACTTGAATTCATTCCATGCTGCTTAGGACGACCGTTCCCTTCCTGCGGCTTTACAGCCTTAATGTTGATATACCTGTAGCCTTCCTCTGTATAGTTATCTTTGGCTCCAGCCTGAGATTTTCACAGAATGATGCAAAATGGGGCTGAACAATGATAGCTCCCCTGGGCGAGACCTGGGCAGCTGCTGGAGCTAGAATGGGCCTGAGTATAGCAATGAAGGGTTTGTGAAGATATTCATAGTCCCATTATTATCCATTTATCATGAGAAAATGACCGAGAAATTTTTGCTAATGTTCACGCGCACCACCACCACCTCACCCCCTCCTGGCATCCGCAAGGACCAAAGCCCGCAAAGATCTCAATGACCCACTGACAGACACCACAGGGATTACCTTTAGTAGGGCCACCATTGAGATGTTCCGCCAATCCTCATCTCTCCACCCGCAAACAGACAGCCAAATCCACAATCGTGTCCAATCACCTATTCATCCATTATTACTTCCCTATTCCTGCCGACTCAAAATATCGAACCCATAAACCCAATGCACTTATCAGCTTGATTCCACGGCATGTACTCAAAAACCCAATGCTTGAAGAAGGAGATGGACCCCAAAACACTAAAACGGTGTAATACCAAAACCCGAACCCCGATTGAAAAAGAACAATATCTACAGAATTGTACCAGAAGAATGAAAAGACAACATATCACATGATGCTGAAGAGCAGATCTGTTGAAGATTGGCGTTGATCTTGAAGGTTTTTTTTGAAAGGCTCCGGATCCAGGGGAATGGGCAGTAGCTGGGTCACCTATGTGTAGTGTAGACAATGGCTAGGCGCCAAAGTGGACTAGTAGCGTGAAACCCTAGCAGCACCAGCTACAGTCCTATGAAACCAGCCCCTAACCCTACTGTCATTGCTAACCAGAGCGCTACTGTGGCCTGGCGCAATCGTCTTTGGCTCCCCTCCTCCCAAATCCCAAACAAGTTGCTCTTCCCTTGGCAGGCAGTGGAATGCAATGACTCATTGAGTCTCTGTGGTGGATTTTCATCGGATGTGGAGCCTCCATGCACCGCAGGGGGTAGCTCTTTTGCGAAGGGAAATGGCATTTTTGGTATAGTTGTGGGGATAGTGATGGCATCATTCGGAACTGTTATATTGAGATCCACCACAGCTTCTGCAAGATATCTTGTCAAATTTACTACCCCCTCAAATGGCAGAAACAGCCTGAAGTCATACCTGGCGGAGGTGGGAATGTTATGTTGTAATCCGCGCATATTTGATATCCGAATTCAAATGCCGCTACACTATTGTCAACCATGTCAATACGTACTGGATTCTATGCCTTCCATCAAAGGGTCGGGGTCTTACATTGCAGGACCACACTATTTTACGTCGTTAGCTAGAACTCAACACAAAACTAAACACGAAACCGGACTGACCTTTTGAAAGATGCAATTAACTAGATACCTCATGAAAGGCCTGTGTGTACACAGGCAAGGTACCCACTTATTATTTCCTTCAACTTCATGCTCCGCACACTGCAATTTCAATTAGCGATTTTCACCCGATATCCAAATTTCCTCCATACCGGGACTTTGTAATCAATGAAATGGTCTGCCGGCCAGGGATAGCAAAACCGAGAGCATTTCGGAGCATAGAACCCGAGTTTTGTGGATATGTTGAAGTCTCCATCAGTACTGAAGGTGAACACTTGGAGCTTTGTGTAGTCCTCAGGTAGGGCATTTAAGCGTTCTTCCGCCATGCAACCCGTGGTCATCAATAGAGCGAGGCAAAGGAGAACTGGTGTCATCCGGCTTGTTGCACCTCTCCTTACTCCCCGAGCCGAATTCGAAAATCCCATTGTCCTTTGCGGTTTTAAGCGAACGGACTTTGAACTCTGGAAAGTGAATGGTCCGGCTATTGTGTCGTGAATATCAATGAGGACGCCAACACTCGTCACCTGAACAGCGCGGTGCACGTACCTATACACAGCTCGGTCACGAGACTTCGCAGTGCAATAGCTTGACAATGCGGCCAACCTCACAACTTTAGGTTGAAGCATGAGAACAACTCGGGATGATGCCTTTGATATTATATATGTCTTGGACCCCGCACAACAAGACAAATAACATTGCTCTTCGCATAGCATTGAGACAGGCATTTACCAGCTCAAAAAAAGCAACTACGCGGAAAGGGGTATAAGATAACTTGTGAACGGCAACGTCCACGAATTAGACTAGGGTGTTGAGAAACTGGTACATGGTACTCACTAATGAAAAAGCCGGGCCTTAGCAAACGGTTGGACGGCATATGCAGATGTTGCTTGACGATGATCACGGCGCTGGGAAAGCTCTTCGACAGTACCAGAATTCACCGTGAGGTGCTCGATCGATAGGTAGCAGGTTGGAAGCAGTAGTATTATCTCGTAGTATTACATGATGGGCGTGAGCTATGTGTAATGCCTCTGAATTGCAAGCAGAACTGGTGACGAACGAACCAACCAATCACAGCGCCACACTGCTGTTTGAGACCATCCAACCCGCAAAGAACCAGACTAGGCAATATGTGGTACTGGGCTCCTAATACAGCAAGCGTGACGCTGATCTTTGTGTCCAACAGCCCGTCCCTCCCGCAAAATTAGGGACTTCCGGTGGACTACAAGCCCAACTGGGAATTAGCCCTAGTTGCACAATCCATTATCTCGGAAGGATATGTCGCTTCGGGGCGCGAACTAGCTTCGTGTTATTATGCCGATCCTAAACGCTGTCTGGGTTTCAAACATACCAAGCTTTTTGTCTGGCGCGATGCCATAAACGACTCGCAAAGATCTGGAACATAGCCACCTGCACACAGACTTTTAAATTGGATCAACCTATAGAAGTGAGGTCTGACCTTCAGCCTGGATTACTCATGCTCAGAGCCTCTAATTGGGTAGCATTTTCCACAACCCGCCAACCCTCCATCCGACGGCGGATATTTCCCGCCGCCATCATCTCCAATGTGTGGTACTACCGTAATTTCTTTTTACGATACCTTGGGGAAGACTAGTTTGGGGTGAAGACATGCTTTCCTAATAGTGCTGTAGGAACATTTACCTTCACTATCCATCTTTTCCTATCCTTTTATCCAACTCCGAGATAAAGGGGATCAGCGACGCACATATCAACGGCCCGGCGGCAACTAGGTTACGGCCAGCGTCATCCATTGGCAGCTAATTAAATTCCTGCGCTCTACTTCCTTCCAGGAAGCGAAAGACTAGGATCCATGCACGAGACTACTTGTAGGTATAAGGACTTAGGTAAACAGACAGTTAAAGTGAGGACCAAATATTGTTCCGAGACCTAGACTGCCCACAACTAGATGTTGGCGCTTGCAGATTACTTGACTGCAACTGTGGTTGACATTGACAGACGCCCTTTCAAGCTGTTATGTAAGTAATTTTAACTCAGTTGTCAACTCATCTTGCAGTGAGTACAGCGCCTAACTATTTCGCCAAGGACACGGAACTGCCCTTCTATACAGTGGAATCTGGTGCGGTTCTAGACCGTCCGCGGATCTGAGTGCTAGAACAATACTATTATTATGCGGTTGGTGATTGCGAGCTTATAGCTGCTAGATGGATTCAGTTGCTCAGCTTTCCGTGATTGTTACACTCCACATCTGCGTCATTCAAGGCACAACACTCTCTTGAATGGACCCAGGAAGGTCGAAATAGGTTGGCACTTAAGCTTGTTGTCGGTTTTGCTAATATACAGCGAATCCTCTGATATACAGTAAACCTCTGATGTGGACGCCCTCTGAAAATCGAAGCACTCCACCAAATAAATCGGTCTGGGCACGAGAACAGGTCCAGTGAATCCTCCATATCGATCGAGATCTAGCTCTGATGTCACATACCTAAGGTCAGCGCTTCCGTAAACAACCACTTAATAACCTCAAGGATCTCCTAATCATGGGTTGCTTCTTGTAATCGTGAGATAGCCTGAACTCAAGCTTCTCATTATCACCACCAGCACGTGTGCATGTTGAGAATGGAGTGAACGTAGACTTATTTGGTGGCTTGGGTAAGGGTCTGGAGTGGACAAAAAGGAAACATTCAGGCTATCAATTAGAGCAGGAAGAGGCTATCATTGCTGATGGGTGTACGTTTAGGTCAGATCTGGTTCCGGTTGATAGCCAATCTCATATAGCCGCCATAACATAGTCAACGCCTAGTCGCTGAAGGTTTTGCAAGCGTTGTCTTTGATTTTCATCTCACCCTTAGCAACTATAGAGCGGAGCAATATTGAAGCACTTCATTAGGCTGTAATCTGCGGGACGTGGTTTGTGAATATAAATAAATAGAAAGATGCTGTCCTAATAGAAAGATGCTGTCCTAATAGAAAGATGCTGTCCTAATAGAAGGTTACTGTCCTAATAGAAGGATACTGTCCTAATAGAAGGATGCTGTCCTAATAGAAATATGCTATGGGGTTGGGCCATATACATCTAATATAAGTAGATATCTACTTATTCCTTTAAAAGTCTATAGCCGCAGTCGGCTTACGGCTATGAGTGGTCTCCCCGAGAGAGTCCCTGTGCCTTTAGAACAGCAGGCTGACCAACCTCATCCTCCCGAATCTAGGAAAAGAAAAATAAAATATAAAAAGGAACCGAAATCAAATAAACTCCCACCGCCATCCACTCCCGTTTCTCCGCTCTCAGGTGCTTATTTGATTCCTTGTGTTGGATATAAGGTTTAGTATAAGTAAGTGACGTTTAATCTCACTCTGTTGCCACGACTTTCCCTATACCCACTACATACTACTCTGGTACTTAACTACATAGCTCACTCTATCCACCCTTGCTCCTTCTTGAACTGCTCTTGTACACCTCTTGCTCTCCTCCGTCGCTCGCAAGGAAGGGCATTAAAAGAAAAAGACGGGGGAAAAGGGGGTGGAACGGCCGAGAGCAAAACTAGTAACTGGTAGTGGGCAAAAATTTAGATAAAGCTATGGCCCCATAGGGAAGAGGTACAGATTTGAAGCTCGAGGGACCTTAGGTTCGGGATAAGATTCGTGTCATACTGGCGGCCATCTAAGTATACAGGCTCAATCTACTTCGTGACTAAAGAGTCTGAGAAGCCGATTAAAGTATTCTGTGAACATGCTTAATATAACTAGAAACATATTTGCGTTGCTAATTTATTCGGTAGTTGAGTACTACTTAAGTATTTACTACTACGAATACAGCTCACCACAGGGGAAAGAGAGATCAGAGCCCTCTAACTCTACGTATTCTCTGGACTAGTATGGAGTCGACTCAACAAGAATTCAGGTTATGGGACAGCCTTCGGGGGTGGTATTTCACCTTCTGGTTAATCTGGTTGCACCCCTCTGGTAGAAGTACTGTTTTCGGACTGATAACTAGACGGATCGTCATGTCTTCTCTACGACCTCCGTTCTTTAAGTGTCCGAAATATTGACTGCCAGGATCCTTACACATTACTGTTCTGGGGGTGCGAATTATTCACTGCGACCATCCTCCTAAGGATTCCCGCACACCAGTGGCGACAAGCTAGCACGCCAGCTCAATTGCCCTCTTTACAATCTCATTCTGGGGTCAGCAAGTACTATCACCTATCATTGCTGTGAACTAGCGCCCGAATAGGCAGGCAACCGGCTTGACGTAAACGGGATGATAATAGAATAGTTAGGGAATTTTGGAATAATATTTTCGTTTACGGGGTATCAGGTTACGATCTCGAAATTCGACAAATTTATTTCAAGAACTTGTAATGGTTTGCGACCGGCTATCGATTACGTTAGTTGGGGCGGCATGAGATGTTAATACATGCTTCTATTGTCCTCTTATTTGCGATACGAGTTGAGATGAAAAGTGAAGCTTTCTCGAATTCCTTATAACGAAGATCAACAAATTTGAACCCACAAACATGTACAGCTTATTCATATTTTTGTTCCCAGCCTCTACTAGTTAATTGCCTTTGATAGCTGTTTAATGACTTTAACTCACTGCAACCGAAGAATTCTTTAAAAGAAAAGAAAGTTATAAACTTAGCGTGATAGCTCGACTTAGGACAAAGTAGACTCAGCACTGTCATCACAAGACTGATGACGGCGCCAAGACTAGTAAACACCCCAGTGTAGCATACCGAAAAAGGTAATTTTCAATCACATACCATACCATCAAGATGTAGACCAAACCAAACCAAAACATATATTCGCAAATGAAGCAAATTTTGTAGATTACGTGCTGAGCTATTGATAATCTTCTTGTGATAACTTATTTTTCCACAAATCACCATGCATTGATCCAGTAGTAGCAATTTTCAACACATATTGCTTCTGTATGCCATTTACTTATGCGAGAAAGGTTCGAAGCGCGGAGGCCTTGGCAAATATAGGACTCGAGATGCCGATATACATCGTATTAGAGGTTGGTGCTTTGCTGCTGACATCAAACCAAAAAGATATTGTGTTTTTATTAAGATGTGTTACAGCGTTATTTCTAAAAATGAAGTGCAACCAACCCTTGTCAAATTCTACTCTGTATTCACCAAATTTCTTTTCCAACTTCCAATGGAATACGTTTATTTTGACTCACCTGTTTCGCCGCATAATTCGTTTTGGATGTGAAATTATTAGGAAAAATATCTTTCTATGCAATGGTCCTAGGATCCTCGCTCTATAAATACGCCCGTCCACCAAATTTCGATGCAGTTCTAGGGCTAAACCTTTACGATAGTACTCTTTCTGTTTTCCGTTTAGACCAACTTGGATGTGGAAATATTCCTATCCTCACCCATATACGTGTGGCGTGCGTTTCGTCAAAATACTATCTAGCTGTATCAATCTAATCGCGGGGACATTCAAATTTCACTGCCAACCACTGTGAGGAGGAATTCCCTCCCTGTTGCTTCACAAAGAAGTGTGGTAAATTGATTAACGGTCCAGGCAGGTTGCTGTGATTTGGGTATGTACAGCGTTTTTAAGTCAGTGGTGCATAGTTCAAGTATGTTTCATGTTATAACTGAATGCCATATGCGCAGACATTCACACGCGCGCGTTATGTTGTCGTCAACTGTCTAGCTGGAGAAAGGCGGTCGATGCAAGCCTCCTGCGATCGCAACACAGTTTTTGAGTTTTCAATGTTGGAAGGTAGTCAATAATCACCCACCGGCCATCAGCTCGAGTTGACTCAGGGTGGATTTCTTTAGCATCTCGTCGAGGTTATTAAGCAGCTTTTCTCCACACCGACGTGCGTTATCTCACTGATAGTGTGTGACTCTGCACCCACCAGCTCGAGATGACTAAATTCTGCTCCCTGGTGTCCGGGCGCCTTGAGTATGAATTAGCTAGCGAACTGAAGCTTAGTTACAAGGTGATAGTAACAAGATCATGATCAATATTAACGGCCCAACAGGGTTCCCATTACATATAATTAGCATTTAATGTGCTACCCACACCTGACCTTTACGTGAACGTTTCGGCACTACATTTACATGTAATTTGATATTATTTACGGATATCTTTAGAAGTTATTATATTAGGCTTCTACTGCAAATGTATATGCTCAAAATCTAGGAATGACGTCATGTTATAAATCATAAGTGCTGAGGTACAGTATGCGAGCCGCAGTGTCAGAAGTAAATTAAAGTACCGCCGCTATGCAATTTCCTAAAGTGGCCTAGTCTGGTTGGCACAAGCCTACGAGAGGCTTGTGCCAACCAGACTAAAAGTGGCCGGCCGCCACCGCAGATGCAACCAGACTAAGGTGCTCTGATATGCAATACTGTAATGCAATCATATGGACCAATTGGGGGCCATTTGGTTGCGGACTCCCAACTCAAAGATATATACAATTGACTATGAGCTCTTTGCGCCACGACATGAGGCTCCAAGGTTAATGAATGGCCCTGTCATGCACCTACCCAGCGTTAACTCAGAAGAACCTGTTGAAAATATTCTGAATTCGTAGAATATAATGGACCAATCATACCATCTCAGGATTGATGCCCTCGGAAACTTACACGGAATAAGTGATTTGTGCCACAAGCTTCGCCAAAGCAAAAGATTTCTTGAACTGGGTAGTAGCAAAGGCTTACCCTAGGCCTCTCAGAGCCTCAAAACCCTATTTCAGTGTGATTGGAAGGTCAATCTGCAGTGGTATGTTAGTGGACAATGCAAAAGCCGCCTGCATCTCCTCGTCATCAACATCGGGGAGATCTGCACACTTTGAAGAGATCAAAGAATTCTCCTCTTTAACTCTTCCCGGATTGTGCTAATGGCCGCCTAAACGCCTATGGCTCCTCTGTGGATGTATCTACTTGAGATTCCAGTCGCTACAGCATAAGGATGTTTCAGTCAGAATAACTTGCCCCACACCTCGCCTAGTTGAGAACCTTGGAAATGTTGAAATAGAAGTCGACCACACCTCTTTTTTTTTGAGTTGTGGGTGCTGTGAGTTTGATCAGGGTGAAATGCATTAATTAACTCCCATTTGAATCTGATATTTTGCAAAGCGAGAGCGCTTAAGGGGTTAACAAACTATCCAATTTACGTTTCAATTAGTGGTTCCAAACTTGAAGATTTTCCCAAAGGGTACAATAGAGCCGAAAATCCACGCGCTGATAACTTTAGGAACAGCCTTTACGACGTTGAAGGTTCAAGTGTGTGTTCGTTGGAGGGCGAAAGTGTGAATGTTTTACCTGCATGCACCACTCTACCAAGATGGTAGAAGATCATGGGCCATCCTATTTCAATCGCGGATGGGAGTTGACAGTAGAATGTCTCCAACTTCTCCATTCACACCATATACTCCCATTACATGAGTGTCGATATTGGTGGTAGTGGTGTTATTTCTTCGTTGTGGGACAGGTATGCCATTTCGAAATTGAAATATAATGCCCATCCTTCCGGGTACCTTTCCACCTATTCTCAATCACAGTCTTCAAGTCTAAAATATCTCCCCCATATCTGTGGCTTACCTTCCGTCTCCCAAGGCCAACTGCTTCTCATAGCACTTCCAAACTCAGAGGACTGTGATGGATTCCACACTATGTAAGCATATTAATGCCTTCAGCATGTACCTTTACAAGGAATCTATGAAGCTCATGTTGCTTAAGGCCAAAGTACCTTTTCTCGAGCTTCATCTCCCCCCGCTACCGGCCAGAATTCTCTGGGTTTTCTGGCAGTTGTCGCGATGGCTCTTCATGAGCAAGAAGATCTAGAGTCCCAGGGCCAGATGCTCCCGAGAGTGACATCTGTGCCACCAGTACCGTTGCCGACAGAGATACCTGCTCCAACCAAGGCGTCGAAGTATGCAACCGCAGATTATCCCCAAGTGCTCCTAAATACCACCCAGTTTCACTAACAAAATATCTGTTTCAGCACTAGTAAGCGCAAACGCACACCAACTGCCGAAAATGAGGCCCAATCGATAGCCCCAGTCGAAGAGGAAGAGGCTCCACCGCGGCCAGTCAAGTGCGTAGCAAATCAAACAGCATTGCGGACGCTCGATTGCTGAACTGACATGTATGCAGGCGGGCGCGTACCGGAGTTTTAAAGGTCAGACTTCAGCCACCAACACCTAAAGTTTCTTTCACGTACGTTACATCAACAAGCCCAAACCATTCGTTCTTGCCCCAGCTCGACTGACAATATGTAGGCGACGCACACTGACCGAGGCGACCCCCTCTCTAAGGAGGATCGCTCCATGTTCAGCACCAGAAGCTAGCCCGGGCCCGTCTGCAACGTAATACTCCCTGGGGTATTCTCATATTTAGTCTGGAAACTGCTAACATCCACATAGGAGCGCACCTGCAACTGATTGTCGAAAGTCGGCGACGAAGAACTGCAATCCCAAACCCAAGAGCAAACAAGTCAGCAGCCTCTCTCCATTCAAGGTGAAACAAATGAGAACTCTCAAGACCGTTGAAGAGATGGTTGAGCATTTCGAGAGACGAGAGAAGCGCGCAGAGGATTGGGCCAAGCAATACAGAGAGATTGGAAGGTCGATTCGGCCTCAGTATGACTTTTGGAAGAAGGAACAATTGGAGTGGATCATGTCAGCGGCTATCCAGTACCAGAATAACTGGGACAAGATAACATTGGGATATCAAAAGGTATTTCCTGAAGCAGAGCCACGGACCAAACACTCGATCTACTCCAAGTGGGCAAGGCAATGGGAGAGGGAGGAAAAGCTGCGTCAAAATGACCCTTCCAAAATATCAAATCGGCCCGGCCATGACAAAATGGCGCCGCCGATGAAAAAAAAGACTCCAGAAGACAAAAGGAGAATGATTGAGAAGGCTCTAGAGATCGTAAGGAGCAAACAAAAATCATGAGGTCCATTGGCGTAAGATGAGTCTAACAACTTAGGCAGTTCGAGCGGCAGGCAGGTTGTTTTTGCCGCAGTAAATTTTGTACTTTTTATTTTGTTCGGCATCTTGATCTTATTTCTATAAAGTTCTTGATCTTATGGTATTTGAGCCTTTTGGTACGGTACCGATTCTTAATACTTAAAATACATCATTTTAATCGAGTGCAGACTCAATTATTTCACTTACTTTGCCTGCACTCTTCAGAAACCGAACTAGAATTACGGGCATAAGAGATTAGATATTTCTAATCAGGCGATAGATGGAGACTAGAGTGGTAGTGGTAGGAACACTGATGCCGGAATATTTTGAACAGCAATACAGGATGTTTCTTTGTGGCGACCACCACTCTGTGTACTGTAGTCATGGAGTTATATTCCACGGCGATCCGGAAGTTTGCATACATATGCATGATGCAACGACGTAACCTTCCGTGCAGCTATAGTATTTAGTATTGAAATCCTACTCCAGCCTCGATGACTTCTATGCCAAATCCCAACATTAACCCCTGACCACAGAAGTGTGTTCCTATCATGAGCAGCCAGCACCTCTAACCAATAGTCCAAGAGGTTGGTGGGTGGCCTGCATCGATAATCTGCTTCCTAGTCCCCCCGCTGGACCTTTCAATTATCCATGCTGAAAACAAATCACAAGTATTCTGAGGCTTGAGAGTATGAAATACGCAAGAACAGACCCTTACTTTTAGATGGGTGGCTTCTTGACGTTCATTTGTGGTACTCTTTCTGTTTGGTAAGTTGGAATATGCATATATTATTGTTCATTGCCAATTGCATCGGCAGTGAGTGTACTGTAGTGGAGATGGAAGTTCAAACCTAACTAAGAAGAGAAGAAGTTTGATTGGTTTTAGTCTTATGCCGTCGTAGCTGGATGCGCCTCATGTTTGCTTGTCTCAATCAAACGTGCAAGCAGACTAAATCAAACTATAGATAAACTCTCAACATCTTACTCCCTAGAAGCTCCAGCCAGTTTTGTACTCTTCAGTTAATTTCCTGGTCATCATTCATCTCTTGTGATAGGCTTGCATGTATAGAGAATGTAAATGTAACAATTCTTTCTATTTCAGATTCTGGAAACTCAGCTCCTCAGTAGCTTTCATCAACACATCCCAGCCACTCAAAAACCGTCAGGTTATGAATATTGAACAAAATGTCTTCTTTTTAAAGCTAACCTAGTACTACTTTTCCCCAGTCCGCAAATACCGGACGACTCTCTCATTAAATTTATGGAAATTTTTATACTCCATCATAGGCGACTTAATACCCTCAATAGCATCAGCCAAATCCTCGGGACCGCCTCTCCCATTCGGGGTTCCGTATCCTGGCTCTGGCCTTGTTTCGGTTCCAGTATGAACAGGTGGTGGATCATTTCGAATTTGGCCAAGGGGAGTAAGATATGTTCTGATTGAGAATATCAGAGCGTGAGTATTAGGAAGCCTGGTCACGGTTTGGTATTCAACTCGAAGTTGAGCCTATATTTGAACACGCATCAGTAACTAACCACCCAGAAGCTACGTTTAACCCAACCTACCTGAGCAGGATCGCTAGTTTCCGCCGCCTTTGGCATTACCCCGTCGAACGTCTTGTTACCGCGCGGTATACAGAGTTCACTATGCATAGTGACAGTCCAGTTCCACCTCCTCCAAGACTTCCCTACTGAGATCCTCGCAAAAAAACGATCCATGCTCATCTGGAGCTTTTCCTTATATCCAGGTACAGGAGTATGAATGACAGCAAGGGCTTTCCCAAGGAAACTTTTGGCGTTGAAACCGGAAGGAAAGCACACGCAAAATGCACGCATCTTATATTCGGAACCTTGCCCTCCGTTGGGTAGAAGGGAGTCAGGGAGGAGCAGCAGAAAGTCTTCCTCAACGGTAGTAGCAATTGTTTTGAGAAGGTAATCAGCCGTCTGAGCCTGCCCAGAGCCTGTGGCCGGAACCGTGCGTGTAGGAGGTATAATTGGGTGATATTCCCCGGTCACAAGGTTCTCGAACCATGATTCTTCATTGGTGAGTCCTTGACCTTCTTTAGGAGAAATTCGGAATAAACCAGGATACCTCCGTGGAAGGTAGTACCCGAGTAGGTATTCGTACAACTCCTCTATAGCCGGCACCATCTCGGGTTTAAATCCATACGCAACAGTAGGACATTTTTCTATGAATGTCCTTCGTTTTGCGATGCGCTCTAGATACCCGTTATCAATTTGAATCCATTGGCTAGGCTCGAGGGCCGAGAGTCCCATCGTAATATGATACTCTATCGGCTTATATGGGCGCCATGGTGGCGAGCATTGCTTGGAGAGAGTCTCTGGCGTAAGGTCCGGTAGTGGGATTATTGGTGGAGGCCATACTCCCTGATAGGGATTAGATAAATCTGTCTGGATACGATACTCTACATTATGCGCAACTCACTTTCTTATCCTTTTCGGTTTTTGCAGTACTGATCTTCGTCGTCAAGCACCATGGCCATCTTTGGAACAAAAATGCTCCAATCATAGAAATGAGAGCAATTGCAACAGGAAATAACCATAACATACCTAGCTAATTTAAGCTGGAATATGGAGAGGACTTGATAGCGCAACGAAAGAAGTGGCCGAGCTCGAGGTTCACGATGACAGTATTGAAGTGGGGAGTACTTAGTCTATGATGTACGCCCATAAATGATTTGTTACATCATGTCAGTGCAGAACTTTGTGGAAGTACCCCCCCCTCCATAGTAGAACACGATCAACATCTGGCCTATGCTAAATTGGGTTTCAATACGCATAGGTCGAACAAACAGTAACGATCATCCCCGTACTTGGCACACATACTACAATTCCCACGATATTATACCAGCATGACGAGGTATATACCTCTAGGCTAAATTGCCCTCTATGCAATTGCCTACGATCTACAACCTCCAAGCGTCTATGACCATAATAATTCTCCAATAAACCCCCTTATGCATAGAAGCGTCCTCAAAACATTCCCCTCCCATTGACACCCCTCCCCTACCACGAGCAGCTGGCTCAACAGCATTCGGAGTTGTGTTAGAGAGAATACTATAGAAGGTACTTATAGAGACACTGTAGGAGGGCGCTAGAGTGAGTATATGGTATGCTAATATATAATGGGGTGTGTTGGAGTTGAGGAAAAGTTGCTAAGGTAGGTAGTGGGGTGAAGGTGACCCTGAATGAGGGTGAAGCAATAAGGTTTCTTGATATTGCATAGTTCGTATAGTTTTGGAAATGAGTGAATCTGTGATAATTAATAACTCTCTAGGCCAGTATGCCCTTATGCAATGAATAACCATCTAACATAGCTATAAGATCTTTGAATAAGATCTTTACAGTGTCAGAATGCTGGTGAGCAGCTCTATTCATTATGGGGGAGGGGTGTCAATGGGAGGGTAATGTTTTGAGGAGGCTTCTATACATAAGGGGGTTTATTGGAGAACTATCATGGTCACAGTGCTTCATAGTAGACGCTTGGAGGTTGTAGGGCGTAGGCAATTGCATAGAGGGCAATTTAGCCTAGAAGTATACACCTCGTCATGCTGGTATGATATCACGGGAATTGTAGTATGGGTGCCAAGTGCAGGGATGATCGTTAGACCATACCTGATCGTTACTAGGCTGTAGACGGTACTGGCTGCTGTTCCAAGATTCAACCTACCAAGATTCAGCTTCTAACTTGAATCCCCACCTTCACCTGCCACCCCCCCGGACCCCACCTTACACCTCCAAGTCCCAACTCCTACTATCCCACCTTCCACCTCACACTTGCGCTCCATGCACTTCATATTGTGCCTCGTTCCTTTATCCTACGTCGTCCTGTTCTCCTTATTGGTCTAAGATGGAGGGTGGAAAGTTGCAGACGGAAGTTGGGAAGCAAATAATAGGCAGGGTAAAGGTTAGGGATAAAGGTCGAGGGGATGAGGACACGGAGAGATAAAAGCATGGGAACCGGGATGGGGGGCAGGGATGAGGTTGAGAGTTTATATATGGGATTGGTCACAAGACTATGTATGAATAATTCCTCTATAGGGAACAAACGCATCACAGGGCGAGTGCAGAGCAGGGGGCGGACAATGAAATTTAAGTGATTAGTGAATATAGGCAACTCGCATGGTTGCACGGCAAAAGATCCTCCATGAGGGGTGTGCCAACCAACCCCTCGTAGAGCTTGATCTTGGACTTTGTTATTTAATTATCAGCCCGTAAAAGGACAACTACAAGATCGCTCGAGTTTGGTATTGATACTGTTGCGGATGGAAGGACTCTCGATCCCTGCTGTAATCCAGCATATTCTTCAGTGTGTCCGATTAGGCAGTCGACACTTGCAAACATTGGGGAAGCAGTCTTTGAACATGACTTCCTGCCATATACGAATATCATAGAGAAGGATCCAGAAAGAGATGTAAGCGCAACAAAGATTAGAGAGTCGAGATTGCAAGGATTTGTCTGAGGAGTTCTTGGGTAGAAGAAAATAAACTGATTAATTCAATCTTAATTTCAATGCCAGAACACCTGAACAGCTAATGTATACTGTAGGAGTATTTGAATGGCAGAGAGCTTCAAGTATTTATTTTGACGATGACTGCTCTAAATCGAAAGTATGTCGAAGCAACACATGGAAGTGGTATAAAGAGGAGAAGCGAAGCGACTTTGAGATGCAACAGAAGAACGATAAGAGTCTTTGATTATTAACACGTTAAAAAAAAATATCGGGCCCAAGGCACCAGACTACGCCCAAGGCTACCGTACTCGTCACATATTGACTCATAAAAGGTCTCTAGGTCTCCCCATCTTCTACCACTGTTATATTCCGCCAAGTGCAAACTACAGTATCACTAGTCAATATCACAGGAACCAAATGTTCTTTTGGAGTTCACGCGGATACCAGAATATCAGAAAGGATTACAGGGGGATTCTTCAGCTTGTTGAAATATCAGTCAGCAAACCCAGGAATACTTCCGCCACTGTGTGCTGGTTGACTTCAGTGTTTAGCATTCGAGTAAACACCTTCAGAATGTTCGAATTCCCGGTGGAACCTGGGTTCATGCTGAGGGGATGGAGATCAGTTTTATTAACCTTTCAAGCCTATTAAGATCACACGTCATGAATTGTCTACCTACAGACCAAATACGTATAGCTTACTGGGCCGAACAGAGCGAAGAATCCAATTCGCGCTAGGCATGCTGCGTGGTCAGTAACCCACATAGGAGTAACTAGCTAGGCTAGAAAATAGGAAATGTAGTTTTTTTTCCCCCGCTCTACCATTACCGTATTGTCAGTGCTCCTGATATCCCCTAGAGCTCGACTTCTATGTCAATGGAAGAATAGCCCCACCTTCTTATCGATGTGGGTTTCGATTAAGCTATGAATCAACGAATCAGAAGTCGAATGCATGTACACGTATTATGGTCGCAGAGCGGCGTACCCGGTAGCGTACACGTACACCCATAAGCAATACCTTAAATTTACCCCTGAAGATTAACAATACTCCCCAGCTTTGTTGCGCGCATGTGTGGGAGGTCTAGTACGTTTTGGTGTAATACCTTGTACGTCAATTATAACCCTCATTACTCCATATGTATATTATATTTCAATGTCAAGAAATTTTAGAAGTGGGGCAATGTACAACGGTATACGTACCTGCAGTATCCGTAGCTATAGTGGAGTAGATCTAGAATTCGAATAGTGAGGTACTGTACCTAGGCGGTCGTCCCTGCATCTGCATTGGACTGCTTAAGATGGATAGATGCAATGGTTAATTGATCCGAAACAGTATCTGTAACGTTAACGTCCATGAATCCTTGACATGATCCCTATTCTTAGGACAACCAACGAACACTCCGTATGCGTGCAAGTTAAATGCCAGGCTTATGCCTACTAGTAGGAAGTACTACAAATTCTCCGGGACTTCACGGCCATTTCGCCGTCTGGTTGATGGGCCTAGGTCTAGGAAGGGGAAATCGACCATTTAGTATCCGGTCAAAGCCTTATACAGATTGTAAATTCCCATGTCATGGGTTGGCTTTGACAGCAGTGTCCCTGTCAGTCCCATAACCTGTCTACATGAACAGGCACAGGGGCTCAAGGCTGAGAATGTCCACACCGGCCTTCCTGTCAACATAGTAAAGGGAGCAGGGATGGGCTGCTAAGTTTCCACATGGACCGGCACATTGCGGTTTCATATCCTGTCGATATGATGTCTCGGAAAATAAGCATATGCAGAATAAATACCAAACCAGACCATACATACAACTTATACCTCCTCCCCATATTGGGGACTGTTGCTGCTAGTCTTGCAGTTCCGAGACTATGTTGCTACACTACCAATGCTTGATCTCGACTCCCTAGGACAACACCCTCCTGCTTCTTTTGTTTTGATTAAGCGGTCTTCTATTCCTTTGGTTACTGTCCCTCAGGTTAGAACCCACTTTTATCACCATTATATACTGACCTTCTAACCGTTGAACCTGTTTGTTCACAATTCTGGCGTGAGGGTCAATTTTTTTGGATAGGTGTTGGGTCTCTCGGGCGTATGCCAGATTTGTCTCTAGCTTTGTATATTCTAGTGCATTCAAACAAAACATTTGCATAGCCATCTTCGGTTACTCAGGGCAAGGTTGACTGCGGGCATCTGAGAGAACATCTAAGACTACTCTATCGCAAAAACTTCTGGAGGGTATGCTCGCATGGCTTCATTTCCAGAGCCGATTTTCCCACGGAAACACTGTCCCCCTCTCACGTCTACACCAGTCTCAGCATTCGGAATACCTAGGATCAGAATTCTTCTAGCTCCATACATGTGCCCTTATGTGGTGCCGATGAAAAAGGCTGAGACCTGGGAGGTAAGTAAACAATCCTGGATGAAATTGGTAATCAATGCTGGACGAATGTGAAAGATCGAAGAGTATTTGGTTAACTCGGTTATCGATGCCAGTATTTATTACTGCCGTACCATTTGGATGTTGCTAATTCACATACGAGAACTTTAGCTACTATTAAATTTACTCAACAATCTCTTTGGCCAGTCGATTCTCACCCCAACCCTGAAAATCACAGATACACAAGGAGACGTTATCCATAGGCACGTTTGGGAGGACTTACTCGAGCCTGGGATGACAATTGTTGTTGACACTGGAAGCCTGAATTGTGAACCAAGGGAGGAGAATTTTTCTAGAGATGAAAGAGGGAAGGAAAAGGGAAAGGCGAAGCAGATACAAGCCGCGCTACCTTTTGGACAATTTTCGAACTCCCCGGCCACTATTAGCAAGTCTTCACCGAAACAGCCCCAGACTCGAGATAAGATCAAAGTCAGTACAATAAAGGCTATGCAGCCGGACGGCAAGTTGCCGGATGAAATAATTGAACAATGGGCCAGAGAACCGCAAAAAGGTCCTGGCACAGAAGAGAAGCGGATCACAACTGTGAGCATGTTCATTCAACAGGGTATGAATGGGAGTAAGATAGCGCTGGGTAAAGTAAATCTTGATGGCGATGTCGAAAAGATGGAGATTCTTCAGGAAAAACGACCTACACAGTGTCAAAAAACAGTAGTACGGAATAAGCCTATGCCTCCTGTGCAACTAAGCAGGAAAAAGTCAACAGTAGCGAGGGTGGCTGATTGTCTTCACGGAATTAAGTCCCGATATGGGAGTTTCATATCGAGGCAGACCAATACTGTCCAGACCTCAGAAACAGGTATGGTTAACGAAACAACCACAACCCCACGGAGGGAGAGACAACGAAAGGTTCCCCCTTCGACAGGAATTCTTGCACCCTCTGAAGCCACCCTTTCTGGTGCTTTATTAAACCAACCAGCGAAGCCTGCAACGCGAACAGCATCACTGAAAGCTTTGTTTAGATATTTCGATGAAGGAAAGCCCGTGGCAGCTCCACGGCGAGCAAAGTCCACCCCTGCAACGTCCGCTGCTATGGGGAAAGTCAAAGGGGGCAAGGCAAGTTTGAGTGAAGGTATTCCAAGGCCCACAACAGCTCCATCAAACAATATTAGAAGTCCACGGCCACGACAACGAACAAATACAGCGGGTAAACCCGGTTATACATCTGAAGGGCCTCCTGCCGTAAGTGGAGCTCTTCGTCAAAGAGCAACTAGGGAACATCTGAATGCACCTGCAACATCGAGGAGCCCAAAACTGGCCACGCCAAAGCCGCTCATAGTAGATGTACGATGTATCGTCCAATAAAACCGACCCAGAAAGTATATTTGCTAACCAGATAAAGAAACAGAAACCTCTCCCAAAACTTCCTTATACGTTTTCCACATTTCCAGCACCAACACCACCACGCTCACCACTCATGAACGCAGTTGTAAAACCACCGCAGCCGCAACTACAAACACAGTCTACAGCACAAACAATACCAATACCACCACCTCCCACTCACCAAATCATCCCTTGGGACGAACTGAACCGCCGGTTGGCAAAGGAGACCCAACTACCAAGTATGGGTGCTCAACTACGGAAGTCTAGCATAAGCGCAGGAATATTACACCGCCGAGGCCGATCCGCAGATTCGGGCTATACCATGAGCGGCAGCGTGCCCTTGAGTTTTGGGATATCGAGGCCTACAACTGCAGTAGTAGAAAACGTGGAGGTGGCTATCAACGGGTTCGGAATGAAGAGTAAGCTGATAAGTGTAGGTAAAACAGGGCCGCAGGTTCCGGCATCGAGCACTAGTGCAAGAGAAAGAGCAATGCTGGGAAGAAGTGTTAGGAGGGTAGCTTCAGATGATACAATTAGATCTGGGGCAGGATCGTGGCGGTTGACGGACCACCGCAGAGTGGAGCTGCAGAGGCCACAGCCAGCGGCTGAGAAGGGGGTGGGAGTTGGTTTGGGGATTGGTGTGTCAAAAGAACTATCAAAGGTTGAACCGCTGGGGGTTCAAGGAGGAAGAACAACTGCTATTGGAGTGATTCTGGAGGATTAGGAGTGGCAAAATTCTTGTACTACTTTTTCTCCGTTTTGCCTTCTACACCGCTTTCTTTTGGGAGTATAATTTTTGGCTCGAGTTGGTGCTACTGATGGCAATGGCGTTATAACGGACAGACTGGAATCTAGTTTGTGTTGATTTTCTGCGACTGTAGCCAAGTTGTAATGTATTAGCTATTATGGTCTAGGTCATGATAATGGCACATTCAGTAATGTGAGACCAAGCTAGGTGCAACACTGGACGCCATACTTGAGCTCAGCTGACTATCCAAATTGATGCCGATACCGGTGATGTAGAAGCTAAAGTAAGACTCCGCACGCTTGCTCTCTCTACTCCAATCAAGCCAGCTGGCTCACGGGCTTCTTGATTGGATCATCTGTTTCACAGTGTTTTTCCACAGCCGCTGCATATTATGCAGGGGGGGTACGTAAAGACTTTCACCACGCACTGTATGTATCCTCCAGCTAGGGTTCAAATCATTGGAGAATGTCTGTGCATTGCCTGACAGTCATTGGTGATTACCCATGTATTTCGGAAAATGCTTCGGCTGACCTGTGACTTGGGGGTTCTCGGTGGAATCACGTAACCGCGAGAAATCCGCCTTCTCCTTTCTGGCAGTCCTCCCTTCGCCAGAAAGATCACCGTTAATAATGAGTTCGTTTGCGGTGGGCTAGTACCCGAGTTGCAGAGTTCTGTTCGTCAGAAGCATCAGAGGCACTTGATGCTGAATATGGTATAGGGAGGGGCTTCGAGGCCGTGCACATCATTCCGCTCACAAATAACGGGCGCTGGAATCAGCGCGGCTACGGTTACTGGATAATCCATTCCGCCGAATTCCGAGGGATCTATCACCTCCGTCCAGAATGTTGCTATCCATGCACTCTTCGATGGCTACGATATCCCAATCATCCAGACGTATATACGTTGATTCACTAATTGTTCTAGGGTGGGGAATTGTCAGCTTTAGCCATGACGCATCTCGAAATTGCTTCAGCAACTGTAAGGGGCGTTGGCTAGCCTAACCTCAACTTGCCACGTGATTCAAGGCAGCATCCTGGCAGAAGTCTATGTAAGATCAAGTGATTATTGAGGTCATCAAGTATGGATTAACGAATGAAGAGACTAGTCCTAGGGACGCAGATTTATTACCATTTGGCTTCTTGATCATTCTTGCCGCTTTCCTTGCTTGCTCATACTTCCTGTGCATTCTTTTCTTTTTTTTTTATAGAGTTTCTGAGCTGGTTAATATTTCTTCTTTCTGGTTTTATCAAAAAGAGGGAGGTAAAAACAATTGGTCACATGGATTTTTAGTAATTCTTTTTTTTGAGGGGAGGGGGGTTAAGAGGAATGATTCAGGTACCGATACCTTGTATAACGGTATGATATCATAAGCTCAAAATCTAGTATCCTGATGGTTTACCATCACCAGAATGAGTAGGCAAGGTGGTCATATAGGTAGACTGTAAGCGGGTTCGCTAAATTTCAAGCGTGAATAATGTATCCACTCAGCGGCTCACAGTTACCTTGTTATTTAATAGGGAAAATAGTACTGTGGTTTGACATGCACAATTTGAACCATTGAAAGATAGTTAATTTGGCTCAAACTTGAACATCATTTTATCCATGCTATCCCATGCACAGTAGTCACCATTAATGTATAGAAGAATAGCTGATTCTTCACTCGTCATCTCTAGAAATTTCCTGTCCTGAGACATCGCTGACTCGATTTACCTACTCATGACAGGCGCTGTCGAGGGTTGCTCGCGTCAACATCTTGGGATACCAACTTTCTCAAACACTGTCGGTTTCAGTTGCAGAGCATACGCACTGTTTACAAAACCCCCTCGCAATTGACTGCAATTGGGGAACTTCAATATTTTATACATGATGAAAATCAATTATCGGAGAGTGGGGTGCTAAAAATCAGGAACAAGCAAACAATACCGCCTCAAATGACTGACAATTATGCTTCCAAGGGACCGTAACGCCTGGGAAAATCTCCGTCATGCAAAAGAGAAATAGGTATACACACGCTTGAACCAATAGGCACAAATAGTCAAAGAACACAGTAGTAAGAGACAAAACCAACAGCTCCTACACCTCAATCGAACTACAGTCTTCCTCCTCCAGAATCATCATTCTCCATCTTCGCCATGCCGGTCTAGGTTCTTCTTCCCGCTCCTGCTTTCAGCTAGCTACAGCTCGTATTCCCTTGGGCTAGAACAATGATAAATAGAGAGAGAGAGGGGTTGAAAACTGCTGTAGTTTTCTCCAGCAGTCTCCGAGTTGTGCGAATATATGCGCTAAACCCTTTCCACCCCGGACCCACTCGAGTCCCCCTCGATACTTGCATCTTTCATTTCAAAATCCTCAATATCGCCGTCACTATCAGCGCCCTCTGGGAAACGACCCTCCACCTCTGCGTCCCAGCGACTAGGAACCCCATTTCCACCAGGGGACGCTGGGTCAACCGGGTACTTCTTTTTTATGCGATAATATCTGCTTTGTAGTCCACTGAGAGTCCGATCCTTAAGATTTGGAAATTTCGCCTTGTGAGCATATTCCAGGTCCGTCCAATGCTTGTTTGGTTCCTTCTCCAGCCGCCTCTTTTCCATTACCAACCATGCATCCTCCTCCTCCGTGAATCTTTCTCGTGGTTCCCTCGTCGGACCATGTTTTCGACGCCGCTGCTGCTGGAGTGCTTTCCTGGCACGTTTCTCAGCCTCACTCATGGTCTGTCGCAGCCCATGGCGTATACCAGGCCCGATATTAGGATATTGTCGTTCCTCATTGACCTTAGAGAAGGAGTTGCGGTCCTCGGTAGCGCCTGGTGATTGCTGGTGAATCTGAGTTCTCGAATAACGACATAGTGAAGACCCTCTCTCGAGACTGGCTTTACAAATGGAGGTAGGAGTACAGCGTGGCCTGAGCATCGCCCCAGCTGGTTTCGAGTATCCCGCTGCGGAACCTGGCTCGAGGGGGGGTGGAGGAGGGAGGATTTGCGAAATGTTACTCCCCGGTTGGTAATTTCCCAGGGTTTCCCGGCTTTCAAATGGCATCCGAGCTCCGTCGTGTCTCTGTAGTACGTTGGTAGCTTCGGTCGTAGAAAGGGAGAGTAGGAAAGATATAGGTGGTAATCGGAGACTCTTTGGTTTGTCGTGTGATGACTCCCGTGCGTACTTTGTCTCGTCAAACCTCCGCATAGTTGACCGTCTGTCGACTTCACACACTACCCTGGGTATGTCCGATAGATTATTGCTGTGAGACCCACCGTCAGAGGGTACAAGAGAAGGCTGTACTGTATCCCGGAAGTTATATGGGTCCTGGGGAACTATATAACCATGCACGTTTAACCCAGAGTCGGAACCCCGAGGTAGCGAAGTTGGTGACTTAGACCTCGACACCACGCCATATGGAAAGGGTTTTTGGCGCTTAAACGTATTCACTACCTGTGCAGCTACTGCATCTGGGCTTCTCGAATGGTAATTATTAGTCGTGGGCTCCATGTTGGCGAGGAGTGGTAGTGAGAATGAAGTAGAGCGTATCCGCCCGCTGTGACTCCAGAATTCTGGGCTAGTAGTAGAGATTAGAGCAGGATTTGGTGGTAAAGTGCTATTTGCCTTCTCTTGAGTATATGCATCACGGTGCACCACTATCTGGATGCCATCAAAGGATTGATGTTTGTAGTGCCCTTCAGGTGTGCAATGTGCCACCATAGCATCATTTGGTGGAGAGTAGCTAGTTGGAGTATTGTATTGTGCATAATCATATGCGTAATATCTAGAGACCTCCAGCTCCCGGCTCCTTGCAGGCCGTTCGTGCTCCTTTCGTCTTTCCTCTGTGGGCCGACTCTCTGAGCAGCGCCTTTTAGAAGGATAATTAGAGGGTCCTATTACACCACGAGACTGGTTAATGGTGCCCCTCTGAAATCCACATCAGCCATTTCGAGACTAGGACATGATGTACTCAATAAACTAACATACCATGAATCCTTGTGGAAGGAGATGGCGTTCTAATATCGTCGATATCCGGAGAGTTTATAGGTGTCCAGTTTGCAGGCCTTTTGAGTGGGTTCGCAGCCAGAAACCTGGAGTCTTTACAAGTATCCTGTTCCAACAACATCTCAACAGCTACACTATGCTCAGGCCTCGTCTAGGTCCGATGCAGGTAGCTGTTGAGATATTGTGCTGTTTTTTCCGATTGTGTGTAGGAGGATATTTCAGTGTAATAGATCCAACGGCCCAAACGTTTGCATCGGCGGGCTGGCTATTGTAAGTCTGCTGCGGCTGCGGTATATATTACAAGATCCTGGGAGAAACCCCGTTCTTATACCAGTGCCACTCTTGAACTCGCTGAATGAGAATAGAAGTCAAAAGGTTACTCCAATAAGCTTCTTCTCGTCAATAACACATGCAGATAAACTCAATTGGACTGTCATGTGATTTCTAGATATTTTTGCCTCAGCTAGCTGCTCACTAGAGAATCCAGCCGCATATATGTACTACGAATGAATAATTTGCAAGCAATAGCAGCTGCCCGAAGCACGCACCCTGTCGGAACGCGAGTAGCATTTGGGAGGTGGGATGGAAGAAAAGGGTGTGATCGTGCCACCAATGTATCCGGGCTGTTCCCATCTGGGGGCCTGATCATCAAGAACAAGCTCTAGAGTTAAAGCGGGAGGAAAAGGGGATGAGAGACAATTGCTCGAGGCCGCAAACTCGGGGAAAGTATAAGCTACCGTGCAACTCACCCTTAACCAGCCAATGCGGACGTCGAAAGGTACACCTTACGACTCTGATTGTGTTATGTTCATGTTGCACTACCTTTTAACTCTCACGCCTCTCGAGTCTTGATTATGAAACTCAAAACAAGACCTGAGGAGGTGTGGGAACACGAAATCTTGCTCAGTCTCACTTCCAACATCTAACCGACACGCAAGCTGCAAAAATAGGGCAAGTTTAGTTTGTGGACAAACAAAAAAAATCAAGGAATACCTCTACCAGTGCTTGATCATGATGGACTTAACAGCTAATGAACCTTAAAGCTGATCATGAATTATAAATGCAAGTAGCTGATATACGCAGGAAGCATAGCACAAGCTGCACTGGCATTGAGCTATGAGGATGTATTTTACCAAGCACTCTATTTGAATGCCACGTAGGTTGTACATTGATTATATACTTCTTTTGCCTGACTAGACAAATGGTCTAATTTAGTCATAGATATGATAATGCTAACTCTAATATTTTGCATAACAGGCGGGCCGCGAGTCCAGGTGAAGAGTCGGCAAAATTCTCAGGTGAGCTGGCATAATTGCAATGTCTGACGTGTATTTGTGTCCCCGAAAGCATTGTATTCGCCAAAATACATGTGCAATTCCAGTGAAAGTGACGAGGGTATACGAAAAGGATTTCAGGCAAGGAGATCTGTGTAGATAGAATTCCAATGAGTATTCACCACACTTGACTAGACACTACTAGTAGGAGTAATCTTAATGAACTTCAATTCCAAATGGCTTCGCCTAATTATACTTTACCCTAGAGACCCCAGACAGCTGGAGGTACTATAGCTATAAATCCAACAGCGTTAGATTCGAATGAAACTCTATTAACGACGAAGAGAAACATATACTACTAGTAGTCATTTCACGAGAACAACTCTATATTTATCATTCAAGATCAGACATTTGAAGTATACTCTGGCCTTTGTGGAAATAGTAGCTACTACGGGTAATGTAGGGTGCGTGAAGAGTACCATGGCATTTGTTCAAGAACCGTCCTCGATAGCAGTATACACATGCATCGTATAGATGGAATCGATTTAGTCAAGCTAGCTTTATACATTTCACACCCTTTGCCTTAGTAACTTTCTCAAATCAGTAAGCCAATTAAATATCGTCAGATACAAAACTACCACTTTGTTAGATCTTAGAGAGATCATGTAAACATACTCCACATCTATCACCAAGTGAAACATATCTGTTACCGCCATCTCATAGTATTTCAGCGTACAAGAGCATACAAACTTCCGATTCCGTGTCAGCCTACAGAATCAGGCTTCAATATCGCTCATAGCATTCAATATCTGTACATGTGGTATTACCAACTCTTAATTCTTGAATTATTTATCTTTTGCCTTTGTGCTCAAAATGTCCATCTACATATTGTATATACCTTCGCTTGCACAAGGTTTAGCCTCAAGGGTGATGCATAAACGACACGCGCTTGCCCGCAATCGAAGCAGGTGGCATGAAGCCATGAGACGGATGCACGCACGTACGGGATCCATTAGCCGATCGCTGTCGGCTTTGGCGAAATGATATCTCGTGGTTAATGCAATAAACAATGCCAGTAAGAACTGTATGCTTGTGTAATAGCGGCTTACAGCAGAAACTGATATGCCAAATTGGAATATCATAATCAAAGAAATTACAATACAGGTCAGCAGATAACATTTTACTGTTCAATCCGGAACAGATATTGAGAAACTGCGAGGGGTAGAATAGAAGATCTGGAGTTTTTTAAAGTATTGTTATCAAACATGGTACACAAGTAAGAGATTGATATTCTTTTTTAATAGTGAAATATTACTTTGTCTTCTACTTATTTCTAAGATCTTAGACACGCTACAAACATGTTTATATATCTATATACTACTTTATTAGCTAGTAATAGTTCTATTATCTATATATACCTCGCCATGGGAAACCCTATATGCGAGTATTGAAATAAAAAAAAAAAAAAATTATCTATATATTTAGTAAGTTTATAATAGGTAATTTTAAAATAATATAAATAAATTATAATCAAATTATAAATATATAAGAATTATATTAACAGAAATAATATAATAAATAGATTTAATATTTAATTTTAGAAATAAAAACTTATTTTATTTTATAATTAAATAAATAAATAAATAAAATTTAAAAAATAATAATAGTAATAATAATAAAATAAATAAAATATTAAAAAAAATATTATATTAATATTAATATAATTATAAATAAATTTTAAAAATTTAAATATATATATTATTTTATTTTATTATATTTTAATTATTTTTTTAATAATTTATTTTTTATATTTTTATACTTTTTATAATATTATATCTTTATAATCTTTCTTTTATTTTATAATTTTTATTTATTATACTATAAAACAGCTAACTAAAATAAAATATCTTATTATAGTTCGTATCTAATATTTTTCTGTAAGGTTTGCCTAGCAATTTGCCTGTTAGTTCTTTAAACCTCATGCTACTGCCCTTGCTCTAGAGGCAAAATACATCAAACCAAACTGGATTCTTTTACTTTCTAGCTCCCTTCTGCTTTTCACTGGCCTCTCTACAGAATTACCTGCTGGCGACAATGGCCGACATGCAAACTTACCTTCTAGTACGGACTCCCCTAGTTCTCCAAGCTATACAAGCACCTTCTTGTCTCTCACCGGTCCCACAGCTCAATAAGTTCTGTTGAAGGCGCGTCTTTTGGAACATAGCTACGTGATATCTGCTCCAAGTCTATGTTGGATCTAATGGCTTTCCAGCAAAGCCCGATTCTTCATGCTGCTGAATATGTTGTATGAGTCCATGCCATCCTCTTGCGATATATTGTCCACAAGGCAAAGTATAAGTTCCCTGCTTCCCGAACACGTAGTACTTACCGATAAAGACAGAAGCTTATGAATACAACTTTCATGCTACGACGCGTAGGCATAGAAATGTTGTACACGTGCTCAGAGTTGCAAAAGGGAGGCCACAGGCGCACGTACATTGCACTCGAGAAGCTACGTAACTTCGCATAAAGGGCCCACTACAGCGCCAGGCCTGTGGGTCAGGACACGTATTCTACGTCTGCCAACTCTATCAGCATGATTCTTATGTTCGGGGGAGGGTGGGTAGCATAACTAAGCCGCGTTGGGGCGGAAAAAGATGATGCGGTGTGAAAAAGATATCAGAGTTTGGAAAGATACTGCCCTTCCTACACATTCGCAGGGGACGCTCTGTAAGTTGACGGCAGTGGGAGAGAGGTAAAAGACACATGTGTGCGCAGTCTCTGACAGATTTTAAGTGTGCCTTCGTCAATCTCGCTTTCAGACAGCACAACCTGAATCCTCGCGAGCAAGTATGTACCAGCATTGTGTCTCCTCTTCACATTGGGGTGCATTCTATGTCATGTCCCTACCATTTCCATGAGCTGAAATTAACCCTAATCGAACTCATCGCCAAGGCAGTGTTTATTGAGCGTACTCGCCAGCTGGACTTGCCACACTAGTGAGGAGGGAATCTCATTCTAGAATGTTAAAGCGGTAGGGAAGGGTATTGGTCTCGCCATAAGCAAGAGGGTTCAACGCGAGTTATGATCCACAAAAAGGGGGAGATAATCGACCGTCGCATGTACATTGCATTTTGCATGTAGAGCGCATTGACGGCCTCGCCCCCCGCATTATATATAGCCCACACGAAAACGGTACCGCACGGAACAAGAAGTGAGAACCGAAATTGTCTTCCGCTATTGAAATAAGGTTTCCGTTGACCCGATACATTTGCCTGTCACTCTGCTCATAAACGAACGCCATGTAAGAACCAATGGTGCACGTGCCTGCTAGCGTCTACTGTTGCAAGCTACAGTGCTGCAGCCCATATATGTATCACGATAATTATAAATTTTGCTATGTTCAGCAGAGTCAACTTTGTTTCTTAGATTTTAGATTCAATGCACTCGGTAGCAAACAGGCTTCATCAGGCCTGTGTTCCCTGCCTGCAGCTTACCGTTGTGCATCTGAACAACATTATTTGTTATATTCTGCATATCACTTTGGGAAACTGCCTACCGACTACCTCAACACCTGCTCAATATTATCATGCTTCTGAGATGGGTAACATAACACATCTGCTTCATTCCAGATTAAATTCCTATAGGCTGCCTCAGAAGTCAGATAATCCAGCTACCGTCTTCTATATGAGTCGTCGTTTGTACTGAATCGGATAACAAGTGTACATGCAACAAGAAGTGTCCACCATGCTAGGGGGCTGAGATCACTAGTACTGGGAATAACTAAGAGTGTACTGACTGTCTGCCGTACCTTTATTCGAGTTCTGATGTAAGTTTGTCAACAGTTCTTTCTAATCGGTAAACTTCACACCCATTGATTATCAGCAAACCTGAAGGTTGTTAGCAATCAGGCTCTGCTTCTGCTGCCTTATGTTGCATGAACAGCGGGAAAAGACCTGATCCTTGCTCACAATATTTGTGAAACCCCGGGAAAGATGCAGACAAAACATTGAGACCTTACCCGATTGCAAGCTTGGATGTTCTCGCACCTTTAACAGTCCCCACAATAAATCTGGCATCATACAATAACTACATAAATATTGAAGCACATGTTTCCATTGAAGCCTGTGGGCTATTACTAGTTTCAGTACACGTACTTGCAAAATGGCACGGGCGGAATTGGACTTGAAATGAGTAGCAAGTAACTATTACAGAATCATATGATCACCAGAACCCTACAGTGGGGTCAAGCATCGAAAATCCTATGGCAACTGACAGAGCAAGTTGTAAGGATCTGCGGTACTTATACATATTATAATCTAACCCCATTTAGAGTCTGGTTGCACATCCTCATGCCGCTTAGTTGCTGTCCGTAAATCATATTTCGGCAATCTAAAAACAATTCGTGAGGTATTTCCAATAGACCCGAGAACACGTCAGTCAAGTAACTCAAACTATGCCACCGCTGATCAATGGTTTGACACTTGGACTGCCGAAACATCGAAAGATAGTACATCTATGGTATACCATTGTTTAAGACAATAGCATAATTATTTTTATGTATAGTCCAAGGGATAGTCATGCATAGGATAGCGCAAGCCCCGGGCCACATACTAGGTGTCTAGAGATCCGCCTTGTTCTGTAGAGCCCAAGGCTTTGATAATGTTTGCTGCAGAAACTTGGATTTGGACAGTTGATATTGTATCTGAGGCAGAAACGCCTCAAAAAAAAAGAGGTAGAAAGTGAAGTCGAGGTGAGCACCAATTACATCTATTAAGAGCACCGATACGCTAGCTATAGGCAAATAGTAAGGATCTCTAATCAGTTATCATGATGGAAGTCAGTGTTGCACTCTGTAATTCATGTGATTCCAAGCATTATTACTGTAAGCCTTGAATTCATTTTAGGTTTTCTAAACCACAAAGATAACCCGCAAATAGTAGTGGCATACCAAATGGCATCTATTTACGTTCTAGAATCAGAATGTATTGTGCATGATGAGTTGCAGTGACTCAGTCTTTTCGATAATCACATCTATTCACGTACATTCGTTCAGATATCAGTTGACGTTGATTAAAGCTTAGTAGGTATGTAGTCACGCTTCAAGTTATGGGCCCCATTGCAAGGATGTTGCGCCACAGTACCCCACACATTCAGAAGCTCCGGGGATCCAAATGCAAACTCATTGGGACGAGTCATCAGGCTATGGTTTACTGGCTGTTCTGAAGTGTACGTATGCACATTGCAAACGAGTAGTCTCGCTTATTCTAGAGTTACCTCCAGGGTTAAGCCAAATTCTCTTTTTTCAACAACCACATCTCCAAATTCTGACCCGAAAGCTGAGATAGTATACTATCTTACAGTTTCAACTACTTACATCCGGTAGATCACTATAATTCAAGAAAGCCTGAGGGCTCTAGAGGTGTTCGGCAAAAGGTCTCATATAGAAACTACGCATGATCAAGTCTCGGTGAAGTTCCTTGGTTAGTGCTTGTTCGCCAGAACTAATCTCGGTTGATCATTTATATTAATTGAATTTTTTCAATTGATAAAATACCCCTCGCCCCGATTGTTGGTAAATAAATATAATTCTTCGCGCCAGAACTTGGAACCAAGAGTTGCTGTCACTAACTACTCCCTACCGGTACTGCAGATTAGGATGTCAACCTCAACTCCGCTAAAATCCATTTTCAAACCGTTCCACATAAGCTCCAAGAAAGCAGGGGCATCGAAAGCTTCAACATCTCCATTCTCCGTATTACCTTCCCGTGAGCTCCCAGTCCCTCCCCCGGATGCTCCACGTGTCCTAGTCATTGGTGCCGGCTCTCGTGGAACTGCTTATGCAAAGGCACTGGTACATCCCCCTAGCAATGTTGACTCAGGGGAGCTTGTAAGGGGAGTTGTTGTGGGGGTTGCCGAACCGGACGATGGCAAGAGGAAACGGTTTTCGGAGAGATATATCCTCTGTGCTGATGAGGAAAAGCTGGAGTTCAGTGACTGGAGGGAGATGGTCACCGAGGAGGGAAAGCAGAGGGTAACAAAAGTGGGAGTGGATGGAATGTTGGTTTGTGAGTGGATGTATCTTATTTTCAGCAACTGAAGTCCTAATCTCCGGGGTTAAACATTGGTAGGCACTCTGGATCACACTCATGAAGAGGTATGCGCCAATTGAACTATGTCTAATCCCACTGCATTATATTAACTTGTAATAGATTATCCTGTCACTCCGCTCTCACTTCCCAACCACTCACCTGTTCTCCGAGAAACCCCTTACAGTCTCTCTCCAGTCCCTTTTACGCATTCAATCTTCTCTCCGGGCCACTCCCCAAATCATCTTCAGCATAGGACACGTCCTCAGATACGCCCCGCTTCTTATCTCCCTCAAGAAGCTTCTCTGCGAAGAGCAAGCTATTGGAGATATTATCCATATTGACTGGACGGAACCCGTGGGACACTGGCACTTTGCACATTCATACGTCCGTGGAAACTGGGCAGAGACAGCGACCTCTGCACCAAGCTTGCTAACGAAATGTTGCCATGATGTAGACATATTAATGTGGTTGCTTTGTTCACCCCACTATCGAGACCCCAGTGCAGGCAACATCGAAGAGGAGTTGGTGCCTAAACCAACCCATGCTGGGGTACCGGGGATCGGTGTCCGGAGAAATCCACATTTACCAACAAGAATTACATCCACCGGGACCCTTGTTCATTTCAGGAAGAAAAACAAACCTGAGAAGGCTGGCCATGCCACAAACTGCCTTGAATGCCCAGCTGAACACGAATGTATGAAACCCTATCGCCATACCATAATACAGACTAACGCAATACAGGCACCTATTCCGCAAAAAAAATCTACCTCCGAGACAACGGTCTCAGGACTGGCTGGCCAAATAAAATTGTCTGCCCTGATATTGAAGGCTTCACCATCCCTCCTGACTATGAAAAGGTTCAATCCTTGCTCACCTCTGCCTTAAAACGAGATTATGCAACCGCCGAGACCAAGTCTTCGGGAAAGCCTTACTATGGCCGCTGCGTCTACGAATCGTCGAATGATGTTATTGATAATCAAGTAGTTACCCTCACTTGGGAAGATACCCCACCATCGACGGGCGAAAAGCCCAACTCTCCAGGCTACTCGTCTAAGACAGCTACGCTGACTATGGCAGGGCATACTCAAGCCATTTGCGAACGCCGTGGTCGGGTTTATGGATCGAGAGGCGAGGTTGAATTTTCAGCAGCAACCAATACAATAACGGTCCATGACTTCATAAGCGGAGGTAGCCGAGCGATTGACCCCCAGAAATTCGGGGGATCAGGTCATGGTGGGGGGGACTTTGGCTTGATTAATGCCTTTGTAGGAGCCTTGAGAGCAGTGAAGAACTTAGGATGGGATTTGGAAAGGGCGCAGAGGGAGTGGATAGGCATGGATATAGAGGAATGCGTCAGAAATCATGCGATGGTGTGGGCCGCGGAGGAGGCCAGAGTGGGGCAGAAGATTGTAAAGTGGGGTGAGTGGTGGGATAATGCAATCAAGCAAGCATGATGTATATTAATTGTACTATGAGTCTATTTTTAAGTAAGCTAGCATAGGATAGTTGATATATTGAGATCTTCACCAAGGCTGTAAGGCTGAGGTGAGCACATCACGTACTTGACCGTAAATCCTTTTGATCCAATCAACGCTTCCTGTCACGCGTGCCCTACTATCAAAGGCTCCCTACGCGCGTCCTACTCTAGGAGAACATCATGCACTACATCAGCTCGATGGAGGAAAGAGCGAATCGGAGTTTAGTCTTGAGATTAGGTCTTTTCCTATTCGACAGTTCTGCATGCTTCTCAGATGAAGACTATTATCAAAGCGATGTTGACGGCTTCTGATATTTGTTTTATTATTTTTCTTATTTTTATAGCCTTACCCTCAACCCCACCCCATCCTTATCGCCTCCGCACTCCAAACTCCCAATTCCAAGATTCCACACTCTGTTATCGATCCTTTATGGATCCCCCAGCATTTCCCAAAATATATATCAAACATACTGTTCCATCCAGGCTCTTCCTGCACCACCCTAGGCTCCCGAATAATCCCCGTCTCCTTGATAGTAATATTTCTGTCTATCATCAGTGGTGGCAATAACATATCCCTAGCCGATCGCCGATCCGTGCGCAAGGTTTTAATCGTTCGTCGTAAAAGGAGATAAATAAATTCTCAAATCCAGTAAGTGGAAGTGCTGCAGCAGAAGTAAATGGAATATCGGTAGGTATCCCGGTAGGTATTGATAGGCTGAGTTATCGCCGGTTGAGCTGACGATAACGGCATTGTTTAGAAATCTAAATGTAATTTCACCCAAAGAAGCTTGAAAAAAAAATTTGAAAGTTAACACTAATGACAGGAGATGTAGACAGATAAATGGGAAAATATTGGTATTTGGTAGGTAAAGCATGTTTTGGGTAATTTTTGGTGGGGTAGTTTCTTCTTGATATCATTACTGGACGGCACAATGCGTTCATGAAATTTTGCTTTCCGCGCCAGAAGTCCGAATAAGCCGATAGCTCATATCAAGTCATCCACACCCTCCATTACCCTTGAAATATCCTTCGCCCTCCCTGAACCGCCTAGTGGCATCATTCCACCCATTGGCGAGTTCATATTCACTTCAATTCCGGTCATCCGAAATCCGGGAGTCTCCAATTGCCCATCCACACCACTAGACCTGAAGCCCATAGGCTCCTCTAGTGCAACGTCCCAGAAAACCGGGTTGGTTATAACGCCCCCTCCAGTAGTATCTACACTTGCAACCTCAAAAGAGGTTTGCTGATATCGAGTGCGCTTTTTCTTATGCTGATCCGAAGGCATCCGTGGCGATGAATCATTGGCTGCTACTGCTATTGTCGTGCTAACCGTCGTGCCACGACCCAGATCCTCGACGCGGGGATTCTCAAGCCTTCTTCCTAAAGCCCGTGCAGGATTCTGTCTATGGCTTGATTGGGTGCTTCGCGGGGCTGTATGCATCTGTTTTGTTGTCGTTATAGGTGGCGGGGACATTGGTGGTGAGGGCATGACTCCCCCATTATTCCCTGATGGCGGCGGCATTGGATGGTTTACAGTAAGGCTCCACTCGCTTTCCCCTACACTACTTCGTGTCCCCTGGCTCGCTTTCCACGCACGCTTGCGTCGAGACAATGACGGCAGCTTGATGTCTCGTTTCCCCAATTCAGCTACTGCGCGATCTTCCACAGCCTTGCCTTCCCTACCTTCCCCGGCGTCTTCTCCTGGACCATTATCCCGCCTCTTTTTGCCACTCGCGGAGGCATGCCCAAGCCACATTGGATGATATATTCCACCAAACCAAGCTGAATACGCGTAACTATCGGTATCCTCATCCACACTGCTATCGCTATAGTAATCATCAGGATCCTCTTCAACGGGGGCGTCCATATCGATGTCCATTCCTGAAGTAAGCACTGCTGGCGAAGTCATTGATCGCTGAGCTCCCGGGGGTCCGTGACCGCTGTAATGTTTCCGGGATAATTTGCAACGTCGCGGTTTCTTGATTTGATTTGTAATGGCTGCATATGCGTTTGTCTGTGCGAATGGCGGTGACGCCGGGGATTCCATATTTGTCATGGTGGTATCATTATCGTCATCCACGGCATATCCGCTCTCCCCACCAAATTCTTTCTCATCCCCAAATCGGTACTCTTTGTCGTCATCATCATCCTCTAGCCCCTCGATGCCCTCAGATTCCGAGTCGAAGTCTTTGGAGGTATCTGATTCGGCCTCCGAGTCTGCATCCGAGCTCCGCCGGCGGTCGGTCGAGATTTGAAGTCCTCTCCCATGCCCCACCCCTATAACGGTACGCGCGTCCAGGTTTGGATCTGAGCTCGTCGTTGAATAAGCCCCGGGATTTGCTAGTCGATTCCGGAAAGTCGAATTCATCTGATAGGTTTTCTCGATCGTTTCTTGGCGTATTAGCGCCCGAGTAGACATAAGGTCGCACGATGTCCCCTGGAACGCCGCTGCCATTATGCCCGCGATATTAGGGAGCTTTGCGCATGCCCAATGCTGGTTTTGTGTCCCCAACATAGGCTTTCCAGGGAGGAAGGATGTGCCAACACGTGTACCATTCAGTACTGGCCAAAGGTGGCATGACCCAAGTTCTGAACACATTGAACAAATACCGACGAGGGGCTTCGTTGTAAAGTTTGTCAATATCAACTCAACAAGTGATGGTCCTAGAGGTTTATATGAGCCAGCTGATGTCCGCTTCAAAGCTAGGCCTCGAGGTCCATCCAATTAGTTCGCCTCCACACAGGCTATGCTGTCAAACGATAACACCGGTCGCAAAAGCCGTTCAGTACTTGTTTTAGCATCGTGCGCGCAAATGTATGCAGATCGTGATGTTCGCCTTGAACCCTGATCAATAGCAGTCTCCGATGGGTGACCGGCCAAATTTAGAGCATCCCGCGAGGCTGAAATCTCTGCCTGAAATTGCAGCCTAATTGAATCCAGGGGCAATTAGAGCGTCAACCAAATTACCCGTTTGGCTGCCTGTACTCCGTGAAGAAGAAACAATCTTGTTTACACTGCAGCTGAGTTTGCGTACCCCTGTGGCGCCAGTATGTCTATAAATTCGACAAAATTCTAGAATATGTTGGCCCTGCAGGAGCTCTCGCCTTTGCCGAATATGAGTTACGTATCCTCCGTCGGTGCATCAATGCGCTTCACGGCTCGACTCGGATGCCTAATGGCACATTCCAACTCGCACTTTGAAGGGGATACCCGAGATCCGCCTTGTCCATCCGAAGCCCCTGGCGTCAACCCAGGGCCCGAAGTCAATCTTAGGATTAATTAAGAATGTTAAGGCATGCGCAGCGACCAAACCGGTGTATGGCGCCCTACAGTTAATCCAACCATCAACTCAATGCCAGATGCACTACAGCTGGACTTAACTCAGTCGTTCGGTGGTTACTTTTGCTCGTTGCAAGTCTTGCTCCCAAGTATGCACCTACGCATGCACGGACATCCATTGAAATTCATCTGAGCTTCAGGACACTGTTGTAGATGCCAGCTCAGTTCTCGTAGCCCCCACGACCTACTCCTTCGAACCTTGTTTGACATGTCGATCATGTTCCAGTTGAGGTTGTGACGTCGCCAAGGTTTATGCAGATATGGCATTGTGTTTGTTACAGCAAGCCCTCGCGGTCGTGACCACTATTGCAACGCTTGCGAGGTGTGTGGTTAGACTTGTGCTGAGGAACAAATTTACCCGTGCACTCAAGACACCCGCGGCAGTTGCGAACTTTTCCGAACTCACACAATGCATGACAACAGTTCAGCATCCGTCTCAGTCCAAGTTTAACAACCCCAATAGTATAGCCAGGAGAGAACACCGTAAACACGAAGGTTGTAGATAGACAATTGCCTTACTGTAACTGTTAGTCCTGAGCAAGGTTCAGGATTGCTGCGAACTGACTTTGCCAACATATCATGATCCTGATTCAACAGACCGCCCTAATCCTCGCCACGCAGTACTTATTGGCCCGGAACAACCTAGACAGCTCAATAAGGAGGCCCAGTATACAAGGATCGTTTGGAATTCGACCCACATTTAACCCCGGGGCCGACGGGGCGGTATTGAGCCTCAATGCCATGTAGAACGACTATCGGCAGCACCAGACCCATCAAGGGCTCATGGTAATATGTATCCCCAGCCCCCGCTTGGAATGTGCCCTCACGTCTGTTGATCCCAGCGTTGTGGCAATGACCAGCAGCTTTACTCTTCTACACCTAGCCCACACTGCACAGTATGCCCCATTGCCCTTCCACGACATAGTTGTTCATCTCGAGACTCGATACGGTACCCTTCGCTCGATGTTGCTCACCGCCCCAGCTCAGCCAGTCTGAACCCCAACTCCGAGTCCCAAACGCAGACCTGGATCAATTATCAACCTACGACGTGTTTAGCAGTTCCCAGAGCCGCTCCGGATCTGCAACTCCTATCTGACTGGGCTTTGGAGAGCTGGGGCTCGTAAGGGTGATGGACATGACACCGGGATGGGGACTGGTCTTGTTTTCTTGCGCTGGCCATATTCATGAACTGTCTCTAGACCTCGTATTGCCCCCATTCCTCTCGTATACATTTCCGTTACATACGTAGCTGCACCTGACGTCAAAGTCAGCGGCATTCAACAATACTGCCTAGAAATACCTATTCTTAGATGAGCAGTATCCCATGACGCCTGCAACCGAAGCAAGGCGGGAAACCACATTCAAATCCTGTTGATGATTCAGTCAACACGTATACCTATATTGACGTATTGTTGCGTATATTGGGGCTAAATCGTCTCTAAGGATATTGTGGCCTGATCTGAAGCCTAGGTTTAGAAGGGAGAAATATTTCAGAATCCGTGGCCGGCCGGTCGTGGCGTGGCAATGGACTGGGGCGATTCGTGTTCATTTTAAGCTTCACTCCGCTTTGCTGGCTCTGCTTGTTCGCGATTTCGAGTTACCATAGCGCTTGAATGAAACATATATTTGGACTTTTCGAACCAATCAAAATATGACTACCGCTCATGGTCTGATTTGAAACGAAACCGCACGCGAGCCCGGGTGGTTGCAGAAAAATGCCAACACAGATTACTCCAATAACCAAAATCTTGGGGCTCCCAGAGATGGCTTAGATCTCTTCGGCTTAGCAACTGGTGTAGGTACTATAAACTCCATATCTATGTTGCCCATACACAAGGTACTTCTTTTCCCCATAGTATCTCTAGAGATCGAGTTAAGATCTTCACACCCTGCAGATTTGCAGATCTGCTGCAGATCATCGTTCTGGGACGGCTGAACATACTACTGTATATATGCAATTCGTAAATATGACTTTTCATGGCTAACCCAGTTTATTCGCTACAGCATATAAGGTGGACAGACCAGGCGCTAAGACAGTCATGAATAACCTAGAGAGCGATGAGCAGAAATCAACGTAGTTCCCAGACTGAGATTGTAGTTAGGCAGTCATGTACATTATAGGCTGCAGCTCGCTGCCAAAAATAGTTTTCTACATTTAACTAAAATGTTCAATCAAGATTGTATAATATTCTTTCACTATACAAGGAATATCTAAATTTTCTTACAAGAGATAGAATCATGTGAGTGGTACTTGTGAAAAAATTGAGTTACTAGGCAGCAGCAAACATAAATAGTATGCCGCACGCGAGTATTGAATAAAAAAAAAAAAAAAAAACATAAATAGTGGCGCGATGCAATTTAGTCTCCTACCTAAGTAGCCTGGCATATAACAATACCAATACGTGTATACCTACCTTGGGGGTGCAACTGGTTTTGAAGGATTATAATTAAGAGAGGGTGTTCAACTGGTAAACACACTGGAAGGAAGAGGAGCAGTAAGTACATAGCGCCGAATGATCGTGATTGGTTGACACTTGGCCGTAACGTTCATGTGCATGCCTATGTAAGTTTAGCAGTCGGATTGAAAATAGTATTACTTATAAACAGTAGTACTAAGCGCCAACAGTAGCGAAATCAATCCCATAACGCGCAACATTAGAACTAAATAATTCAGAGAGCGGCGGCCCGCTTATGCCAGGCTGAAGGACATTATGGTGGCAAGAACCGCACCCAGAGCCATCAATACCAGGGGACGTGGATACAGGAGAAGCTAGCAAGACAATTGTTGGGTTTGCATAGTTACTTGGTCGCGACTACGGCGCACGGAGAACGTCGATGACATCATCATGTTTCTGCATTATCATTACTTTCCAAAGATGAGAAAGGCGGACCTTGAAACAAGATTTCATCAAAAATTCAGAGGTATTAGGTCATGAACAGAGGTTAGGTTTCTTCATTAAGAACTTCTGCAGACAAACAAGCAAAGATGAGAGACTATCCCTTACCAACAAATGAGGCAAAACTTGAGAAATTCTTGTTTATGGCCACTTACCCTAAACACTTCATCCCCGGAGAGCTAATGAGAGCTGTGGTGGCGGAGATGGTTAGAATGGATAAGAGGGTTAAGAGGAATCGAGAAGAGAAGTCATCGAAAGCGTAGTGAGTTGAAGGCGGGAGTGGAGCTGGGAGCAGTTGAAGAAATCGAACAACTCCTCCCGTAGTCGATACAGCACTTAACTTCACACTCACCTTTAGAGTTCCCTTGTATGGGACCCCAATATTATGTAAAGCTGTATCAATCTTGTTCAGATAGTATGATACCACTTCCAATCATCTCTTAAGCACTGAAGATAAAGGATGACTGTATCTGTAGACACTCTCCAATATACCTTGGATCTCTACACAACACTCCCAGAGTTGTTTTTCTTTCTCTTGAATTTTTCAAGTTGTTCTCTTTTAATATGGTTAGTTGGAGATAGAAATGATTTCTGTTGTTAAAGCCTTTGAAGATTTTTATAATCCATTGCACTCCTTTCGGGACGGCTTCAGATAGGGCGTTGAAATTTGCTGTATAGGGAGGAGAGAATGCTGGCAAGGAGTGATATATTGGTAGTAGTAGGATGATGAGATATGTGTATATGGACTCTGAAGATCCGGTACTGCGAACATTAGAGGATGTTATACTATATTGATAATTCAAAACCAAGGGACATCGAGTATAATATTAAAGTTTGGGCAGGGAGAGCCTGAGTCTTGATGAGAAGTTCATATTCCTGCACAATCATCGTAGTACAACAGAAACATAGTCCCAGCGCCTGAATATGGTCACCCAAAAAGCTTGACGTAGTTACCCCAAATAAAGGCAGGTCCCAATAGGAACCCTGCTGTGTAACTTTCCAGATCAGGTAGTCTCATACTGCAAAGTCTAAAAAAAGGGATGTCGCTTTTGTTGATTTTCCTATCTAGTGCTACAACAGAAGACTTTCCGCGGGATCTGGTTGGCACAAGCCCTACGAGAGGCTTGTGCCAACCAAACTACTTTCCGCGGGGCTCCCTACGCAGTTAAACGGCACCAAGCCTACTAACTAGCGCGCTGGTGGGCGAGGATTCTATGCATGTAAAGCCCGCGTGGTTATGATTTTTCTGGGTAGGGGCATCTCAATCCTCGTGGGCATAATTTCTCTTAATAGGGGCATCTCAGCGCATGTAGATATAATCTCTCTCTCCGCAGGGACATTCTGGTAACCCACATGGGTTGGGATTACCCCTCCGGCAGCCAGTCGCCCATACGGACAGGTCCCTAGCCCATGCAGGTTCGATAGAGTCTAACTTGGTTTTGCGTTGGGGAGATGCAGATGTACGCAGGAGTCACTCGTCAGAGCCTCGCCATGGCCATAAGCATAAGAAGTATAGGAACCAGCTTGAAACCCAAAGTGGACAAAGGGAATATGGGCAAAGCATATTAGTGCTGAATTGCATGTACAGTATTTAGAGACCTGAATTTGTGAGTTGGCAAGCCAGAGCAATGAGTAAGAGCAAGAGTTTTCTTCAGCCATTTCTAGGTGCATCGCAGGCTATCCACGGGTAGCGACAGGAGACATCCGGAGAGCTTCCAAAGCAAGACGGAAGGACCAGCGCTCACACCCGAGGCATGGGATTAACAGGACTGAATTGAGAACCGCCAGGCCCTCTCCGCCTATACTTGGCTGTGCACGATCAACAGCTGGTTCCACACCATAGGCAAAGCAGATACCCCAGTCTGCCTCTCTACGAGAGGCTTGTGCCAACCAGACTACAGCCTGCCCTCACTGTGGGCACCCGAAAGAGGATGGCCACCACATCACTTTCACCTGTCCCCGTTATCACCTGCAACGAAGAGAGTTCATTGATCTCATCGCCACCTGGGGCCAACTGGACCGCCCCATTTGGAAGAATGAAGAGGGGGAGGAGGACGAGTGGGACGCCGGCAAGGCATTCTTCACTTGCCTACACCGACCACTTGCTGGGCGCAGCTGAGGCGCACGAGGGGAGTTTTCCATGTTTTGTTCTGCTTTTGTCGTCGTGGTGTTTATACTGTATATATATTTTTACATAGTCGCGCCGGGCTGGCAGATTAATTTGCCTGACCCCTGAATCTACCCAGGCTTCCGGGTGGCTCTCTACGGTCGAAAAAAATTACCTTTTCAGTAGATATCTCTCTCCTTCACAATCAGACCCTCATAGCGTCGTAATGCTTACAGCATAAACCAAGGATAACAAAGAAATGTTCTCAAAAGACCTTCTGTGAACTACCGCAGTAGTTCTTTCATTGGTATGACCGCAGTCCTACGAGAGGCGTGCACGCCGCAGTGATCACCCAGAGTTCCTAGCCTCATAATCTTACATGACGTCATCAATTCGCTTTCCCAAATCAAGATCAAATTCATGCAACAAACCTTCTCCAGTAATCGTGGAATATCAGACTCGCCCTGGGAAGACAAAGTAAATCTCCAACATTATGGGTTTAGCCATGAATAAACAAAGAACTTTTGTGTGACTTGCATCCGGTATGAGGGCGTAGAGCACTCAATGCAGGTCTCACCACAATAGTAAGAGACGAAACGCTCTCCTTCTTGTATCAACAGAGATAATGGTTCGTTGTGGGAGCGGAGTGGTAGGGAACGAGAGCTTTTAAGGCATAGCCGCAGGACGTATTTTATTGTATTAGATAGTAGAGTTCCTATCAACATAAAACGTACGGAAGAAGAATAGTGAAAAAGGTACGCACCAAGGAATCATCTGGACACGAGAACAGGGATCATCTCCCAGGAGCCTCCCGAGATGCCTTTAATATGATGTTCTTACACCGATATCACACGTTGACGTACCAGAGCCAGCCAAGTGGTACTCGTTCTGTTAGCGACAACCTTTACTAACGCATATCTGGCGGTTTTCATCATCTTTGCTCTTGCCACGAGACTAGATTGAGCAGATCACATCATAATTAATTGGAGCTTTCAACTGAGCCAGTTAATTACATTGCACCATAATGTTCTTGTATAGTCATCGAGAAACACATGCTGCTGATCAATGTTGCCAATCCAGAACATAATCAAGCATGTAAACGAGCTATTTCTGAGAGTAAAATTATGCTTCACCTCACCAACGAACTGGACGAGTTTAGGAGGCACACTTGAGGACAAGTGCGTGAAATTTTCATTGAGTGCAAACACTAGCGTGGACCAAGAATCCAGCTGAGGGTGTACGGATCTCGCCTTATCCTGCGCCTTCCTCGGGGTGTTGAGAGCGTTCTGCTTCTCCAGGAACTCAAATTCTTCAGTGAACCTTTATACGGTAATACCGGCCGAAACCGACCAATTTAAAACGTCGGCGTTTTTTGTGGCGGTTCTAATATGAATAGTTAGCACAAGGCAAGACGCTCTCGCCTTTCAGTGAGTCAGGATTCAGACCAAATCCATATTTCAGCTCATAAAAAATTCTAGAGTAGTAGGAGGAACCTGCAGATGATACTAGAGACTAATGTCAGAGGCAATGAAGTCGCTGGGCTTTGGTTTGGACAGCATCTTGGGGCTGTGTTTTACTCCCTTCACACTCTACCCTCTTCAGCCATGTTGGAACTTTCCCCCATCACAGGTCAACAGATAGCGCAAGATTCTCGAGGCATTGTGGGTGGTATAGGGGTAGGCTAATAGTCGTAGCGGGAGAGGCTCGGTGATGAACAAGGGCGTGAGGAAGTAGGGGCAGACTCCCAAAGCCAGATAAAGGATTAAAATTCGGTGGAGCAATTCTTTGGACTGTACGTGGTATACCAAGTGAGAGAAGTCAGAAGACATGAAGCTTTACCCACTACACACCATACGATTAGACCTCCTACAAATGCTGTAGCATTTGCACCGCCAGATTATGTGTGTAAAATTATCAATGTTCAAATATTCTTGAAAAAAAGATTCACGAGAGAATTGCCGTTATATGTATGGGGATTGGCGCCAAGCCCTGCGCTTTAGGTTGGCTACACACTCTAGGAGCGAAACTCAAAACGGGAGGCAAGATTGTTGTATCTGGGGGCCTGTGGATTAGACCGGATGGAATAAGCAAAGGTGTTGGGAAAAGGATAAGAAGGGGGCAAAGAGGAAAGAGAAAAGAAACGGAAGGCAAGATTAGAGGGACGGCCCCGGAGGACATAATGAATCTCCATGAAAGGTATGGACATGTTTCTTTTAATGCTAGTCTGGTTGGCACTTTTAATACCCTGAGGAATCTCCCCGAATGCTCGAAGGATAAGAAGGGGCAAAATTAACATTGCGAAGCCTATGAGCAGGGCAAGACAACAAAACTGCTACCAAAACCGAGCGGCCAGCCGATAAGGACATCGAGACCGCTCGAGAAACTTCATACAAATCTGGTAGGCTGTCGTAACACGAGGAAACCAGTTCATATATCTTCTAGTGGTAACCGAGGCAGTCAATACGTGATTGTTAAATCACTAAGGGGGAAGGGCTACACTGGGAATATGCTCATCGAGATTATCAATTTCCTTCAGATCACGAGAAATACCAAGCGGACTGGGGAGGGGATTTAGTTGAATACGGTGCTGGCAGCGGAACTTAGACAAACAGGTATAATTTAGCTTTTTACCTAGCGAATAAAACTATATCTTTCTAATTCCGACCCTTATAGCCCCATAATTTTACACAATCAAGAATATATACTTGTCTCAGTACGAGTAATAGAGAGGCAGTTTGGGGTGTGGTTCTTCTAGATATCGTCCCGTACCATACTGTAAGTGACGCTCTTCTTACGAACTTACACCTTCACAATATGCGCAAACTGATTACTATATATCAGACGGGATTCCCTTTTTAAGACTTCAATATCGGCCCATGTATCTGGCCTATCTTTTCTATCCACATGGATTTCGGTGCCAACCAGACTGGATTTCGATACAGTACACTCTTCTCTGCTAATAAAGAATTTTTATAGGATATTTCATGTGTGGACAGGTAATTGGCCAAGCGAGAGTATTGTTACTTTAGGGTATATATTCTGAGGTGGGCAAAGTATGCCAAGCCTCACAGCAGATAGAACTATCTGCAACGTTAAAATCCACTTATATTCAGACAGGTTATACTGTCTTATTCGCGGGTGTCTACAGTACTTGGTACCTACCTCTTAGTCTCTCAAGTAGCCTAGAGTATTCTACTCTCTATCCTCCACCTTGTTACAAATCCAAAGTATCCAAATGGATCTGCCTGCAGAGCTGTCACAACAAGTCATAATGCGTGGCAGCCAATGAGGGTCAGCGGAATCAGATACAAGGTAACTGAGGCCATGCGGGCCTGATTTAGCAACGTTCCCTAGGGACATTAGGGGCAGAGGGCCATAAATATTTTCATAGTCGATTTATATCCCAGGTTCGAGAATAAAGCAGGCTTCGGACTGTTTGACACTGCGTCCAACGGTGAGTAGTGGGTTTTGTCAAAGTAAAGTTGAATAGGTGCACTAGAGCTAACATCATAGCCTCCATAGGCGTCGGCGTTCCTAACACATCTTATTCTGGTGGTATCTCACTTGGAGACATATCATTTTCAGCCGAGAACTTAAAATGTTCCTGCCTACAATAGTGCGGTCCGCTCATATTCACAGCGCTCATAGAGCTTTATATCCCCTACTACCTGAATCCTCATTCCAATTCCAGCCTCCTCACATTTATAGCATTCAGCAAATTTAAGGTCTTCAACCAATTGGTCGAAGTTTTCCAGGGTTTCCATGCATGAGGTCGATTCTTGTTGACAGCGAGGTCGGAGGGGGCCAAAGTGCTCGGCTCCACTGTTAATTAGGAGGTACTTGACTCCGGTATCGATTAGAAGGATAATGGAGACTACCTATAGAACTTGCTCTACTTCGTAGAGAGCTCATTGGAGACAGACTCTGGCCACAGGAAGGAGTTAGGGATCTTGACCTCCGAATACTTCAGTTCTTATGTATTAGAGGGTTTAGGTTATGCTCATCTCTTAACCTCTCCTCTTGTTTTCGCTTCAATGAGTGGACCGCTCCCGTTCACAATGCATGCAAATCCTTATATCTCCTACTGCCTGAATCTTTGTCCCAATTCTAGCCTCCTCATAAACTGTACATTCCCCCAATTGAAGATATACTATTGATTTGGCGAAATCCTCCAAAGTCCTCATACAAAGCAAATTCGCATTACCGGCGGAGACGAAGAGGGGGAGGAGGAGAAGCATAGTGAGGAGGAGGGTAACGGTTGGTAGGAAGAAGATGAGAATGCAGGAGAGGTTCAAAACTTGAGGAAGTTTACTGGCCGCAGGAAGGCGTTACTGATCTTGGTCTTTGTATATTCCTTTCTGTTAGTCTCACTAATATATAGGAAGTATCATTCTCAGCTCTCTACTCTCAAGCTCTGCTCTCTCAAAGTCTCCTCTCTCTTCCACTGCAAACCGGTTAAGTAGACTAATATAGTATATATTTTATATAGAGTCCTCACCATTATCTTCATAATTCTCTGCCTCCTACACGAATTGTATGTCTTCATACGTATACTATCCTGAGGTAGTGTCTAGAGAGCTGGATCGTATTTACGATAACAATAGGCATAGCAGATTGGATCTATGAGTAGATATCGAATACGGTAGGGGTGAAGATTTGATTGCTAGCGAGAAGAGTTGTAATCAAGCAAGCTGCGCATCAACGTACAGAACATGGAGGTCACGTGCATCAAGTCACGCGATCTGACAATATTGGTAGCGCCAAGCAATAGGATTCTACCTAAAATAAAGTACACTTAGTTCCAATATTAGCCAATAAGCTCCGTAGAGCTGCGTGATATCAAGTAAGTTACGGCACCACGAAGTTGGCCAATGAGCGCTGCTGCCAAGTGCCAAAGAATGCAAGTTGTAAAGCTGGTAAACTAAGTGAGTAGGGAATTGATAACCCTACCTACTACATTTGTCTCTTATGAGAGGCGGTCCCCGCCAGACTACTACTTTTTATTTTATTTTATTTATTTAATTTTTGGGGGCAGATTACTACATTTACTTGGTGCAGGAAAATCTCGGCTTAGTTAGATTGCCTTTTTTTGATTGAACTAATGGTCTGGTTGGTCTAGTGTGGTTGTAATTGGACTGCAACGTATACCGTATGTATTAGGTAAAAGTTACAGACGATCAATATTTCCATCAGCATGAAGAATATTAACACATAAACAAGCCCATAACAGCCGCCATAAACTCATAATAACCAAAACCCGCAGACCAATAACCCAAAACACCTACAGAGAGAGAACCTATATAAGCAAACGTGACTCCGTCAATCCCACAAAAATTTGGCTACATGACTGTCCAGCAATCTTATGGAAAGAGCAGCGGCCATTTGATGTTATTCGTCAGGGCCATAATGGGGCCTTCATATCCCTCACCCATTCACAAAAACATTGTCCTGTGCCATCCGCGCGCTCGGCTAGCTGCGATTGTGGTGAATGTGGTCTGAAATTACTGCCCCTCCCAAAGCGCCTCCGCACAATCTCCTCCACAGCCTGTGCTTCTGATAACATCTTAGCTTTGTTAATCTCTCTGGGAATGCTCGCCCCAGTCCCAGCTTCTCCCGCAGGGCTATCTACTAAACCCCCACCGTCATTGCTCGTTTTCTTCTGGCAGGTAATCGCTCCCTTGCCCGCGTCTGCGGTATTACTTCCCGAGAAAAGTTGCTGGAGTTCTTGGTCGCTAAGTCGGCTTTCATGGAGCGTCATATGGAATGCTGAATCCGCGTCCCTCGAGGTTCCATTCCCAGTCTCCATCCATACTCTCCCCGCGATATACGTTTTTTCCCATTTACACCACCAAATTATCTCCCCACTTCTAATTTCGGTACTCTCAACTCCCATTGAATGGCGCTCAATTGTAGAATCTCGTAAAATAATCTCCTTGGTGTAGAGCAACTGGAACTCGTATTTCAGGCTTCCGCCTGCAGATCCCTTCTTAAAGTCTTTACTCTCCAACGCACCATTATCCTCGAGAACCCTATATAACGGTTGGTGCAGGAAACTAGGTGGCTGAACCCCTTCATATATGAGTGTCTGCTTCCTGTCATCGCTGGGGCCTATCGGCTTTGGGGCCCTAGCTGTGCTTGTGATGACAAGCTCAGCTTCGCCAGCAGTTCCCACCCTATGAGGCAGGGTTGTTGGAGGAAAGGAATCCCGGCTATAGTCATTTGCTTTTATTTCAAAATGGAGTTGGCGTCTCGGGATATCACAGACCCAAAATATATTCTCAACCTCACTGGTCAATCCAGGAAGGGTTGAGTTACTTGTTAAACACGTTCCGTTCTGATTAGCAAGCACAAAATGCACCAATATATCGCCATTAGGAAAAAACAAATTTGGTGAGTCGTTGGGAAGGTTCCTATGTCACACATTAAAACACAACGTCTGTAAAGGGAAAAGAGGAGTTTTCTTACCCCCCATCTTGTGGCGAGAACTCCTCGCTTTTCTGATTGTGCTTCAAAACCATTCCTAATGTAACTCCCAACACAATTGACAATAGAATTGATACCAGTGCGATTGCAAGCAAAATCCACCAGAGCTTTATTCCGCAAACCCGCTTATTATTGTCTTTAACCTTTTCTTTTTTAACCTTCTCGCTGAGGCCCCCACTCATCAACAATCTGTTGCTGTTGGTACTGAGAGCACTACTTTGCGTACTCTGCATGCTTACCTCCGAGTCGCTGTGTTGAATTACGAATGGCTCAGCAGGGGCGACGTCACTGCCACTTGGAAGACGCGAGTTGATGGAACTGGTCACGTTCCCATCGAGATCCACAGCGATATGCACTGTAGGCAATCCCCTTACTGCTGAGCTCACGTCGATCATCTCTAGTTGTGGCCTTCGTCGTTCAGGTTCAGACTTCTGTGGTGCACCCGAGGCATATCTACTGTAAGGTGGTGGTGCAGGAAGAATAGTATCATCTTGAACTGGCACGGCACCGGGATACTCGCCTTCAATAGGCACTTGATTTCTATATTCATGTTGAAATGGAAGGGGATTGGTTAGTGGTGTAGGTTGCTCAAGATCTGGTATAGTTGGTGGTAGGAGGTTGTTGTACTGATGTAAGTTTGGAGGACTGAATGATGATGCAAATTGCGGGGAATATGGCCTCGATGGGAACACAGCAGGCCCAATTTGTGGTGGACTTGCCGGCTGAGGTGACGGTGAACGCGAAGTTGAAGACTGCCAGGGGTTCTCGGTGGCGGTGATAGGCGAAGCTGACGTGCTCCTTGAGTTAATTGGCACGATATTGAGGTCTGGTAAACTATCCGTACGATGTTGACCCGGAATGCTGGCTTGCAGTGGAAATCTTTGGTCCATCTTGTACACTGCCGCAAAACTAAATGAGGCACGAAAACAAAACGGAGGCTAAGTTAGGAAGCGAAGTAAATAAGGAATTTGTTTATCAATATCGTACAAAGAGTAGTAGGAAGAGTGACTGTTAGCTAAGTGTCGATATCGCCTTGAAAGTTGATACCCTTCCCGAAACACACAAGTCCCTGATCAGAGGTGCTGTCTTGACGGAGCCGCTGTATCGGGCGCACGCGCAAAAAGGAGTGACAAAAGACACACAACGATCGGGGAAAAAGACCAAGATCAGCAGGGAGGAAATGTAAAACGAGTGTGATTTGTATTTGTGCAAAGCAAATGAGTGACACTGGTTTGGTTGGTGTTGCAGAAGGAGTTTTCAACTCCAGGATTTTCTTCCGCAGGACCAATGAGAATTTAGATACCGGCCGTACATGCTTAGCTCAGTATTGCTTGCCTCAAACCACTTTCGGGCCCCAGTCTCTTGAAGCAGTTCGCACATTAAACCTGCATTATGCACCCATGGAGGCAATAACCCAAACAGGCTCAAGCTCCTTAGTTCCTGTCACATAAAGAGAATACAGAGTGTACAGGTACATACGTGCATATTGCAGGTGAAACGCTTAGCAAGGACTAAAATATTTATCGAAGGAGGTATTCTGATTGGGCATCATGCTCTCCCTACCACCCCAAAGTCTTGGAACGGCATTTGTTGGTGGGAGTTGGTGTATCCTATATAAGAGGTCCTGTCAACGTCTAGAATCGCTCTCAACTGCAGCAAGTTAGGATTTCTGAATTTATTAGAGCTGGAATGAAGGTTCTGGGCTCTACCGAGACGATTTATGTATATGGCTTCAGCTACTCATTGTCGGTCGAGACATAAGTACATAGCAACTGCAAAGGCCGACGGTCTTCTTATTGCTTGGCGTGTCATATAGCCAACTAATCTGGAGTTGCGCAGTTGCAGGAACCGACATACCATGCACAAATGTACATGTATTTGTAGGGGGACAGACGACTCCTTATAAAATTCGTTTCATACTGCTACTTCACAACCATAAAGTGCTTGAGCACTAGGAAATCAAAATAGGGTGAACTCATGCTTCTTGCCTTTCTGTAGGTGTTAAGATTCTTTAGAAATCCCCACAAGAACCGCAAAAGGGAGCGAGGAAGAAAAGGACCAAAAAGGAATTTGGCTTGGTTGCTATGGAGTTCACCTCAAGTTATGGCGTCGTAGCACTAACCCCGATCCCCCGAGTGTTGGACCTCAGACACATTAGCACTAGCTTACCCACCTATGCAGTTATCCTAGCGCAATCGACCTCGAATTCTTAGAACATGGGCCTTGGCCTTGGCATCCTACCTAATTGCGAAATTGGCACGACCTTCTATCTATTGGTTAGTATCATATTCATTTGAGTCGGAATTCACGATTTATAAATATATATACTGCTATAACATACAACCATTTTACATATAATTATGTTTATGCATATCACATCCTCTCCAGGTGGCCCAAACTAACCCCCCACTATAAACTTCCACCAAGTTGACCATGAATTGCATAGGTAGAGGAACTATTGCATAGAGGTAGTAGTGGTATATGATAAATAGTACGTATAACTCCTAGGGAGTTGCATGTTAGTTTATAGACTAATGAAAGTACCACCTCTGGTATTAACAATATAGAGGAAATTCTTACTTACATAGTCTGTAGGCGCATGCGCTAGAATACTAAGCAATTCCCTTCTTACCTGGTGCAAGGGGGCTTGCTAGCCTAGTTGGGTGTGGAGGGCATTTTCCATACAAATACCTCAGTGCACGGTCCCGGGGAATATGCAGCTGGTATCATGGCACGAGATCAGCTAGCAATCTCTTTCTCCTATATGCGTGTATGGATAGGGAAGGTAATATTTTAGGCAAGTAAGTTATCGAAGCTACACCATCTATCTATTAAATTTATAGAATAATCATGATTCTTTGTATATACATGTAGTAGTCATTCAAATCGACGTCGTGAACGAATCGAGTCCCAGCTGCCCCGCAAAGTTCTGCATTTACTTTTGCAGGAGTTCAGTAATTTACTTGACGTTTATGTAATACCTCGATTGGTTATATCTGAATGTGTGAAGGTGGTACATGTACATGGCATGAGACTAGGGGTAAACAAAGCAACTGGGTTTACTCCATCATCATCTTCACTCTGTAGAGTCACTGCTCCTAAATTCGATCATGAGTCTATAGGAGCTACTATGGTACTCTCTATCCACCTCAGAAAGAGTTCAGTGACTCATGATATCACTCGGGAGCTCAACTCCCGTAGCTGGCTGACCTGGGGTGGAAACTCCAATAGCGGACCTATGGCTATGCAGATATCTAGCCTGGCGTGCGAGTGTGACCAATGCCGGAGGGGTGCTGCTCGTCGTTTAAAGTTTTGCTCTCACGTCCTCCTCCAGGGTCTCAGCTCACCGACTGCAGTAATTGTGGGATTCTGTAGGGGCCCTTGTGGCCTCCACAGCCAGCTCTGAGGACACTGTGCTAGTGCTCCCATTTCCTGACTCTTGTATTTTGGACGAATAATCATTGGATTCCGGCGCAGCCTTTGAATGAGGTCGAGATGCGTCTCCTGTGTGATTCTCTTGCTAACTCCTAGGAACCTCCGTCTCTGTCTCATGGCCCATCGTGCCATTACTTGTCCTCTTGCTCAACCACGTTTGGGCCATATCTCTTCCTTGGTCCGTCTCTTCGAATACCCATTTCCCAATTTCTCTAATGACTAGCGTTGTTGCAATATCCACTGCAAAGTACATCAAGCCCAGCTCCACCCCACGAAGTCTCCCCTTCGTCATTTGGCAATAGCCAGAAATTGCAATGCAAACCGTGTATGGCCATGGTGGAGTTTTCATACGAGCAATCTGCCCCAACGTCGATTTTCCAGACCATCGGTAAACTGTGTCGACAACAAGGAATATGGTTAAATATACCCAGCCGAGATGATCATCATTGCAATGTAGGGGAGTATCTCTATGATAATATCTTTGGTGAGGGAAAGTACAAACCAGGCAAATACTGTCGATATAATGATGCCTGGAAGAGAGCTCATAATGATGAAAGCAAAGAGGAAAACCAAAAGCATTGAGGAGAATACTCATAAGACAGGATTGACATTTCTGGTTCTCCGGTAACTACGATCTGCTGTAACTTCCTCCTCTTCTGAAGGGAATTTAATGATGATGTGAAAATGACTGAGCTTGAAGATGTTGCGGATCGTGTTCCATAGGAGCTCCAGTATTATCGATAGTGCTATGCCGAATATGGCATCGAATATGATGGCCACCAGACTCCGCTGGGGCCGGGACCGGGGGCAGGTTGTCTGTGTGAAAAGAAATAGAAAATGGGATCTCCTCTTCGAGCCCTTACACCCTCAGCTCCTGCCTAGGTCCTTGCCGCCTGCTTCTACCTGTTGAGCACCTCTGCCACGACCCTGCACCATTCTGGGTCCTTGTATATCTCTCCATCCTTCTCCCTGTACCGTCGGCAATACCTCCGCACCGCTGTCGCACAGGTTGCTCTGGGGGTCTTCCGCTCTACGTGAACCTATTTTAATGTTTCAACTGTATCAATTACGGACCACACCTGAATACCGATAACCAATCAAGTACTGTATAGGTACTTACTGAACATTACCTAATTCGTACTTCCGCGAATACGTATGGCATCGACATGTAACACCATCTATAGGTCCAGACATGCATCTGCATGAGGTGCCTTCGTTTTTAACGTTACTCCAAACCTCTATGAGCACGCTAACTTTGAGGTGAGAGCTGTGAGGTGAGAGCTGTGAGGTGAGAGCTGTGAGGTGAGTTGTGAGGTGAGAGCTGTGAGATGGGGGCTGTGAGATGAGAGCTGTGAGGTGAGAGCTGTGAGGTGAGATGAAAGCTGTGAGGCGAGAGCTGTGAGGTGAGAGCTGATATACTATAGCAGTGTGGAGGACGCGTATGGACTCTTACGGCCACTAGAATTCCATAGACAGATGTAGGCGAGTTTTGACATGGGAACCTAGGATTAGTAGGCTGTCTGATTCATGGCTGACGAGTCATTATTACAAGAACTCCTCCTCTATGATAGCTAGTGTAACCAGAGTACTTGCCCACACCGAGTGGCCGTATTTCTTAAGCACAAGCAGCCAGAACCCTTGCCACCCAGACTATGCCCTCGTGATCTATTGGCTAAACCAGATACGTATCTTAGTATGTCCTTTAAACTATCCTCGTGACTTAACCCTCGTAAGTAGAGGTTAAACAAGCTCTATGAGCGGCTTATGCCAACCAGACTATTTAACCAAGTACGTATTACGGGAGCTACGAGGGGCTTGTGCCAACCAGACTATACAGGATGTTTCCGAAACCCCTGGGCAGCCTCCTCTACGGGCACAGCCAGACTAGGACAGCCGGACTACCACTTGAGTCCCTGCTCTATGAGAGGTTATGCAACCAGATTAGGTTTACCTATAACCGGCGCGTTACTGAGCACTTACCAAGTACGTAAGTACCTCCCACCAGTCAATTTCTCCTATTAAAGACAACGACTACTAAAAAGGCAATGATCATTAATAATATTCACAATAGACTCACAAAATAAAGAAACTCTCAAACGGCTGATATTCGCAGTAAGTTCTGGACTGACACTGTGTGTAGGCCCAAGTGGTTCATTGCCTACGGTATTGATCCTAGACTGGCCGAGTCTTTCACTTCCCAGACTTAGCTCTCGTGGCTCTTAATCTGAGTCTACCTTAACCTGGGGGATGCGCTGCCTCGCCATAAGCGAGTACTGATTTATTTTATTTTAAAAAAAACCCTCTGTACGGAAAGGAAGGTGAGAGATGTAGTTTTCTAGTCCGGAAAAGCCAAGTCAAGAGATTTAAGAAATACGAGATAACATATTATCTACATACGGCCGCAAGGGGGTTCGCCCAGAAAAGTCTCTAATTGGAGAATAAACTGGACAGTTCCGAAATTCCGTAAACCAAGGTACCATAAGTCATGTCTGTGCGGGAATAGTTCCGGAATCATGGGCGGATAGCACATTTAGCTGTTGATTGCAATACTTCTGATTGGGAGCATGTCAGTTTTTACTATCTCAGCACTATAAGTGCATGAGACTAAATTTACGGGATTCGATTGAGCGCTAACCCATTCCCTACTGTCCTACGCATGTGAAGCTTTAGTCTGTTGCGAGGGGCTTGTGCCAACCAGACTAGTGAAGCTTAGTCTGGTTGGCACAATCCCCTCGTAGGTTAGCTTATCGAACTTCACACTGCAGGCAAAGAAACTGATGATATTTGAACTGACGCTCGTGCCAACCAGACAACTGACCATCAAAGAAATCCTCGGGGATTTCGCGGCCTATCATGTCTCGCTAGCGGTATATGTACGATAAGTTATCCGCGGACTGTTCAGGTGGATTTTTCAACTCTTGATATTAATTTGTCGTGTTCTTTCTAACTTGGGAAACTCCGGCTCATATTAGGCTGACTATCCCTGTGACAGAGATATGTTAAATAATGTGGTGTTACGGATGGTTTGAGTTCCATCCACATGAGGCCTATCCGTATAGTAGACCTGTCTCGCAGCTATCAATGTAAAGCATACAAACAGCCGAGATCCAAAACTTAACTCACGAGAACAACTTTAACTCTATATTCTAGAGCAGAATATCCCGAGGCTCTTATATCAAAATTGGCATATGACTGCGGGGAAATTTTGTTTGAGATTTAGTCCGAGCCTCCACGAATATATTTTCCCAGGAGATTCTCTGAACCTGCATATACCTAGTTTTTACTGTTCCTGTTAAACCTCGATAGCTGCAACTCGGTTCGAGCTGTATCATCTACTATCTACGCCTGTATCTGAAATCGGCGAGTGTTGAATTGCAAATTGGGGCTGAGGCATTGTTCGGGGCATTCAGCATCAAGTGAGATTGAGAGCTGGGATCAACACGTGTTGCAGCTTGAAATTGGCATCAAAGCGTAATTGGGGAGACTTCTGGGATCGAGAACCGGGAAAGCAGCTTCACAGTTAATATTGCGGTTGAGTATTTTAGAAATTTAGTGATGCGGCAGCATGCCATTGACGAGGGTTGGGGATTGTGCAGTGGGGTTGGAGTACATCTCGGCCATGTTATGCATACCATCAATGACGCAGAGACAGCCGGCAAAGCTGGAGGCGATCTAGTCCGATATCGGGTAAGTAGACATGTCTTCAGAGCGACCCCATGCAGAGCTACACATCATTTTATTCACTTAGTAATACTGCATGACATGACAAACAGCCATCCTCATGAACAGTGGTGGATTGGGTGACGAGGCACAGGATATTTGATGCAAGTCAAATCTTGAAGCCATGGATCACCGCCTCGTGATTGGGGTCATAATAAGTCGAAGTTATGACGCAATGTGTTAGAATATCACTATATGGTAGGTATGGGGTTTCATAGCGGATTGTCCAACTGTCCCTGGATTACTCTGGGGAAGTTCAAGGGGGAAAATAGTCATTGTTGAGAGTGAGACATATGGATACGAATCGAGATAGAGCTGGGCACAGGTACTCTAGCTAGTTGTTCAGCCTTTGAGCTCGGTGAGTATTGCCAACTCCCGGGTCATGCAGTGGCGGGAATTTCCATAGACGCGAGCTCTTGCATAAATGTAAGTTTTGCATACTTCTCGGGATCTCGAGCTACCGATTTACTCCTTTCTTTTCTCGTCTCGTATCATTTCTCGGCCTCAAACTTGAGGTGTCTGTCGATGTCACCCTGGCAAATCGGCTAAGGCACTCTCGCAAGAGAGAAGGCATCAAGAATTAGGTATATCGCTGCTTGCTAAACATGTCTATCACTATGCAACGTTCAGGAATATCAAAGGGGACTCGCCACCTGGGCAGTCCGCAGGAGCGGTACAGTTATATATGTGGGTACATTCGACTAGGCTCAGCCTGCTATGGAAATTCCAGTGCCCCTATCCACCAGACAAGTGCCCCGTATTGCAACTGCAAGTTTATGATAGTATGGGCGGAATTTCTCCAATGATCCAGACATATGGGTATACCTAAGGAAAGGCTATGGTGAACACGTATCTGAAGGAGATGGCCAGGTTCAACTACACCTCCAACATAACACAAGTCTCATGGTTTAACGTCAATCCGTACCTCACTTCCGTAGTTGGTTCGCTTGCATTCCACGTTGCGGCAACTTCCTTTTGGCTCTTTCGGGCTCCGAATTCTCTGCGCAGTTGTTAAGCTATAGGTACCAGCTACCGATGCTGGTATACTAGCAGCGCAAGATCTGAACGTTAGGTACAGCAAGATACACTCATAATGTCCTTGTTCTTCAAGCCAAAATTTTTTTTTTTTTTTTTTTTTGAACTCAGTACTCGTATGCACAACCTTAAGGGTCGTATGACGAGCCACCCGGAAACCCAGGTGGATTCAAAGTACGTACAAGTTAATCTGCACGACCGGCAGAGAGAGAGAAATGGACCCTAGGGTCCCGCATAAAACAAAGTATAACTGCTCGCAGGTGTGGCTATCCTTACTCCTAACGCCCTCTCGCAGGTATGAAAACAATACACAAAAGCTTCATACTCTCAGCAGCCCTTTCCCTTCTCCCCTGATGGTCTGTCCCAGTCATATTCCGAAATCCTGAAGCGCCTTCTGCCCATACGTAAGGATCCGCAGCTGATGTCTATGCTATGGGCTAAGTAGATGACCAGCGATGAAGCCAGTTTCCCGACCCTTCTTTGCTCGCCCAGTAGCCAGCGTATTCCTAGGATTTGAGTGTCATTGTCTTCCTCGATCCTTCTTCAAGCAAAAACTATGCTTGGATGTCGATCACGCCCTTTCTTGGGGCTGTCAAACTTTATCCTGGCCTGCTCGGGATTGTATGTACTTGGCCAGAGTTCGTGATCGGCTGCAGCCCCTTTGCATGAGATTCAATCACCTGCTCCACCATACCCTGAGTAGAATTTTCCCCCCAACTACCCCCACTAGCATAGTTCCAGATCTTGATTTTGGCACTTCGTATGAATCTTGCTAGTCTGGCTTTATCGACTAATCAGTGAGGGAATTTTCTTACAACTCGATAGCCTCCCCGCCGGTGTACGAATTTGGCAACCTGCAAAGGCAAATATGCACTGTGAATACTAAATACTAAATCTTTTTTCGAACTTTTGCACTACGCTGGTTCCAGGGAATGTACCACTGGCACCGTTAATGGGCAAACATTCCCTAGATTTACGCAATAAATTATTGGAAATGATACGTTTTGGCGGCTTTCACCGCGGTGCAGAGTATGGGATCAGAACAGCAGGAAGCAACAGTATAGTTGTGACTTCGTCCCGTCATTAAATCCTCTCCCCCCTCATCAGTGCGGATCCGCTTCTTCCTTACTCCGGACTCTCCCTATAGTTTCTTAATATCCGGCCTCGATTTCTTAGTCCTCATCCTCGCCTTATTCTTCAGAAGTATGAGGGCAAACCTCTTAGCTAATTAGGACGGTGGCTGAAGGTATGGCTTCTGTTGGCTCTAATAAGATTGGCGATTTTTGCTCGGATTGCAATAGCCCGCCTATTGCTGGGTCTGAGACGAACAAATTGTGGAGGAGGTGGCAGCGGAATGGAGACTGCCTCTGGAAGCGTCTAAACAAGAGAGGCTGATCCTCCGGGATAAGAAAAGAAAGAGAAAAGGGGATGTGAAGTGGGTTAAATGGCTGGGAATAATCCTGGATGAAAACTTGTCTCTCGAGCCTCATTGGAGGGCGAGGATAGCTAAGGCAAGAGCGTTTTTGGCCAAGTGCAATGGAATCGGGAACTCGCAATGGGGGATATCCCCTTCGAGTTGGAGGCAGTTGTATACTGCGTCGATCAGGGCTATTGCTATGTGGGGGGCGAAATTGGGCTGGCGTGGGCAGAGGGATTGGGAGCTGGAATTTAATAGGCTACAGTATCAAGCACTGAGGAAGTGCACAGGAGCGGTTAGGGGTGCAAGGATGGAGACAGTATCCAGGATAGCAGGGGTAGAATCGCCAAGTGCGGCGCTGGAGGCGTGTCAGGGACGTTTTATGGCGAGGATAATGGCCGACCCGGGGACCCTAGGGGACCTCATGCCGGACGAGGGTTTAGGACACGGGGATTCCCTTGCGGAGGTCTTGGTGGGTAGGGCAGCGGCAACGACGAGCGCTGAGGAATGGGCACTATTGTATGGGGCCCGACGCCTACATACGCGGTCTCGGTAATGGATCTCGGTTTGTGAAAGGAGGATGAGAGGGAGAAGTGGGAAGAGGAATCAGGTTCCGGGGGGAGGGAAGGGACGTCTGGTTCACGGATGGCAGCAAGGACGAAGGGGGAGGTGTAGGAGGAGGGTTTCATAATAACCGGATTGAAGGGAGTGTCGGTTTAGGGAAAGTTGCCACGGTTTAGGATGGCGAGATGGCGGGCATAAGGAACGCTGTGGAGAGAATGTCTAGCGATAAGGAGGTTTTGATCTTATCTGACTCTCAAGCGGCCATTATGAGTATCGTTAAGGCAGGGAAGAGAGGGCATGCGAGAACCCACGACATGAGGAGGATAATGCTGAAGCTGGGAGGGGCAAGGGAGAACGTTCACTTCGGTTGGGTTAAATCGCACGTCGGGATCGAGGGGAATGAGAGGGCTGACGTACTGACTAAGGAGGGGTCGGGTAATGACAGCGTCCAAACTATCACAGAGGGAGGGGTTAGACAATGGTACAGGGAAAAGTGCCGGAGGGAAAGGAAAGTGACTGGATTCGGTAGGGGCAGGATAGTCCGGTGGAATAGGAAAGCAGCAGTCAACTACACTAGGTGTCGGAGTGGCAAGGGAGACTTTGCGACGTGGAAACAGACCCTAGGTGAAGGGGATGGTGAATCATGTTGCTCTCGTCTGCGGAAAGGGAGAGTGGTTAGGAAGAAGATTTGGATCGTGGGAAGACGTGGATGACTTGGGCCTCGTCCTACGGAAGGAGGGGGCTGACGGGAAAGTCTATGTCCATCGATCTAGCTGAGACGTTCTTCGGCCGCTTGAGATCGTGTTGATCGAGCGCGCGATGGAGGGGGCAAGAGGGGGGGTAGAGGACTACGGGGGCAGGGATGCTTTGTATTTAGTTGTTTTGCTCAGGGAATAGGGAGCGCAGGACGTTAGGTCCACCCGAACTTCGCCGTGGTTCTGCCGTATGCGAGTATTGAAAAAAAAAAAAAAAAAAAAAAAAAATTGGAGAACAGAGCAACGCAGGTTACATATACCAACGGGGTATTTTTTTTTCTTTTTTTCTTTTTTTAATTCAATACTCGTCTAAGGCATTACTACGGCGAGGACCAACGGGGTATTGGCGGGTAGGATTAGCATAAGTCTTTAACACCTATATTTTTATTTATTTTGTCTCACCCTCTATCCGGATGTGGGAACTGATCATCGATATCAATGCAGATTCATAACGTCGTATATACCTAGACAGTTACGGCTGTTTTTATGCCGTCGACTAGCTCTCAGGCAATAAGTTCCTCGTACTGTGAGCAATGGCTATGAAATCTGGTCATTCTCAGGAACTGCGACTGGAGCAACCTAATTTTATGTTAAATATGATAGCGGTTTATCGTATATATCTCAGTTCCTTAATAGCCCACCCTTGTTCAATCAGTTCTAATCAGCGAATCCAAAATTACAGTTATTACGACCCATGCAATAATGTTAACTACCAGATCAAAGCTTCGAGCTCTACTGGTAGCTCCATTGTCGTAACTGTACCGGGTAATACTTTCACCCTCGAGTGTCAAGTATAGTCACTCACAGCACCCTTTTATATTCGTGTTATATAAGGAGACTGATAACCGTATAGCAACCAGCAGCACAACCACCCTGGCTGCGGTGAGCACTACCATTATTATTCCATCTGGCAGCGTGACCCCAGTCCAGCCCCCGTCAATTCTGCTCTCCAACCCTGGGACTGAACCCCGGCAACCCCACCAACTGGTTGTGGGAATTGGAACGGCCTTGCAACTGCGTTGCAGGTGGTTGTGTACACCTTCCCCAATGCAGCTGACTCGAGGCGATGGCAAACACCGCCATAAGGTGCTGCCGCCTACGATTCTTTCCAGAATTACCGTGACCTGATTGGATATGCTGATATCCAATACAACTCCGCTCATACAGCTGCTGTTGTTATTGTTAATGCTGCTTCGCGAACTGGGAAGGCTTTGACATACAGCTTTAACGGTGCCAGCCAAAACAGCAGCAGCTTCCAGGCCACCAACGCTTTTATTTCCGGTCTTGATATCGTTGTTGCCAGTTCTTCTGGAAAGATATTGACATTGGATACTCTCTACTCTGTTTGGCAAGCCAACACGGTTACGGCGTAACTATTAACAACACAGAAGGGACTGATATTGCCCAAGAGTGTGCCTTCCTTGCGAAGGCTGGGTATACAGTATGGGTGTCAAGATCTAGCCCCCGATAGACCATATCTGCGGAAGCAACTATTAATAACCAATTCAGGCCATGGTATTTTGTGTAAGCCTGGTTCCAATTTCCACCCAATGGATGTAACCTAACTCAATTAAGCTATCAGCCCGTTTCATATCGCCTAGTCTCGTGCCCAGACCCTCGTAGAGGCATATCACCACAACTCCTGCATGGGAACCCGAGCGCAGCTCCGCACAATGACTCAAACTTACCGTGCCGCTGGAGTGTGAGTTTATGCCAACGCTATTACTAATCACATGACAGGCCAAGGATATGATATCCAGAACCATCGTCTATCCAGCTGCTCTCTCTACTCCGGTCACAATACCACCGCCGGAGCTCCCTACTACACTCCCGGCAACACGTACCTTCTTAATGCTTAGACCGGCCAGCGCCCCACGCTTGAGTTCTCGGCTGTTCCATATGGGCCTACTGATTCCCACTGTGAGAGGAGCCTTAACAGTTGGACCGATGGCCAGACGATCACCAAGGGATGGCTAGTCAGATTGACCTATTTGAACACCGAAAAGCCATATGTCCAAGACAGAATCACCACATACTGATGAGCATCGGTTTCTCTGGATTCAGAATTGACGCTGCAAAGCATGTCGGGCCTGCTTCCATGGCTGCCAATCTTGGCCATGTTCGTATCAAGGTCGGAGGAAGCATGCCTGCTGATTGGATCACTTGCTAGAAGTTCTCATGGGTGGTGAAGCCTCTCTCCTTGCTTGCAGCTGCGGGAATGGTCATCGTATACCAATCTTGGCAACCAACTTGCTGCGAACGGTTTCTCTGCCGCTGATATCGCTAAGGTCAAAGTTTGGTCCTCTGACTACATATCCTAAGGAGATGCCGATCTGCGGCAGCTGGATCCTTCCCGCTTCTCGCTTTGCCATCCAAAACGATGACCATGATCAGCAAAATTGAAAACCCTGGCTCCTCCTCCCGCGATATGGCAGATAAGGGATCTATGTTTATCAAGGACAAGGATGTTGCTAGGCACCGTGGCTTTGAAGTTCAGCTCTTCACTCGTACAGATACAGACTGGTACATCAAGCTTGTGCTTTCTTCATATGTTTATGAACAATGGTGCTGCTGGGTTCCCTGATGGATTGAGCGACTGCAGTTTGTATACTGGTTCGCAAGCTATCTCGAGCTGTTTGGGTGTCCCTAAGGATACTGCTTATATCGCGACGCTTGTGGGTATAGCACTGCGGAGGGCACCGTCTCATAGCCTTAGTCTGCATAGACGTATAGACTCCAAAAAAAAAAAAAAAAAAAAAAACTGCGGAGGGCAAGTATACCAGCGTGAGCAGGGATGTTTCCATCATCAATGTGATGAGGACTTGGTTGGGGTTGGGCTCTACCACTGCGAGTAATCTAGGGATTCCCGGGTGCGGATAAATGAGAAAGTCGGATTTCATTTTTAGGGTTTCTTGTGACTTTAGATTCGGAAACCCACGCTCTCGTACTCACCCTCGGAAGAACTGCTCTCGGCATAAGGAAAAGGTATGAGTACGAGAGGCTTGTGCCAGACTAAGGTATGGGGGTGTAGTCTTAAGACTATGTAGTGAGGATACATAGATAACCGCCTGGTGAGGTCTGTGGAAGGCCTAACCAGAATAGGTAATAAATAAAAATGCTATGCAGTGAAATTTCATATTAAGTCTCTGAATATCTCCGTATCCTATCGTGACTGTTTATTTTCCTCGTCATACGACCCTTACGGTTGTGCATACGAGTACTGAGTTCAAAAAAAAAAAAAACTGTTTATTTTCGGGTGTTCGGCGATAGCGATAGGACTTTCCCTTGGCATTCCTCGCCATATAAGCGGCTCATTCTGCCCATCCCTAGCTTGCCCCTCATCTTTACTTCTCCCCCTACCAACGAAAGCAAATATACGCGGTACCTTCCCACCGAGAGCTCAAGGTCTTACGAAAGAGCTTTCATATACATAGGCCACCAAGAGCAATCCGGTCTAGGACTGACCCGGCTTACATAAATCCTTATATCATTATTACTAGCAAACCATCTTCTAGAGCTCACTTGTTCCTCCTTGCCATTCTCTACCTTCCCCTCATACCTTGGACACCCGACTCGTTCTTCCCACCCTCCGTCTCTCTTCCTCCTCCGTCTCTCTTCCTCCTCCGACTCTCTTCCTCCGCCGTCTCTCTTCCTCCGCCGCCTCTCTTCCGATTTCTTCTACTCCCAACCTCACTTGCTGAGCAGGCCTAGGTCTTCAAAGCAACTTGAATGTGCATATCACTGAACTCTATGCAGTCCGATTGATATGGATTGTTGCCCACAAGGTATGTAGATAGAGCCTGAATCTGTGCTCTGTGCTCTGTGTAGGCCCTTCATTACCTTCCTCTTGATCTTGCACCCAACAGAGTGTCATACTCAGGAATGAACATTGGTGTTTAATATGATCCAGATCAGATCACACACCATTTGAAAAGTTCATCCTGAATAAACTATGGGACAACAAGCGTACAACACCTACAAGGTAACCAACCATATGTGATAAACTGAAGTTAGCTAAAGTCAAGAGACGACTCGATTCCCGGCCAACTTAAGCACAGAATTCAGGCAACAGGTAATTAGACTTGGTGAACAATTATAAGTTGTTGATGCAGGTTCTTGCATACATTCTTCAAAAGTAGGTAGAAATCATTCTCTGTTGACGTCTTCAAGTTCCTTTGATTAGTTCTTTCTAAAATCTTGACTCTGCCCTTGGAGCCCTATTATTTCACATAAGAATTCACCCCATGAGACTAGGCTATAGAAATTAGGCAGAATCCAGGTAGGTTAGAGTGTCATTCTCGCCCGTCGCGTTCATGATCGGACGAGCGCGGGATTTGTATGCTAGGTTTACAATTATCAGGGTAACTACTTTCAGTCAGCAGATGCTGCCACAAGGAGAAATAATGCGCTAGTCTAACCTGCCCGAACAGATATAGCCGCCCGCTGAACTGCACTTGCGTCGCGTTGTCTGTTTTCCAATTCTACCACCCTCGTATGCTCCACAAGGCTGCCGCCGTAGTACAGGCAGGACCTGTCGCGGGGCTGTAGAACATCTAATAGAGTTGCCATTAATTTCCCAACTTTTCTACTAGTATACTACTTAACATGCCTTTGTAAACTCCTGCAATATGAAGTTTAGTACACTTCGTCATCATGATATTCCTCATTTTCCCGGCTCAACCTGCGTATGCAGCCAAATATGTAGTCTGGTTGACACATGCCAGCTCAACACTTGCGCTGTATATCTAGGCCAATCAGGGCAGTTTCTTGGCCGGGTATTAACGCATTCCTTCCTGCCTATGCCAGTGCTTATTTTGTCCATCCGTCCATCCGTCCGTCCGTCCTTCCAACTGCACCCTTGTACTGGTAGGAGCCTCAATGAAAGTAGGATAAAGAAGCAGAACCCAACGCTGAAATACATAGCAGTCGCAGAACAAAGGAGATAACTACATAGAAGAGGGACACAACACAAACTTTAATCAAATTTTCGTGACGCGCAGTCAGGACAGCGCCAAGGGTAAGAGAACAAGAAACACAAAGATGAAGAGAGAAGAAGACAATATAGGGATGCATTAACTATGTATCGAAAAGCATAACAGACCCTCTGAACAACGTAAAACCACAAAAAAATACATACTCCCGCAAAAAAACAACTCAGTTATCAACCAAAACAATAAAGAATAGAAGGTACAGAAATCTGGTCTAGGGGAGTTACTACCAGCCCTTAACCGGCCGTTTCTTTTTCTTCCTTGCCGCATCAGCTGCAAGTAGCTGAGCCGCAGTTCTAGTCGCTGGGGGTGCTTCGCCTGCCTCTAGCATGGCGGCGTCGCGAATACCAATGAGTAACATATTACCATATCCACTGCCAAATCCGTCATTAAGGTTGTTTTCAAAAAGACTGCGCATACTTCGAAACGCCGCTGCTTTATTGATGATGGGTCTATCAGGCGCCACTGTTGCAGGGGTGGACACTGCTTCTTCCGAAAATATGGATGAAGGGCCGGAGGACTCTGAAGAATCTGGAGCTACTCCTTCAAGGGCTGGTCTGTCGGCTAGCGCGCCAATTGCGGCCGATGTCTCGCGGGTGGATGGGGTACTATTAGATGAACTAGTATATGAGCTTGCCCCGAGGTGCTGGTAAGGGTTCATCAACAGCGTTTGCTCAAATTCCTTCTTTCTGGCCTCAATCATTTGCTCAAACTCAAGGCTCTCCTGGTAAAACGCGTGAGCTCTTCTCTTCTCTTCATGGATTGAGTGTCCTCTCCTTATAAGTTTTTCCCTGGCGGCCGCAGTATCAGTCTCATGATCAGCCTTCTCCCGATGCAGCCTTTCATATTGTTCCCACTTCAGGTCCCTGTCAGGCGGTAAGTAGCCATTCGAACCTAATCCATTCAGTTTGGCCTCTTGATCGAGGAAATCAGCTTCGTGAAGTAGCAAAGCTAGCCGCTTGTCAAACTCTGCAGTCTTCCGTGCGGCCTCCTCTGTCAACTGACGAAGTTCGTCGCGGATTTTATCTCTCTCATGATCAAGCTGCCGGATGCATCTGAGGTGAGGATCATGCTGTTCCTTCACAGTCCATTTTATTCGTTCTACCCTAGAATCACCAAAGTGCTTCATTTGCTCCATGATACTGTTGATTTGAGATTCTCCGCTATCTTTACCTTTGAAAGATTTTGCTCTAGCGTTTGGTTTCGGTGGTCTAGAAGGGTCGAGGGCTTGAATAGGTGGAGGAGGTACTGTGAAGGCAAATGTTGTACCAGGGGGGGCAATTGGCGCTATATGTCGCATTGGACGTTGAGGTGTGACAGCCGCAGGAACAGCATGGTTGGATTTGGTCCTGTCAAGTTCGCGTAGTACGGTTGGGGGTGCTGCCAATTTAACAATGAGACTATTTCGTCGGCTGAGATTGTCAACAGCCTCACCAACGGCGTCGGTCATCTCCACGTCCCTTGTGTGGTCCTCACCAGAGTCCAACCCTGAAAGGTTGCATTGCCCACCATCAATAGCAAGGCCATGGTCCATATCATTATCCATGACATGGTCCTCGTCCCCATTTTCAGCCGCAATTCTATCATCTTGTTCAATTTCGGCGCTGACCCTCTTATGGTTCTCCACTAATTCAAGGATTGACTCGGTGCTCAAGACGATTTTACCCTCAAGGGGCTGTTGACCGGCTGCAACCCAGGCTTCAAACATAATCTTTGAATGTGAGAAAGTCATGACAGTGATCTCATGTAGGAGCTTCCGCAGCCGTTGGTCCAAGCTTAATGTAAGGCGATCAGATAAAAAATACTCGTCAATCCTGCCTCTCAGCAGTACACCAGCAGTAATTCGATAGAATTGTTGGCTGATAATATATTGACTAGCCTCTTCATACAACATGAAAATTGTATTTTCCAGTTTATGGACCATACATTCCAATTCTTCTATGGATAATATTAGATAAAGTTAAGTGGGAGGGGGTGGAGGCTTACCACGGGGTATTAATAATGGGTCAATACATTTACTGAAGAAATCATGATTGACATAGGTACGATCGTAAGGCTGAAGCCGCGCTAAGGTCAGGACAATGAATCAGTATAGGTAAATCAACAAAGACTCTCGAAAGCGGGAAATCACCTTGCTCTCTAAAAACTCGCGCATATTTATCCTCCAGCTCCATATATTCTCGCACAACACGCCCGCGAGCTCCAGGCATATTAGGATCTAATTCCACTGTGTTCGCCATAGAGTGGCTTTGCAGAGGGGTAGTATCTACGGTCTCACGCGAGAGGTCTTTGCTGGATATGCTGGGAGACTCAGCTTCCTTGTCCCTATTCTCCACTTGTCTGGCATCGGTGCCTTCTTCGGGGGAAGTTTGCACATCCTCGCTACCGGAAGGTGTTGCTTGGTCAACGACAGATAGTTGCAATGAAGGTGAGCCCACTCTTGCTTCTTTCTCCGCAAAAATCGCAATTTCTTGCGTGGCAGACTCTTGTATAATTATATCTGCAGGGCAGTCATTCAGAGGCTCTGGACTTTTTTTAGCCACAATCTCAGTTTCTTTGTTCTCGTATATTACGAGCCCCTCGCTTGAAACGGAGGTGGATATTGATGGCATGGGTGCTGGACTACTTTGGACGAGTAGATTGTCAGCATGCTCCATGCTCAATTGATCCGAAGCCTCCTGCTGGGGCGGTTCTTCTATAGAAGGGGCTTCTGTGACAGGAAGGGGGCCCTCAAGTGCATTACCAGTGTCACTTTTGGTAATATTTCCGGCATCAATCTCGTGCGCCTTGAGTGCAGGCTTCGACAAGCTCTTGGCAGCAGGTATAATACCATTCCGTGATTGTGGCCTCTCGGAGGTAAGGATAGAGGCAGAACCAGGGGTTTTCGTTGCCTCTGAGATGGACAACCTTTCCTTAATACCCCTGACCCTCTGAGTAAAACTTGAGGGTCGTTGTGCGGAGAATGTGCTCCTTCGCACCTCTTCTGTAGGTATTATAGCAGCTTCTCCAGCAGCCTCGACCAGCGCAACGGGTGTGGACGGTGCCGATGTGGAATATTGCGAGGCCGCAGCCGGGGAAGAATCATCATCGGAGTCATCAATAGTGATGACTTCAGTAGAAGGAATACTGGGACGCCTGAAATTAAGAGTGCTTTGTACAGTCTTCTGCTTTTTTTTCATGTGCCGTAACCGACTGATGCTTTCTTTAGGGGTGGCTGGAGCTTTATTGGGGTTTGTCACTGAGCTTATCGCATCGGGCGGGTCCAAATCTACAATTGTTGGACCAGAGCTTGAACGCGATAGTATGAGGTTTGTTTCGATAGTAGCAGATGCAGAGGTAACCGTTGTCACAACATCACGAGGCTGGAGTGCTGCTGGACTGGTGTTCGAGTTGGCGTTGGATTGTTTGTCTCCAGTAAAGCTCTGTGATTTATTCACAACCGTACTCAAACCAGAGGTATTGCCAACAACTTTCCCTGGCCGTGTACCAACCAAGTCGGAACGTACCATGTCGTCTTCGCTTTGGTAAAATGGAGGACGCTTGCGTTTTTTTGCGACCTGAGCACTTTTGGTAGTACTCAATGATCCAGCTGACATGAGCTTTCCTCTCGGCGTACTGGCAGAGTCCGAGGAGTGATCTTCACTTGGGCGTCGTAGCGCACTCGTTGCCTTCCCCGAAAATAAAGGAGAATCTGCGTTCCCGATGCTAGCGCTTTTTCGCGCAGTGGAGGCGGTTTTTTGGGTGACGCCCTTCTGAAGAAGAACGCCCGACATTGGTATCCCATTCGAGCCCGGTGTTTTGTGATACATCTTCACTGGTGAGTTTGAAGAAGCATTGCGTGCATTGCTTAGGTTGTTGGACATGCTCGAAAGTGGGTGCGTGGGGGCCGAAGAGGTCCTGAACGACATTCAGCACGTGCTAAGATTTGGTACACAAATCGTATGGGCAACTGTGAGTTTGCGGAGCATTATGGCAAAGGAGCGAAGAATGGCATTTGTACTTACTCCGCCTGAGTCAAGGGGCCAAGGATTGGTCTGAGGATAATAAGTCGTTCCTCGTTGCAAGGTTGAATGATGATACTGCGGGCGTCAGAAACTCAACTGTCGGATGGTGACCTGCCCTTTAAGGATCGTATCGCGCGAAAGAAGTGACCAATGCAGAAAAAAATTAGTTCTGGCTGTGGAGGGATGACTGCTCCGCAGGTGGAAATAGAAATTGTATCAAGATTGGACGTGGTTGTTGGGGCAAGGGCGCCCAAATCGAGAGGGGGTGTTTGTGTTCTGGGGATGTTGTACGGAGGTGTGGAAAAAAACAGGCGAGTGATGAGTTGACTATTTTAGGGGGTGGTTGGTGCGCGAATAGTTAGACCGCAGCCCTAAGAGGATGAGTGAGCAAACGACAACTACAAGGCGCGCCCCCAGGGGAAGCGCGGTTCAGATTCAAACTGAGGATCCAGGCCTCTATCACATATTCCGCGTGTCCATGAAGGCTGAGAAGAGCGGGAACGAACCTCTTCAAGTTTGCTGACAAAAGCCCTCGTTGCCCACAGGGCAACAACTCAGACCTAAGTCTAGGTCAACGCTCTCGGGAACGAACAAAGGCTCCGGACAAGGGATGGTCCGTTGGGCAGTTCGGCCTGTATCCTGTATCTATCTCAAGCCTGACACGGATTAAAGGGCGGGCAAGCTGAAGGTGGGCGGTTGCAATGGGACAAGAGTTATGGCCAAAGGCAGGACGGGATGGGTGCAGGAGCAAGTTTGAAAGGTGACAAGATGAAAACAGTGTAGATATAACTATGCCTGGCTTTCACCACAGCAACGAGGAGATCCGTACGCGAAGTTGAGGTGCGTTGCTTGCGTTATGATTGTGGAAGGGGAGTCGGAAAATGAGCAACGAATCTGGCTCGATGGGCAAGGATCAGTTGACGGGGGGAATGAGGGGGTCGCGAATTATTATGTGGCTAAGTCACCAGCCTTAGGGAGCTATGGTCGTATTTGGTCCGATATATAAAATTCTATCCTTGGCCAGTTTGTAATAATTGTCACGTATACGTATCTCACCATACACCTATAGATGCCAGCCTGCGCGTGACATTACTACTGCGCCGTTTCTAGACCGCCCGGAGATCTCTTAGTCTCTGGTACGAGAGGCGGTACCCGCCAGACTAAGTCTTGGACAATCTTGCAAGCTTTGGAGCAGCAGCCTGGGGATGATTGCCCGTAGTCGAGACAGCCTCGGGACTACTTGTGGGGAAGGCTCCAGCTGCACTGCAGCTGACAATACTTTCGCGCGGCCACTTTGTAGTCCGAAAATTTAAAGTTTACAACATTAGGGTTATGCCCAGAGCAGTGTACCTTCTGATTCTTGAAAATGACTACCCCCCCCCGCGGGGCAGACTAGCCCCCGGAGGTATCAACCCCATTTCCGGAGTACAGCTATACTGCTGCATCATCCCTAAACAGGTAATTTGAAAACCAACAACTCAGTTTATGAGGTCCAAAAAGGTATGTGCCCATATGTCCTTTTCCCCGGCCCCTGCCCTAATTGCATGACACAGACCCCTAGCCTGCCAGTTCGATGTGACACCCAGTGACAATGTTAATAATAAATGTCTAGCCCCACAGATATATTAATTGTATATATCATAACTACACAATGACCTACAAAAACAGAACTATTTCAAGGATAGATTGGGCCCTCAAACCGGATACGAGCAGTATTACACCGTAAGCTATGATGTGGGTAGGTGCCAAACGCGCGTGTGAAAGGACTCCTTTCAGGCGGTGCACGTCGGACATAGATGAGTGTAGTATCAAGAGCCCTTCTTCAGTATGTATCCCAACAATGAGGGATAAATATTCGCTCCAGCTCAGCACAAGATCCTCGGAGGGCCGGTGTTTGGAGTTGCTGGCAATTAGATTTTCTCGAGTTGTGAAAGCCTGCGATCTGCAACGAGGGGTTATGACAAGAGACCCATTGCACGAGGGTTCGTTCAGTAAGTGCCACATTTATCAAGTCGTGCTTGTAAAGTCGAACCTTGGAAACGCATCCAATATAAGCGCATCAACTGGCTAAATTTAATTGCATACACAGCTCCTGAACCATTTGATCTACATGCGCCTTACTGCATGACGTCCGTCAGGACATATTGTGATGCTTGTGAGGAGGTTATGCAATTAAGCAGATATAATATAAAGAGTAAAATGAAATGGTTTGGGAGCTGTGTATGTATTTAGCCTGGTGTTGCTTATACCGGATGCGTATACACAGGTTCAACTTATTACTAGTCTGGTTGGGCCTGAGAGTCAATGGGATTCGTAAAAGGCTTGGTGAGGATTCCCCACGTAGAGACTCGTTGGACAATTCCCAGGTAACAATAAGAGTGTTTGTCTCGGTAGTTCCTTTCTAACTGCGCGTAGGAGGCCACAAAGAGCATAAAAATAAGCATCTGCCCAATGTGGAGATCGGCATATATATTAACTTTGTAAGATGTCCCCAAGCTTGTATCTAGGACAATTTGTGGAGAGACTTCCCTGTTGGCCGTAGGTAGATTGTGTAGATGCAACAACCGCTCACTATCGTGCAGCAAATATCGAGGACTATGGCCAGCCCTGGAAAGTAGAACCATGCGTGCCTCCTTGTAGGTAGCTCTCAGCCGGTGAGGCTCAATGACATGAAAAAACCTATGTTGTTTTTGATGAACACGAGAGCTTCAAGATTGCAGACACTGTTCGATAGGCCATATATGGTGATGCCTTATGACCTTCAATGAGCTGCCTGGTGGACTTTTCATTTGTCAAGCCCTTGAGTATTGAACGCCGGTTTTAGCCTCCAAACTTGAGCAGCGGATCCCGGCCCGGAGTACTCGTGTGTGGGAGTATTTAAACTACATTCCTACAAAGCTCAATATAAGGACTATATCTAATCATAGGAGGGGAGTTTTGGAGATGTTTTACCCCATGTTCACCAAGATATAGGAGTGCGACCAGGAGAGGCGAGGGGCTTAAGCTGTACGTAGAGTTTGTAATGTGAAGACTAGACTTGTAGCCTTGTTAAAAGAATTTGACGTAGATTTAGTGAGAAATGGGTCAGCCGGTGTAAGGGCAGTCCAAGTAGGATATGACACCAGGCTAAGAGATATACCTGCTTATGCCAAGCCCCGCCTCTTATTACATAATCAAAAAGTTCGTCTGATTATCAATTGGTGTTTTGTAACTCTCCACTCACTCCAAGCCCCTATCGGCCCTGGGACATACTTAATGCAACATCTATACAGCTACAACCTCCTCTGGTTCCTAGGCGTGAGGAGCTGCGCATGCTGGGAGCACATTCACAGACTCGAAATCGATTACAAAGCTAGAATTCAGTTACCAGCATACGCCAAATGCCTCACGGCAAACCACGGAAAATGATTTATATCCTCACATATAGTACATCATAACCCTTACGATCACTAACCGCCGGTACACCAAAGTTCGATCACGACGGCGGGAGAACACCTGCCTAGCCTGTCATAATATTCTGGAGATCCCTAGAAAGCCTAGTGGGGCACACCCAACTACTTGAACGTTATTGAGGACAGTCCATTATTGATTCATATGTTTCCCCCAGTTCCCTTTCTAATCTACGTATATGTACCTCACTAGGTTGGTCATGAAGGGAATCCGCGAGTACAGGCACAACCAACGGCAATCGTTGGGAAGAAGTACACTCTTTAAAAGCACCCTACCCAAGGACATTCTAGTTGTGAGACAATGCCCCAGCAGGCTCATTGGTGTGGCCACACTTTGAGTCTCCTAGGGTTGTACCTAGCTGTCTCAACTAAGTACCCTGTTTCGCGATCTTCGAGTCCCTACCTCCGTTCGTTGAGCTCAACGACTGAGGGATTTTTTGATTCGATACAGTAGCCAGAGGTTACCTACTTAAGTATGCAAGGATTTCCTCATAAACCAGGCTCTTTATGATTCCTATTAACACTTAGCGGCAAGTATGTAGTCCATATCACTACTTGCTTTTATTGTAAGTTTCCCTGGAGCTGAATTCTACCTGCGGCTGAACCTGTCCTATGTAAAAGAACGAACCCTGCCTGATCCCTCCGCGTGCGACATCGTATACACTTGCATGTACATGACATGTCAGAATATGGCCAATGATAATGCAGGCACGCCTAGGAATCTCCCAGACTATGTACGCTCTTGCCTAGGTACTGATGAGTATGAATAGTCCCCTTACACGGTACGATCTTGTTTTTCTGCACTGCAAATGTAGATAAGGCCACGGTGCCTTATGAAGATCTGATAGTTATCATTTGATGCCGACCCAAACCACGAGGTGCTCGAAGTCACGATATGGGAGTCTATTAAAATTTCAATGGACAGTGCCATGATTACCCTCAACTTAGCTAAAGTCAATGCTCGACACATAAATCCCGGAGAGAATTTGCAAACTCCCAAAGCGCCCAGTACGTAGGTGCCGTAGAATTGTATGTACCTATAGTTAGGCACCATATTACAACTCGCCTTGATAAGTGCCTAGATTGCGCTTATAGCTATTCAAGCTTCACGTTTTGTCAAATAAGTGGCCCACGTACACCTGCCAGCCCTGCGTGGGGTTGTGAGGAACCTAGCTGCGTGCATGGGGCACATGCACACATATCCAAATGTATTTGATCCGCACTGGGACATGTCCTAGTCTGGTTGCACTACGAGGTGCCCTCACTATTCCATGAGTAGGCATATGTTCATTGGTCTAACTGTTGCTCAATCTCCTCTTGGCATTCGGGGCTATCCTATCATTTGACACCCTCCGGCTCACGATGCATAACTAGTTGCCAGCAGTATTGTGAGCCCCGGGCAAAGACATCCACAAGTAGTCTGGTTGCACAACCCCTCGTAGACTCCAGCTAGGTTTCTGCCTACAGACAGTATATGGAGCGCTAAGGCCATGGCCATCAACTATTCATGATGACCATTGATGAAAGATGCCCGTGAAGACATGCATATCCTAATTAAGCTGATTAAATGAGGCTCTGTCAATCCACATTGAGTGTATGATATGATAACGCTCTGGCTTTATGTATATTTATGATAAACGATCCATTCACGTTGTTTTATTAATTACCGTATTTCCATAACCTACTGAGCAATAAATTTTTGTAGCAAGAAGGCCTGCAGCCGTTTATTGAACCTCCTTCCACGTATAAAGCTCGCGAGGGTAACTTCTGCACTGGAGAAACGTCTGCAACCCCTTGTCTTGGCAAACTTTTTAGCAACACTTCCGGGAAAAAAAGTTACTGGCAGCCTGCGCTCTTGATCATGAACTTCGGCAGCACCACCTCATCCAATCGTACTCACAGTCCCCTCGCTAGCTACACCAGTTGAGGCGCTACTAGCATTCCATTCCTTTGACTGTCACGCCCACTCCATTGCAGGTGACAATGTCGACGCCGGCAAAACGAAGCCTGATCATCACCATCGATGCATTCGGGACCTTGATCAAACCCCGAACGCCCATCATTGATCAGTACAAACAGGAAGCAGCTAAGCATGGGGTGCAGTTCAACGTTACAAATCACCTTGATCAGTTGATGGCACAAGAATTTAAGAAGGGTAAGTTCCATTCTTTAATCCCGTGTTAAGGCTGGACACGGGTTACTGTCGCCTGCAATCAAGGCTCTGTGTTAATGGTAGTTTGAAGCATGCAATCAGGCACAATCAAAGTATCCAAACCATGGCGCTGGACAAAAAGCAATTGGTTTTGAACAATGGTGGCGCATCGTATGTTGCTCATATGCGGATCTCCCGCCTTTGATGCCAAACCGGTACTCCTTCTGACTCTGACTATTCTATCTAGGTCATAGACAAGACACTCGAGCCCTTCATCGACCCTGGGAGAAAGCTCCCAAACGGACTCGCCCCTGCCCTCCTCAAGCGCTTCTCCTCTTCAGAAGGCTATGACCTATACCACGACGTCCTCCCTTTCCTTAAGTCTATCTCCTCTAGTAACCCACCCTGGAGGTACCCACCACTAGTTACCATTCCCCCCAACGGCACCCCACCCCCAGATACGCCCATAACTATCTTTGGTATCCTCTCAAACGGCGATCCCCGTATTCCAATGATCCTCGAGTCCCTCGGCATAGCGAAATATATCTCCTTCCAGCATCTCTCATACAACACCGGCTTCGAAAAACCTTCAAGAGAGGCTTTCCGAAATGCCCGACAGACGGGGCTGAGGATTGGGAAAGGGAACCCGAGTTACACAACGAGGGAGCCTATGTCTAGAGCTGAAATGAGAAAGAAATGGCTTGGGTGGGATTTTGTTCATGTGGGGGATAATGTTTCGCATGACTGGTGTGCAGCACGAAAAGTCATGGATATGCAACCAGTGTGGCTTGATCGAGCCGGGGCGGGATTATTGCAGGGGGATTTGATGTCGAGATTTATTAAACGCAGTACAGATGAGTACCCGAGGCAGATGATTCACATGGCTGAGGGCATGAAGGACTGGGGGAAGCAGAAATGGGCGGATAATAAGGGCTGGAAACTCCTAAATACCCCCAAACCAAAGTCCACAACAAATCCCACCCCCGAAGAACTACGAAATGAGCTAAGGAATTCTACCATCACTGATCTCGGCGAGCTGCCTCGCCTATTCCCGCACTTACATATCCCACCGGAAACTGAGGATGGTAACCCAGTATCATTAGCATTAATAAACCCCGATAATTGGGACGACGAAGTAAAAGAGCTCGGGCAAAAGAGGGCTAAGGCAAATCGTGAGACCCTAGCGATGGTGTCGCAGTTGCCATGGTCAGAGAAAAAGAAGTTTTGGGAACAAAAGAGGGAAGAGAAGAATCACGGGAAAGGAATGAAGGGGCAGGAAAAAGTGAGCCAGCAAATTCCAACGAAGTACAAAGCGAGAGATAGAGAAAGAGGAAGTTATTCACGAAGGTACAGTAATGGAAGAGAGGAAATATCCGGTGTTAGTAGCGAGAGGACAAGCCAACTGGAGAACGAGGAGATGTCTAATAATAAAGACTTGTGGTGGAAGCTAGGGAGGAACACGAAGAATGCTGGTGGTAGAAGAAACGTTTCAAGGGTAGAGAGGGGCAAAGTGAGTAGGGCAGGTACAGGGGTAGGGGCGACCCGGAGAAATTGGGAGGTCAAAGGTGAGTCCCAGTGGGACTGGTACCGGCGGCAATAGGTCTTTGAGGCTGCATTCTTGAGTTCTTGGGGGGAACATGACTGTAATTGATACCGAGATTAGACTGTATATAATATCTTTTAGTCTCGTGCCATATCTTCACTGGATATTTATAATATGGGATAATAGAACTAGTATGAGAAATTCCTAAGAGACCAATCAATCTAAGCTGGGCAAAATGGACTACCGCATCCACTGGCGAACAACGGTCCTTGTCAGTTTTCAAGATTATGCAGTAAAGGTGATATCCGAACCACGGTCCAGTTTATTGAAAAAGTGCCGAGATATTCAACCTCTTCATCAGAATCCAACTCTTTTTCCCATGGCCCCACCACAAGATTAGGTAGCCCTCGTACATGCAGTTGATGGTCATCATTACCAGTCGGACAAAGTGAAATTCCAGTCTGCTTAAACGCCTTGATAATTATATCTCACTTATGTTCATGAAGCCATAACCAGGCAGCTGCCACTGCATGTGTAATTGCAATTCGGCGATGTCCAATGCTAGTATCTTCATCCTCATTTGCCAGTGTTTCCTCCAAAATATCGCTGACTTTATCCTTATAGTATCTATTGGTTGTACATATCCAGTACAGCCATCTGGAATATATACAGCAGTTACATCCAACTCTTTCATGACGTCAAAGACTAATTAAACTTTTGTCCACTAAAAATATCTAACACAACCAACCGTTCAGGCTGAGGAAGATATACCGTAGAAACTCGCCGACAAGGAAGTAACAATGTTTAAGAAAGTAACCTCGAATAAGACAGGCAAAATGCTCCGATCCGATTTGCTTGGGGTATGGATCGCGAATAAGAAAGGAGTTGCTATGGGTAGTAGAGCCAGAAAGTTCTAGCGCTAGTAGAGTTTTTATACACAAACAGCACCGCCATCACCACCACCACTACCACCACCACCTTAGTACACAGCGAGCCTGATGGGGCAGGGCTCTCATCTCATGTTCAATTAGGGGAAGAAATCATTTGACAGGCGGTGGCCGGGGACCGGGGTGGAATAGTAGCAAGAATCTGGGTTTTCATTGAAATTGTATGTTAAGAAAGTAAGGAAGTAACTATGATTAAGAAAGTACCTATGATTAAGAAAGTAACCGAGAATAAGACGCTGAGGCAGCTTTTGCCAAAACCGCCGTCCTATAAATAAGACTGCAGTCTTGTCGGCGAGTTTCTACGGTATTCCAGTCGAATTCTTTGGAATCCCACATCTCATCTACCGATTCTGGGGCCACATTCTCTTCTTCATCTCTATTCACTTTCTTAGACTTCTGTACATTTAACGAGGTAAGACTACGTGGCTGTAAGGCTGTTGATTTTGCCTTGGGGCCCAGTCGAACTCTGACATTCGCTGGGGACATCATTATTAAATAGCAGGTGTAATAACAAACTGACAGTGACCGTTATACCTCAGTGTGCGTGTTCAAAAAACTTGGACCGTTGTAGATCAGTTTGCGTGGTACATCCACCTATTTTTGCGCTCGGATACCTAGTGCACCTTTCAATAAACTGGACCGTTGTAGCTCAATTTGCTTGGTATCTATCATTGTGCTCGGATATCACCTTTACTGCATAAGCTTGAAAACTGACAAGGAGTTCGCCAGTGGATGCGGTATTATGCATATAATATCATATTGCATAAAGTATTCTTCCCTAGTCTGGTTGATCTCCCCTTAATCTTAGAGGTGTATTGGTTACAAGTTACTTATTTCTGCTCAACAAAATGACGACAAAAAAGGTAACTACTCCGAATCGAACCTGTTCAGATAGCAACACCTCGTTTCGATCGAGGGCCCTCCGGGTTATGAGCCCGGCGCGCTTCCGCTGCGCCATGTTGCTTGGCTATAGCATTTTCAAAACCTTTGAGTTTAATGACTACAATGGTCAAGCTCCACATCCCGCTTACTAAGCGTCATGTCGTTCTCAGGCTAGCTGAACTCAATTCAATCCTCCGCACCCACTACCCACACCTCCGAGACTCCTCCCCAACATTTGGCTGGAGACAAACACACACAATGTCCGACCCCTCACCATTCCCGAATATAAAATCCAAGCTCCATGCTCCCACGAAGAAATCCGCGTTCGAAAAAGCCAAAGCAGAAGCAGAAGCAAAACGGCTGCGGGAAGAAGCCGAAACTGCAGCTGTTTACGAGGACTTTATAAAGTCATTCTCACAGGATGATGCACCAGCACAATCGAAACCGATGGTGGGGCCTCCGGTGAGAGGTGCGTTTGGGAGTGGACTTGGAAGGGGGGGAAATGCGTTGAGGCCACCACCGCCCAGCGGGCCTGGGGCAGGTCAGAGGAGGCACTTCACGGCACCAAGTACGACAGGGGCTGGTGCAGGGAAAGTGGGGGGGTTCTCGCTGGGAAGTAGAGGGGAGAGGGGGGGGGTGGAAGGGCCGGTCGGGAGGAAGAGGAATTTGGAATTTGATGATCACCAGGTTAGTGAGCGGGAGAAACGGAGGTTACGGGATAACAATATGGGGATCTTAGCATTCGAGAACTCAACAGAGGCAGTATCAAAGAAGGATGATTACTTTCCGCAGGAAGCGTCAGACGAGGATGAGGACGACAGCGCCCGAAAGGAGCAGCCAAAGCCCACTGTCCAACTCAGCAACCTCCCGCCAGGCTTCACTAAGGACGAAGTTAGGACCTTATTCAAGGAAACAAACTCCAACATGATCCTCGACTCAATCCGCTTAATTCCCACCGTTCCTCTTGGGCCTTCGTCGGCCATGACTGCCGCCACCGCGAATTCCTCAGGTACCCCCATTCGGAAGGCTCAATCTGCGATCGTGACCCTATCCACCGAAACCCCCAGCTCAGAAATCGACGCTTTAACTTCGACCCTCCAAAATCGTTACCTGGGGCTCGGTTTCCGCCTCTCCATTTCCAGACAACTCGCCTCCGCCGTGCTCGCAATCACCCAACCTGGCTTTTCTGGACTAGGAGCTACAGCTTCACGAGGGACTGGAAATAGCACGATTAACCCTTTCGGCGCAAAAGCTCTCACCCCAAAGCCTATCCACAGTTGTCACCAGAGGCCTCCTCCGCCAAGTTACCACCACCAACGCGGCTTCGCTCCCCCGGCTTCGTTTTCTGCTGGAGGCCGCCCTGGCCAATTACAGAATAATGGGAACACCAACCTACTTCAGGTCCGCGTCACCCCGCCGACGTCCCTCCGCATGCTTAAGCTCATCCATAAAACTGTCGAAAGTGTGTTTACTCACGGTCCCGAATTCGAAGCTCTCTTAATGTCGCTGCCGTCGGTCCGCAAAGATGAACGTTGGTCATTCCTCTTTGACACACGCAGTGAAGGACACGCATACTATAGGTGGCGACTATGGGAAGTTTTGTCCGGGGCTAGTCATAGGGATCATGGTGACTTGTCTAGGGGAGTCGAGATGTTCGAAGGCCCAAACCAGCCACTTTGGGTTCCACCGAAACGACAACTGAAATATGAATGGGCAGGTAGCTTGGACGATATTGTTGAGGACCCTGACTATCATAGCGACGGGGAAGGATCAGGCTCAGATTCAGAGAATGAAGATAGTAGACGAGATCGGGGGCTGAGGGATGGTCTGGGTGGTGCGCTATCAGCTGGTGGGTTAGGACTAGATCCCGCTGGGGCCAAGGAGCGAAAAGCTTACCTTGGCCCGTTGAACAGGGGAAAGTTGATGTGGCTCGTGAGTAGGGTGCCGACGAGCACGACGAAGGTCAGGAGAGGGGATGTTGCTAGGGTGATGTCATTTGCGATTGAGAATGCGAGCGCAGCGGAGGAGGTAGTTGAGGTTCTAGTGGGGAATGTAATTCGGCCTTTAGGGTTCCAGAAACATCTGTTCGAACAAGCAACTACATCCGGTGCCGATGATGATAGGGACAACAGTGGAGAAGAAGATTCTCAGGCAAAGAAAGAGGAGAAGGCACAAGCTGCTGAAGCGGATATTTCCGGTGCAAAGATTGTTGCGTTATACCTCCTGTCTGACGTCCTCTCGAACTCCTCCCTTGGAATTCGCAACGCATGGCGCTACCGTGGGCTGGTGGAGCAGAAACTTCGTGATGCAAAGGTTATGGAGTCACTTGGGCGGACGTATCGCAGTCCTGACTGGGGGAGGATTCGGCGAGAGAAATTCCGGAGGTTAGTGGTTGGGATACTTAGTTTGTGGGAGGGATGGAACGTATTCCCGCAGGGGACGATGGAGGAGTTTATGAAGGGATTTATGGAAGGTGGGAGAGAAGAAAGGGAAGGGAGTGAGAAGAAGGAAGGGGCAGAGAAGGAAGAGGTTGCGTACCAAAAGACGAAAAGTAGGTGGAAGACGGTCGATACAACTGCTGAGCCGGCTATTAGTGTTGAGGTCCTCGCGAAGAAGGAGGATGAGGAGATGGCTGATGGGGAAGAAGAGGAGGATGTCGATGGTGTGCCAATGGCGGAAGATGATGAAGAGGTTGATGGGATTCCGCTGGAGGAGGACGATGATGTAGATGGGGTCCCGATCCAGGAGGAAGAGGAGGAGGAGGAGGAGCCAGGACACAAACCACCATTACATGAGAGAGAAGAACTGCAAAAGGAGAAGAAAATGGGTTTTGGGGGAATGACATTTGGTGTTAGAGCGGTTGGTATGGGTGCAGGACCATTGGTTAAGAGGAAGAGACCTAAGGCAGAAGATATGTTTGCGGATGATGACGATGAAGACTAGGGTATTTGTGGTTGGGCTGATATGGCTTATTCCAGTCTTACACCGGCGTACACTATCAATTAGAGTTGATGATGCTTCTAGTTTGTATTTTACCTACACTGATGCACTATACTATACGAGGAAGTTCGAGGTTTGCTCATAGTCTACTTGAATTCCATGCAATAGAACAGAGTCAGAGTGAAGGTTCAGAGATTTCTGTTATAGAGTTGTAGTATAGAGCCACTTCTAGTTGCCACAATTCAGGGTAACCTAACCCTGTAGCAAAACAGCAGAGCATGAAACCGATAAGGTGGCTGGCACACTTTATTGCGCAATAGCTCCTGCCTAATAGCTACGAGACGCTACGAGAGGCTGGTGTCCACCAGACTACATAGTAAGTACTATTTAACTGCTATCTTTATTATTATCAAAGAAAAGTGATAAGGGCAAGCCACCACCCTATTATACACACACACCAGAGTATAAGCTTGCTGCTTCCGCATCTTTCGTCCTTCTTTTCTTTTTCTCTCTGTTTCTCCTTCTCCATATCCTTCACTCAACTTTTCTCCTGCTTTCCTTCTCTCCTCTTCACTCCATACTCGAGATCACTACATTACAGCTCTCAGGGTAGCAACATCTGTTCCCTTTCACGTCTTTGTTCCAGGTCTAGGGACACCGCTCGACTCCTAATTAACTGCTCCATGTTCTTATTCTCCGCCTGAAACTCCCAACAAAACATTCTAGGAGGGCGCCGAGCCCTAGCCGAGCTCTTAAAATTTGCGTAATCGCAAACGTGAAGAAGAACAGTATGGATAACATACCTCTATTACAGTCGGATCCATTATGGGTCTCGAACGTGCCTGTGCAAGTGATTGTTGCTGAGGAAACTTTCTGAACAGATGAAGCAAGTATAGTCTTCCCAAACAATGCCCATCGTACGGCAGTGTTTCTGTAATACATGACGCGGAAGAGCTTCCGTGCTATAGCAAACACAGGTTACGCATAAACAAACAACATTCCCCACGCCAATGCACTCTCCACACACGGTGGGACAGCTTATCAGCAAGCACGTCCACCAACTATTCTCACAGAGAGTTCACGGCCATAGTTAGATCATGAAGCGTAAAGACAAAGCCCACTAGCACACTTCTAATTTCTACACTCAAATGGTTCTGCTTATCTTCCATCCTTATTATCATGGCTTCGGACAGCAAACAAACACATGTTCTAAGGGCAAACCCTCATCCACATTGTTGATTGGTAGGCACCCACCTAGTATAAGCTCGCTACTCCTGTAATCTTTCTTCCCTATAAAATTCTTCCCTATTTTCTCCTTTTATCCTCATAATCAAAGACTTAAGCTTCTCTCAGGCATTTGAAAAACATACAGCACTTTACGACACATATCTATCTTCCCTCGCTGACGGATATTGCACCCAAACCTGGGATTGTTACGTATTTGTGGTAGGCTGAATCCCCAACTGATACGATAATAGGATATATAGATGTGGAGCTACACCTCTGAACACCCTCTGAGCGCCTCCACCAACTACTCTCATGAGCGAGGCCACATAGAGAAGTTCCTTGTGGTCCTAGGTCACCTCGAGTTACTATAGAGAAGCTGGCGCGGGCATCCCCATTCGCAACGTCGACAAGATAATGAGTCCGTATGGCATGCACACGATTATATAAAGCCACAACATTTGAATCGATCTAGTAGCCTGAGGTGAACAGCAAATCTAGAAGATCTAGATCAATCGAGCTGCACAGCCCATGAGTCGACTAATCTTTGAGGAGCTAACTTAAAGGCCATACTGAATACACCGTAGCTGGCTTAACCTTAGGACCGTGTGGCATTCTCACGATTACAATGAATTTGTGAACAGTATTCTCGGCTCCACGTGCAGTTTTTAAAGGCATAAAATCATTTCTGAGCTCAGCCTCGAGCAAGTGAAGCCTGGCACGATGTTCATGACATCACCCTCTGGATATACCTACTATCGCCTGCTTCACCTAACTTTTGTCTGGGGTTTGGAAGTACAGCCAGAACCCAGTCCAGGTACATACATTATCTGAGGGTCAATACAAGGCCAGGACTACAAGGTCATGTGGATGATGCCAATAGCATGCGCCTCGGCCTTGGGCTTCTTCCATCTCGAAATCGAGGAGATCAAAGGGCCACAATGACCCCACCCTAACCCTCCTCATGCGAGGATCACTGGACATCCAGCCAGCAGTCCTTTTATCGAAGAGTAGCCGTGGGCAATTTGAGCCTCTCGTTCAACTTAAGGGCCGAGGCATGCCTAAGCAATCACCCCTGCCCTTCGGCCCCTTGAGCTTCGCTCGAACCGCCAATCTAGATTGTAATCTAGGTAGTGGCGGATAGGCTGCAGACGGCGGGCTTATTACACAAGCATCAATTCGGCTCAGTCAAGGGACGATCGGCCACGGAGGCAGCATTGAGAACGGTGACGAGAGCGCAGAGATGTCTGGCAATGGGAGGTGGGGTTGGTTGGGCGTTTTGGGATGTGAAAGGAGGATTTCAGAACGTGCGGGAGGAGGATATAATAAGAGAGCTGGAAAAGAGTGAGGAGGGGAAGAAATGGATACCTTGGATTAGGGAGTTTTTCCGAGCAAGAGAGTTCGAGCTCGAGTGGGATGGGGAAGTCAGAGGGAGGGGGAAGACGAATTTAGGGTGTCCACAGGGCTCACCGCTGTCGCCGGTAGTGTTCTTGATCTGGATGGCGCCTATAATCAGCAAAATGGAAGCAGAAATCGAAGCGGAGATCGGAAGAGGGCATGAGAAGGTGGATATCGAGTTGCCGTCATACGTTGATGATCTACACCTGAATATCTGCCTGTGGGATAGGTATATGGGGGCGAGTAGTGCGATTCCCGGTCAGGTATTCAACATGGAACGCTTACTGGAAATGGCGGATAAGATAGTAAACAGGGTGGCAAAGGAAAACCACCTACCACTGGAAGACAGCAAGCATGAAAAGCTGGTCTTAAGGAACAAGAGAAGGCGGGAGAAGAAGGAGGTGAAGTGGGTAAAATGGATTGGGATCATCATGGACGAAAACCTGTCGTTCAAGATGCATTGGAAAAGCAGGATCGCGAAGGCAAGGAAGATGCTAGCTCAGTTGAATGGGCTCGGGAACTCGAACTGGGGGATGAGCGCCAATAGCTGGAGGACGGCATATACAGGGATGATTAGGGCGGTGGCGCTATGGGGGTCGGAGCTAGGGTGGAGAGGGCAAAGGGACTGGGAAGAAGAGTTCGAGAAGTTGCAGTACCAGGCGCTCAAGAAGTGCGTCAATGCAACCCATGGATCGAGGCGTGAGTTGGTGAGTCAAATTGCAGGAGTGGAAAGTCCGAGGATGGTTTTGGATGCAGCACAGGCAAGGCTGATGGGAAAGATAATGAGAGATCCGGAAGCCTTGAGGGACCTGGTATTCGAGGACGAAGGAGTGGCCGGGAGAAACACAGAGGAAGGCAGAAGATGGGACGACTTTAGCGAGCCCTTCTTCCACAAGGATGAGTTCACGTCGGTAATGACAGCGATTATGAGCAAGGCAGGGAGTGTGAAGGAGGACGGAGGTGAGAGGTTGAGCTTTGGCGGAAGGGTGGAGAAGGTAAAGGTGTCAGTATTGGACTTGGGATTAGGGAGAGACGACGAGCAGGAGAGATGGGAGAGGAAGATTGAGGAGGTTAAGGAAGACTCGGCTGTGATATACACTGATGGCAGCATGAATGAGAAAGGGAACGTTGGGGGGGGGTGGTGCTCTACCAGTGGGAAGGTGAAGGGGAAGGTAGGTCTGGGACGCATCGCAACGGTGTGGGACGGAGAGGTTGTGGGGATTAAGAAGGCATTGGAAGAAGTGGACAGGGGATGGAAGGTATTGATACTATCGGATTCAGAAGCAGCGCTGGCAGCAATCCGGAAGGCGGGGAGGACAGGGAAAGCTAGAACTGCTGACCTTGTAGACGTGGTAGCGTTGATTGGGAAGAGAATGAGGGAGTTGGGAGAGGGGGGGGTCAGACTGGGGTGGGTGAAAGCCCATGTAGGGATCAGGGGGAATGAGGCGGCAGATGAGTTAGCGAAGGAGGGGGCGGAGGAGGTTGAACCAAAAGACCCCCAAATCACGGAGGGGGGGCTGAAGCAGGAGTGGAAACGGAGGAGGGAAGAGGAGAGGAGAGTGGCAGGGGCGGGCAAGGGCAGAGTAGTCAGGTGGGGAAGGAAGGCGAGGTTGAACTACGTTCACTGCAGAACCGGGAAAGGAAACCTCCAATCCTGGCGAGCAAAGCTAGACGACACAGTCGATCCAACTTGCCGTACTTGCGGTAGACATGTGGAAACAGGAAGGCACGTAGCCTTGGTCTGTCCGCGTGGAGAGGAGATTGGGAGGAGGTGGAGCAATTGGGAGGAGATGGATGAGCGGAAGAAGTGGGCGAAGAAGGTCAAGGATGGGGGGGGTGAATATGTGGTAGACCTGGTGGAGACGTTCTTCTCCAACCTTGATCTGACCTGAGCAGGGAAGGATATGATGAGGGGAGGGCCGGGAGGGGCGTGGTGGAGGAGGGTATTTTATACTCGGGGAAGGGCCGGTAGGGGCGTGGCGGGGGAAGAGGGGTTATTTCGGTAGCATTGATTTCCTTGGCTCGGAAAGGCAGGGCGTTCATGCAATCTGTTGTTCCGTGGATGTACCGAACCTTTTAAGGCGAGGGAACGGGGCCGTCTCATAGCCTTAGGCTGCATAGACGTATAGACTCCAAAAAAAAAAAAAAAAAAAGATTGTAATCTCGCTTTTCTCCCCCGTCTTATCCACCTCCCCGAGGGGTGTTGCTTAATTGCATTGCTTAATCAGTTAAATGGCCGGCCCGTGCTGTTAACTTAAGGTGCCATAGCATGCTCCTCAAATTTGCAGCACCTTTGTCTAGCTTGAATCAGAGGGCGCGATCATCGGCAGTAGTAACTTTCTCTTTCAGGTTTGTGGACACGCTGGGTGCCAATTTCAGGGCTTCAGGCAGACAATGCTACATGTTTTTTGCCAAGTTGTCCCCCCCCGAATACGAGGGGTTGTGCAATCAGACTAACCCCCGATACGGTGCCTGGCCCAGGAATTATTCTACAGTTGGGCAGCACTAGATAAAGTGCTGAGTTCTGTATTCTACTCGACGTACACCAGCCGCGGACAAATAGTCCTATGTTCAATATATAGTGCGGTTCTCCGATGTAATGTACAAGATTTCGTCCTTTTCCACGCACCGGAGATGTCCAACCTGATTGTGGACCAGATGCTGCATCAGATCTCAGGAAATTAGAGACATAAATTGCTTCAGCAGCGACAAAATCTATATACAATATCCCCTACTTGATATATTGAGAGCAGGAAGGAATCCAAAAATTTCTCTCGTTATCCTAGGACTCTGAGCGCCGGGAAAACCTGAACAGAAGTTCGTAAATTCATCGGAAAATTCCCAAAGGACCCCGGACTAGATTTTCTGGTGCAAACTAATAATGTTGACACTACCTTTTGATACTGGAAAATCTCCAGCCAACTTTCCAATAAGACACTGTAAAGTATGCAGTGCATGCGTAGTCCACTGATGCATGGAAATTGATCTAATGTAGGCACCGAGTGGAAAAGTCCTGTCAGCAAAGTCTGATTTTTTTTTTTTATTTTAAATTCAATACTCGCGTATAGGATAGCCCATGGCGAGGTAGCAAAGTCTGATTGCAGCACTGGAAAACCACACCAGGAAGATGACCGGTTTTAGCCTGAGACTCTGGTGAAAATCCGGTGGAATTTTAGATACGATATATAATAGCTATCCACGGAAGAAACTCCAGTGACTATGTCTATGGGGGGACCTAAACCGTGTTAACCGAGTTCCTGTTGCGGCCTTCCAGATTTATGTCCGGGTCCCCCACAAAGCCAGGTTCGATCACACTGGGACACTGATTGCCGCAGTGCTTTACTCATATAACGACCCAGTCAGCATAAGAGATGTTGAGCCCACTTTATAGGCAATTCTATTACTAGATGCAGAGCGTAAGGTCACAACAAGGGGGAGTGGATAGTGTAGTTGGAAACCATTCTGGTGAATGCAATTGCGTTCGTAGGTTCGAATCCTGCCTCTCGCCAAGGAGCACGGGTTTGTCCTCACGGAGGTTTCCCGTGCTTAGTCAGTAAAGTTCATACTGAGACGGTTTCAAATGGGCCTTGGTAGTGGTGGATAGGGGGTTAGGGTGGCCTGTTGTTCCGTGGCAGTGTAGAGGAAAACCGGAACCTCGCCATGGTTATGCCTTATGCGAGTAATGAATTAAAAAAAAAAAAAAAAAAAAGGTCACAACAGGAAGATTGAAATTAGCATCTTCTTACCTTATAAAATACTCAATACGCTATATTTATCATGCAATAGGAGTGTCAAATACTGTACAGAATTATCAAATAAAGTGTTTATTATTTAATCGAATTCTAGAGCCTTATACGACTATACTTCTAATATTGTTAAAATTTATACGAATATTGTAGTGTTTGGGAATTTTCACAGTTCAAAGGAAATAAATACTAACTTTATAATGAACAATAATTTAACATGCCAATGCTATTAAACCTCAACTTTCATACTGCTCAACAACTAGTGTGTAGCTCTATCACATAGTTATCGTAGCATATTCACTCTATGGTGGCTTCCTCAGCTGGACTTTTGAACCTGCAGATTCAGTGCTGGTCAATTCGCAAGTAATTTTTGAGTAACTTAAATGTGAAGAAATTCATACTTTTATAATCAAGTCTCGGCAAGCACCCATTTTAATCTTTGCACAACCAGTTAGTCTCCTATGACGTATACAGTCTGGAAATAACACAATTCTCTTGACTTTTATATTCTCCACAACCCAACAATGTATCTAAAGTACAGTATAGTACAACTACTACACTAGAGGCCCCTAGTACAATACGCTCTCTCCTACAAGCTCGGAATGAATCATGTACATACAACCAATATGATTAGATTTTGTAATACTTAAATTCATGAACCTCCCTCATTCGCCAGCCAGGCAAATACCGAAAATTTTGGTGCATACTTGTATGCCCAGATTGCTACCGTGTGTATAACTCCCCACCATACCAAGCCCGACCATAAAGCCCATATACCCAGTGCAGGCCTCTATCCCATAAATGAAAGTGCTCAAACAAGAACGGTGATAAATGAGGTAAGCAACTGAACTCTGCAACTAGAAAAGAGGAAATAGAAAATGGTAACCAAGCGAGAGATAATGGTGTCCGAAGACAAAAAGAAATGCAAGAAACGAAGGGAATCAAGAACAATACAAAGAAACGTTAAATAATTGGAGTCCACATCAGGGACATCCCAGGAATACCACTGTTGCTTGTAATCAATCGATCTCCTATGTCCAAACTAAGCCATAAGGTACAAGCGGGTTCATCGTCTGCCACTGTACGTCGCGTTTTCCCTGTATCTCCGGTGAAAACCATGACAAAGGAACAAGGCAGAAAACGACCCAACCATCGTACTTTTGTTCAAACTCGCAACATTTTACACATTACAAAATTTCCTCCTCTATAGGCTTGCTCCATCTTCGCTTTTTAGGAGAAAATGTATCATCTTCACTTCCGCTGCTGGCATCATTAAAGGATGGACCCCGGCCTCTGACTCCACTGACACCTGGTAATGGGTCTCCAAGTGCTCCTCCCAAACCTGGTATGGTAGCGTCAGCTCCAAGAAACTTTGTAGTTGTCGGACCCCCAAGTACACCATTAGAGAAAGCTTTTGCGGCAGCAGTCAGAGGGGAAGGCAGACCTGGTGCTGAAGCAGAAGCACCATTTCGTCGATAGGCACTCGTTGGTGATGTATATCTGTTTCCCCCGGTAAATGGTGCAAAGGGGTTAGACGACGAGGTAGGCCCATTGCTGCCCTTCGGAGTGGGTGGGGTAGGTGCCATTGCTTTTCTAATATCGTCGGGATCTTCCGTGAAGGTTCTCTTGAGCTATAAGGCGAACGTGTTAGACTTTGTGCAAGATATAAATTGTCCGGAGAACGAGTTTGAACATGGGCCGCCGTGTGCAGAGTTAGAGGAGAATGTTCACTTACCTTCATTTTCCTGACCCCCTCGCTAAGCTCTTCTCCCTCCCGACCATTAACCAGACGACCTCCACTCTCGGTGGTATCTTCGTCAAGCTCTCTCTTTCCCTTTCTTCGACTACTGACATCATCGTCCTCCTTGTCAGCATCCTCGTCATCATCAATCATGCGATCACCCCTATCTCTGAAATCCTCCCACCCTTTTCCCTTCCCTTTACCAGAAAACTCTTTGCCCGAGATTGCATCAAGCAATGCAGTTTTTGGTAGCTCACGTGCGGGTTTAGGGGCGGCTCCTTGGATGCTAGCACTGCGATTAACCTTGGGAATTATGCCCATGCGGTGGAGCTGGCCTGTTTCACGATTTAAGTTAGCAACTAATAAGAGTTAGTCCACAAGTGAGGATATCAGAGATACTCACGCTCTCCTCGGTAGAAAAATATGAAAGTTGCATATGGTGCATTAGGCTGGTCAATATGGCTAACACTTTGGGTGGAGATGCTCTCTGAATCGAGCGGTTTTGCAGCCGAGAATCTATTACCGCCAACAATGAGCCCCTATTAGTACCACAAAACCCTGTTGGACGCTGCAATGTATCCATCCGCTTCCATCGGGGAGTTGGGCTGATAAAGATCATACCCAGCTGTGTATTCCAATCCACTCCAACCAGTTTCCGGCTTGCTACCGCCTGCAGGACCTTCCGCATCATCTTCGTCTCCTTCCTTAAACATTGCATGATATTCTCCCTTCTTGACAGGGCCTTCCGCAAGAACCCGGAAAAGATCCACGCGAATTTGTCCTGCCGTTGCTTTTTCCTTCTCCTCTTCCTCCTCTGGGTCGTCGTCTGACAAACTGTTATTGGCGCTAGCCGGCATTGAATGCCTTCTCGAATTTATGTTAAATCCAGAATCGGATGCATCACTAGCATTGTTGGTCTTCACTGCATCGTCCTCGTCGTCATTACCGGACCCACGGCCATAGTGATCAGAACTGGACTTTTGAAGGCCTCCTCGCTTAGCTCGTTTTTTGTTTGGAGCTTCGGAGACAGTTTTGGTCTCAATTCCCAAGCTCCCAAGTTGGACCTCTAAACCAACCTCCTTAAAAACAAATTCTTTCTCTGCTAAAGAACCATCTGGCATCTGTACCCATCGACTACTAATCCATGTTTCCTGTCCCCTTCTCAATAGCGTTGCAGTTTCTTCTTTGCCTCTTCCATCAAAGTATACATACGCGGCTAAACTTTCATTATTGGAGTGGGTTAAAGTAACATAGGCAGGGGTGATAATGATACTGATGGCAAAATTAACATTTGCAGTTGAAGGAATGTAAGTGGTAATCGTCGACTTTCGGGACTGTTTCAATGTTCCATATTCTGGAAGTGGTGACGGTAGAGTCTGATGAGGGGTAGTTGGAGAAATAGTAACCGTAATGTGCTTAAATGTCGGCATCTTGAAACGTAATGTTGATGATGCCTACAAGACGAGATGACTAGGACACTATAAATAGAGGCATTAGTCCTCCAATAAAGTTTGTAAATGGCCACGAGGTTGGCGCAAGGGCAATGAAACGGCAGCGCCGACAAGTTAAGTACGAGGCAAGAAAAAGGAAAAGGGGAAAACCAGCCTTCCAGCGGGAACTGATAGGTACAGAGACACGAGAACTGTCCGTAAAGATTTGGTCCACCACCTAAATCCGGAGATGTCGGGACGACAGTGATGTAAGTGGAAAACGTTGGACTACCAGCACGACAAAAATGCCCAACTCTCGCGATCTTCCGATGACTCGACACTGATCCGCTAACTTCCAGAACCTCTCGTGACGAGGGAAGTAACGGTAGTGACCTCTTGACCGGTCGGTTCGAGTTGACCGAAGCTCAAACGAAATGAGGGCCGTGAGTGTGGAAAGTCGAAATTGTTGGGCAGAAGCAGCTGTTTGAGCTTTCAAGAGTCCCAAGCGTCAACTGGAGCCGTATTCGGCAGGGTTTGGTGGAAGTGAGGAGTGAGGAAATTTCAACTGATGATAGTAACTCTTCTTCCCGTTGATCGATGATATGGTGGAGACCTGGTTGAGAGGGGCCTAAGCTTTCCAGCCACCAGCGAGTGACAACTAGCAATGTTCCCTTGGCAGCGAATTGCAGCGATGCATTCACAACAAATATTGCAAGCAACGTTTCGACACACATGGTGGCTCCCATTAACGTTATGGGGTGTATGGGCTACGTCTGCTGATATGGACGCGAGGCAGTGGCACACACGAGTTCGACGTACGGTGCGTCGTCCAGGTCGCGCCTTCTGATATAATTGCAATCTCACCCAGCAATGAGCATTCCTGGAGGAGAACCAATGTGCCAATTAATATTTTTATGTCCGATGAGTCTCTTACGGAATATCAAAAAGAAAATGTGCACATTTGAATCTGATTTAATTTGCTGATGAACATGTCTTGGCATCTCACTCACTCATTGATTTAAACTCCTCCTCAATAGTGCCCTCGGCACTCGATTATGAAATTTCTGACATAAAAAAATCTCTGAGTTACCTCAAGATTCATTCCCTGTCATATTCCGGCAGTCTGCATGCACAAGCAGCAACCAATGAAGTAACTCCTATCAAACATTCCTGGTATAAGAAATGCTATAAAGTTCATAATGCAGGTGTTACGTCAAATATACCTACACCACTAGGGTCAAGTTCATATTATTCCCCAAAAGTGAGATCATGACTGGCAATTTGTTTGGAAACCGTTACAAGAGAACATAACATCTATTATTGATCGATATAAGAATTGACCATTGCATTTTTTTCTTCTGCATAAAAAGGTCCACGCAAGTCTAGCGAACACTGGAGTACCCCTCAATGCTATCAGTTCTTATCGCTGGAGTGACTTAAATTCTTAACCCCACTCTGAACTAAACTGCCGGAACAACCACTTACTCTAAGGTCAGTGATATTATACAATACTACAACTTTCGGCTATTCTCTTTCGAGGCCGCCGGTCACAAGTGAGACTAAACTGCATATAACCACCCCTTCATACTTGTCCTGTTCCGATTGGCTTAGCAGTAAGAGAAAAAAATGGAGAGCAAAAGGGGGCTTCATCGGTCGCGGCATTCGGTATCCCACGGGAACCGTCCTGTCCTATTTAGAAAAACATTCAAATAGAATGCCCTTCCGGATAGGAGATGAGACCATGCTGAAAATATGACAAGATCTCAGAAACCACAATCCCTGCATTCCAGTTGGCATTTGCTTAGAGATACTGTAAAGCTTTGTGGGTATTCTAGATAGATGAAAATGAAATAAACAGTATATCAATAAGGAGAGAATTTTAGTCAAGGAAAAAGAAGCCTCTTATATTTCCACCTTCTGGCTGGATGTTTGGTTCATAGAACTGTTTCACGGGAGTGACTGCTCGATCTGGCGGCACAACTTACATTCCCCGAATACTAATCGGGTAATAATATACATATTACTTTGCCTCGAGGGTACCGTACCACATTATATTTAATTCCATAGTCAATAACTTGCTTCACCGGCAAATGTTAACGACACCGAGCGCAGCTAGGCCTACTAGGGTAGTGACTGCTGAATTTGGTAGTGCTCCATTATAAGGCTTTCAACCACACCCCCGCTCGCCTTTTCCCCTCTCACCGCTCTTCAACCACACAACTCAAGACCTTGGCGAATGATGAAGTTGAAGACACAGCGCGGGAAACGGTAGGTGAACAGGCAAATCTCTTTCATTCCTCTTCCTGCTACAACCACTCCTGTGGCCCATCGCGCATCATAGCAAGCGGCAGGTCGGTCTAATAGAGCACTAACAGGGGATATATCTTAACAGCAGATGCTATTTTTGATTACCTATACCTGCAAGAACCACAGTGTGTTACCCTCTGCAGGTTGGGCTCATCGTCTAGGTGCAAATGAGGACTGAAACAGCTCTGGGCTAGGCCCTCAGGGGCATTAAGGTTGCAGTTGCTTCCATGTACCTGTACTGTTGGAGCGGAGGGCCGAGGCTAGCCAGAGGGCTATAGCTACGTATACCACATGCGTTCAATTGCTATATGGTACTGAACTAGAAGGTTGATGCTAAAACCGGAGTTGTCGTGACTACCAAAACAAAGGCCTAGGATTTACAACCACTTGGAGGGCAGAGCTCTCCTCTTTTCCATCTTCTTGCTAATTGATGAGGATCTACGTAATTACTTCACTGACTACTTCTTAGCATAGGGATAACGTTAACTTATTAAACCCATGTCCATGTCCGAATCAATGCGTGTATCTTCTGGTACTGTTGCCCTGGAATTGTACCATCCATATGGGTACATATTATTAGCAGATTGCTTACAATAGGGGCGATTATTTGTAGGAGAGCAGGATTCTGATGATTTGAGCCCTTCCTGAGCATAGTGTTATTGGCAACGAAGTTGCCAATTTTTAAATTGGTTACGAAGTTGATATTATTTTGAGTAAGGGTAGACATTTTGCGTCTTGGCAGTCACCTGATGGCAGTCCCGTGATCATTAAGCTTACCAAGAATAGGACTATCAGCAACAATCCATTCCGCAGAACAATAGCGGCTGTCATCAGCAACCATCCGCTATAATGAATCCCGTCGCCTGTTCCCGATGCCTACGCTGGTACGATCCCGATCACTGGACAAGTACACAGCATAAGGATCGAAGTATGACCTGTAATAGTTGTCGCTCGAAGCGTATTGTCAAACTGACAGTGAGTAGCCATTCAAATAGTAATCATAGACTAACAGTGAGCTATACAGGCCAAGCGTGAAGAGCAACTAGAGCAGTTGCGTGTAGGAGAAACCAATCGTCAAGATAGTGGGAATGTCCATCCAACATCTCCTGTTAATCCCCGGCGGCCTCTATCCCTTCAAACCTCGCCTCATCTCCGGGCGGCCTCTATCTCCTTAACCCTCGCCTCATCTCCGGCAGCCTCTATCCCTTCAACTCTCACCTCAACATCAAGATATACGGCCACAATATCAAAATATACGAGCACAATCACCGGTACTTGGCGGCACCTAATATGTGCTGCTGGTTCTGAGTTCAATTCCCACTACTGTCATTTCTTTTTTTTCTCCTAGGGACGTTGCCAAATCAGGGCGGCATTGAAGCCGGCCTCAGTTACCTTGTATTATTTTGAGTAAGGGTAGACATTTTGCGTCTTGGCAGTCACCTGATGGCAGTCCCGTGATCATTAAG